>SPJY01003929.1:617553-725420 GCA_005191435.1 Raddia distichophylla
CCGAGCTTCATCGATCGTACCGCAAGCAAACCCTTCTTCGTGAAGGTCACCGTGCTTCCCACGGTGCTTCCTCTCCGTTCGTCGGGGTGTGCAAAGTCCGCCGTGTGTCGGCGGCCATCTCCGTGTGTCGGAGGTGCCAAGGTGTCCGTGTGTCGGATCCAAATCCTCCATGTGTTGGGGGTACCTCATGTGTTGAGGTGAAACCCACCGTGTGTCGGTGGTCGGTGCCGTGTGTCGGCGCCGTGGGTGTGAGAACTCTCGCTTGTGAGGGAACTCGTCTCCGTGTGAAGGTTTGGAGCTCGCCTACCATGTGTTGGTGAAGAGCTACCACGAGTGGATTGAGGGCTAGGGACGAAAGAGTCCCGACTTCTCTGTGTGAGAAGTTTCCTCAACGGAGACGTAGGTGTTCATGTGTTGAGCACCGAACTTCGGTAAACAACTCGGTTTGCGCCTCTCTGTCTTATTTACTTAACCGCATCTTGATATCCACTGCCTGTGAGTGCCTCCTCCTACACTTGTGCATCGACTGTTTCCGCCAACTAGACTTGTGTAGGAATCCACGCGCTAGCTGTGTGCCTTAACTTGCTTAAGTGACTAAGTGCAACAAATGTAAAATTTAAAAGAGTCCAATTCACCCCCCCCCTCTCGGCCTTAGGTTCCTTCACCCTAGGCTGCCAGTTGTTGGAAGGTTGTGTTCTAGGCAGAGGGTTCCTAGTGTATTGCCAAGAGTGGTAGTAAGTACTTGCCCTAGATGTAGCACGAGAGGTATCGGCACCATTGGTAGATGCGCGAGGACCAGGACCCTTTCCCTTTCTCCCCTTGGGCTTCTTCTCGGGGGTAAACCCCAATCCGCCCTTCTCGGAGACAGGTCACTGGTCCTTGAGCATCTTGTCCAAGGCCAAACTCCCATCGCAGCTCCTAACCTCAAACTTAGCCAACTTACCCCTCAACTTAGCATTCTCACTCACTAGTTCCTCATACCTGGCTAATTTTGCTCTCTGCTCACTGTTTTCCCTCACTAGCTCCCCATTCTCCATTATCAATTCCCTTGCTGCCAATGCACCCTTGCAATGGTCGGGATCACACAACCCACCATTACCCCTTGACCCATTAGAGGAAGATGGAATCATAGCTGGACCACTAGAGCAAGCATTTTAACTTGAAGGCATATGTATAAGCAAACTTTCAATAGGAGCAACAGATTTTTGCTTGTCACTAGCACTAGGTACAACAGGTAATGGTGCAGGTAAAATAAGAGCATCAACACACAACACACTAGGTACAGCAGGAATGCTAGAATCTGGCACAGAAACAGGTGAAACAGCTGGCGAAGCAACAGGCAAAGAGCTACTAGCATGTATAAGCAAAACAACAGGTGGTGTGTCACTACCAGGAGCAGGTAGCATGTATAAGCAAAACAACAGGTGGTGTGTCACTAGCAGGAGCAGGTAGAGAATCACAAGCCATTGCATCTATTGCAGCAGGTGTACCACGCTCAATCAAGTCATCATCATCACAGTCTACGCTAGAGGCATATTCAAAGGTAGGCAAAGCTTTGATAGCATCATCCAAAGCATTTTTCCAGCAACTAGCATATCATGGCTATCTTGTAGCTTGAGTACATCATCTAGCAAGTCATCTACCATCTTTTTCAATTTTATACGTTCTTTGGTATAATCACTGTTTTGCTTGCACACTACTTCATACTTTTCCCCAAGTTTTTCATACTTAGCCTGATATTGATGTGTGGCACCTTGTGACTGGTGTAACAGATTCAGCAAATATTCAACAGCCTATGGAGACTCAAGATCTATAGAGCAAGAAGAACCAGAAATTGTATTGCTCACCTTATCATCGGTCTTGGAGGAATGTGCCATGAGGCATTGTGGTGGAAGAACTGGATCAGCTCTGAACTCGATGTCGGATTCCCATCCTTCCTCGTCAGAGGTAGCTTCCAAGCACACAGGTGGAAGAGCAGGCGGTGGAGGCACCATCTCGAGCACTGTGAGACCAAGCAGCGACTTTGGATTTCCCTTATTCTTCTGCTTGGGTAGATCGTAGGAAAAAGAGTCGCTTGAGCTGCTGTTGTCGGTCTCCCACACACCGACGAAGGCCTGCTTCTTGCCACTCTTGTCGGTGCGGCGGAAACCGAACTTGTACTTGGGCTTGCCCTTGTCCTCATTGCTACTCGACTTCTCCTTACCCTTGGACTTGTTCTTTTTCTTGTTCGGGCACACGGAGGCAATGTGGCCTCGCTTGTTGCATTCGTAGCAACGTATAGCGGCGAGAGCTTTCTTGTCCTTGAATATTCTAGAGGTGAGTCTGCCAAGCTTCTTGTCGATGCGCTTCACCACGCGTGCCACCTCCTTTAGCATCCTGGGACTTCCTTGTTCTCCCTCAGAGCTTGACTTGTTGGACCTCGTCTCCCCACTTGACTTGGACGTCTTAGCCTTGAGAGCAATTGCCTTCTCCTTGGCCCATGAAGGTTCTTCATCTTCACTCTCATTGACCAGCATCTCATGGGCACAGATTTGCCCAAGCAGCTGTGTAGGAGTCAATGTCTTGATCTCAGGGCTCCTAGAAGGGAAGACGACGAAGTCTCTGTACCCTTTCATTGGAAGTACCTGCATCATCTTCCCGCAGACATCCAGGTCAGTGATGGCGTACCCGAGCCCCTTGAGCTCGTTCACCATTGGGTTAAGACGAGTGTACATTGCGTTTGCATCTTCGCCAGGGAGCATCTTAACTTTCTCTAAACGCCTCCTGAGCACTACAATTTTCTCTTCTTTCACTGCATCCATACCCTCGTGTATTTCTATCGAAGTTTTCCATATATCATGTGCCGTGGGAAGATTGCTAACCCTCTCAAAGGCATCTACCCCCAAACCAAAAAACAAAGCATTTTTTGCCTTAGCATCTAGGTCAAGTTTTATGATTTGAGCGGCAGTGGGACCTGTCTCTTTCTCAACTTCAAAACCTAACGGAGACTCTACCACCATCCAAACTTGATGACCTTAGGACTGAATGTATGTTGTCATTTTAGTTTTCCAATTACCAAAGTGAGTGCCAGTAAACAGAGGGATCCTATTCCCGGCGACACTACCCCCGTCGGCCATATTGACACTATGCGGTTAAGCACTATCGGAGAGCACAGGCCCTCTGATACCACTTGAAAGGATCTAAGGCTGCGAGGGGGGGGTTAAGCGGACTATTTAGCAAATTAAGACTCTATTTTTTGTTTCTATCTTTTAGTCAATTTGATTAATCCAACCTAGAGGAAATCCTAATTGACTAATCTAATCCAACTACTACCGAGACGTGCGGAAGTAAACTAACCTAGCTAGCCGAAGCAACACATCACAAATAGCCAAGGCAAAGGTAAATGCGAAAAGTAAATGTGCAAAGGGAGGCTCACCTATTTTTAACGTGGTTCGGTGCAACGCACCTACCCTACGATGCGGAATCTCCCCGAAGAGAGACCGGGACTCTCTCATCTCGTGACCGCAAATCTACTCAGTAAGCTTTTAGGGCGTAAGCCCAAGGCTCGCTTCCGACCCTCACACCGAGGTCGGGATCCTTCACAAGTCGAAGGCTTTCCTGACACCCCGGCACCACGGACATGGCACCAACCTTCGCGAAGAAGGTGTTTTTACAAGTGACGCTTGACCGAGTCTTGGACTTGACGCGGAGTCGACGGAGACTTGGTCACTTTGCGGCGACTTGGCAACTTGGACGACGTTCCGACGCCCCGGAGTTGAAGTTGTGCACGGCTTCCCTCGGACTTCGGCTCCGGCGAAGTGGAAGCACCCGGTTCCCGCACCGGGTGACCTTGCACCGGCAAGGTTTCGTCGGTGTAGTGGATCGGTTGATGAAGTGGTACAATTGACGACGGCTTGGACCGATGAAGCTTGGGAACGGCAAGGAGGAGACTAAAACCCGGCGGGAAGGACCCAAAAAGCACACGAACAAGACCAACCGGGGGACCCCAAAACCCTCACCAATCCACGGAAAAGAACCAAGCCAAACCATGGGGAGGAAGAGTGGAACCCATGCCTTACCTTCACCTTCTCTCCCTCTCCTCTCCTCTCTCTCTCACCCTAACCCTAGGTGGAGGTGGCCATGGGAGAGGGGAAACCCATGGGAGAATCCAAATCGAATCTTGGAGGATGGGAGGAGGTAGGGGAACAACCCTTCTTCTCCCTCTTCTCCTTCCTCTCTCTCACTTGGATGGCATGGAACCCTAGAAGTGGAGGGGATCCATGGGAGGAGCTCTTGTGGAGGCTAGGGGTCTTGGATGGCTATAAATGAGGCTCTCGCACTTTCCCCCGTAGAGATAAGGGTCTATTTATAGTCCCCGGTCGAGCCCCGGGTCATGGTTGGACCCCATGCACGGTCTGACCATCAGGAATTGTGGTGGTGGCACGAAAGTAGGAGCAAAAGTATAGGCAAACTGTGTGGCTGGGGCCCCCTGCGTCTGCGTCATCACCGCAGGCAATTGCGGCTGGCTGGAGGTGTTGGTCCCCGCCTACTGGAACCCATGCTGATCAATAGGAGATGTTAGCAAATGAACTTAGCTGGAAGGACAAATTGACGAGCAATGCATGTGTAAATACCTATTAGCTACCTATCTTTGAATAGCGAAAATATGATGCATCTTATGAATCAGAAATAAAGGATAATTCTGTAGCAGTGATACACGCATCGCACATGAGAATGACACATCGGCGTGTACACACATACATACATACATATATCACCGGTATTATAAGCGCCTGTAGCTAGTAGCTAGCTGCATGCTGCCGCGAGTGGTCAGTCACTCACTCACTCAGTCAGTGCACGCATATATGCATGCCTCAATGTGGTCACCAGTCACCAGTCACTAGCCATATGCATGCATGCAATGGGCATTAAACAACAGGAACGAATTATCGAAAGGGGTCGCTGATGCCTGATGGTCAAGCGGCCGCTTCGAGAGCTCGGATCTCAACGACCACGCTAGCTGCAGGGTCGTCGTCTTGGACCAGCTGAGCTGATGATCGAGCAAAGTGAGATCACTGCCGCCACTGCCACGACGATCACCAACTCTTGTTCTTTAGACCAGATAGCGATCGAGGGGTACGTGAGAACACATGCACATCAACGTCAATGTGGAGCCGTAGCACCCCAGTAGTCGCACTCACCGCCTGGCTTGCGCGGTAAAGTGCTTTGATTCGCTGACTGCCACAGTGGTAAGTGGTAACTAGCTTTTTTAACAAGAAAAAACATTCTGACCTCTACAGGATTAAGTGTGCGAAGACATAAAAACACAGCATCTTAAGACTAGCTAATGAAGAAATAATAAACCATATAAATGCAGGAATGAAATTTAAGAGACGTAATACTTATTAGTACTATATCTCCATTCATCTCGTTAGTGAAGCAGTCATAGCTCATAGTTAGCTACTGCGATGATACGGAGTATAAGAGAATAACTACACAACGATACATCGTTGGTAGTGTATCCGACGGGACAGGATAGCGATAAAAGAAAAACATGACTCTCTCTCACTCCTTGCTCCGTCTCTGGCCCACCTTGCTCCCGCTGTCCTGCCCCTCACCCACCGCCACCGCCTCCTCCTCCGATCCCTCCGATCCAGCCCTGGCTAGCAGTGCCGACCGTTACGCACCTCTCCCTCCCTACGCCGCTCCGTGCGCCTCATGCCTTGCCCGGCCCTGTCGCCTCCGCCTTGGCCGAGGGTGTCCTCGCCATCAACTGCTCCGCCTCCCCAACCTCCTATTGTCGCGGTACCCCTCTGGCCCGGCCATCGTAACATTGCGACCGCCGTTGCGGATCCCCCTTCCACCACCATTCTAACCACCATCTCCCCTTCCCCCTAGCTAGCTCTGGCAGCGCCAGACCGACCCTCGGGCCGCCTCCTCCCCCCACCTCCTTCTCTATGTCCAGGGACACCCACCGCCACCCCCAAAATCCCTAACCCTAACCCGACGATGGTGACGATGAGGTCGATGGACCCAAGATAAGCAACAACTTCCTTCCCTTCCCTCTTCCTCCTTCTTCCCTTTCCCTCCTTCCTCCTCCGCACGTTGCTCCCTTCCCCTTCTTCCTCCTCCGCACATTGTCGTTTTTCTATCCCGTTCATTTGCATATAAACAGGTATCCCGTTCATTATCATTTCTCAAGATATAATGGTTGGTTGCATATGAATGTTGTCCTAAACCAACCAACCAACTGGTTGCGCAACCAAGGAGCAAAGGGAGGATGCACAAAATAACATAATGATGGTGCATACCACTATAGGAAATGATTTCTTTGTCGGCGGCCAGAATAAGCAGTGTCGGCTGCCAGCAAGCCGACGACAGCCTATGACGGTGGCCAAAATAGCAGCTGACGACAAAGTCGTCTAGAGGCACTCAACGTCGTCGGCCCAAGCAAAGCCGCCGACACAGCCTGCAGTGACGAGCGCGCGGTTCCAAAATTTTGAAATTATGTTCCCGCGAAAAGATTTTTGTCTGCGGCCGAAAGAGCTTTGTCGACGGCTAGATCCCTGACGACAGGTTGTGTCGGCGGCAAAGTGCCGCCGACACAGCCTGTCGTCGGGGAACTGACCGTCGACACAACTAGTTCGGCCGCAGAGTAAACTTGTATAGCCAAACCGGCAGTTTCACCATGGCCCACATGGCAGGCACAATTATTCTCTGCCATATGGGCCCAGTGTAAAAAATATGGGACTGTTGGCCGGCGGAAAGAGTCGGAGACGAGGGGTGGGGGGACCTGTGTCATCGGCCTAGGAGAGGCCGATGACACAGGATTGGGTAGTGTCGGCGGCCCTTGGAGAAGCCGACGACATAGGTTAGGCAGTGTTGGCGGCCCAACCTAGGCCGACGACGCAGGTTTGGGGACAGGTCCCCCCTCCTCGGACCGTTATGTTTGCCGGGCTTCCGACGGCTAGATCTCCCACCTCGTAGGTGCGATCTAGGGTTATAAGGTCTAAGCCACACACCCAAGATCATTCCACACTCCTCGTTCGACCGGTGACAAGTGGTAGATACATGTTGGTATGAAACTACAATGTGTCTGTTAGAAGAGAAGCAGATCGGTAGAACGTGCAAGTTTCAAAGGAACATATAGAAATGATGGAATGCCGGATGGGGAAAAGTCGTGTAATGAAAAGTAACATTATATGAGGTGCATATACGGCAGGAGTGCCCTAAACATATTTTGCCCGAAGGGACTATTGGCCGGCGGAAAGAGTTAGAGGTGGGGGGTGGGGGACCTGTCACCTGTGTCGTCCCCTGGAGTGGCCGACGACACTGGGCAGTGTCGGCAGCCCTTGGAGAAGCCGACGATATAGGTTGGGCAGTGTCGGCGGCCCAACCCAGGCCGACGACACATGGTTGGGGACAGGTCCCCCCCCTCCTCGGACCGTTATGTTTGCCGGGCTTTCGACGGCTCCATCTCCCACCTTGTAGGGGCGATCTAGGGTTATAAGGTCTAAGCCACACACCCAATATCATTCTACACTCCTCGTTCGACCGGTGACAAGTGGTAGGTACATGTTGGTATGAAACTACAACGTGTCTGGTAGAAGAGAAGCAGATCGGTAGAACGTGCAAGTTTCAAAGGAACATATGGAAATGATGGAATGCCGGACGGGGAAGAGCCATGTAATGAAAAGTAACATTATGTGAGGCGCATATACGGCAGGAGTGCCCTAAACATATTTTGCCCGAAGGGACTATTGGCCGGCGGAAAGAGTTAGAGGTGGGGGGTGGGGGACCTGTCACCTGTGTCGTCCCCTGGAGTGGCCGACGACACAGGGTGGCGTGGGACGCAGTGGATCGAGCCTAGGGTTTATGTGGTGGGGAGGCAGTGTCGGTGACCCCTGAAGAGGCTGACGACACAGGCTGGCATGGGAGGCAGTCGATCGAGCTTAGAGTTTAGGTGGTGGGGAGGCAATGTCGGCGGCCCCTGTTAGACGGACGACAAAGCTTTGTGGTGGGGAGGCAGTCTCGGCCCCTCGGTTCGACAGACGACAAAGCTTGGCGGTGGGGAGGCAGTGTCGGCAGCTACGAGCCCACCGACGATAAAAGGTTGCGTTAGGTAGTTATAGGAGCACTGCCTCACAAGCCTTATCCACACTAAGGAAAATTTGTTCGACCCTGGCCCTTCCCGTCACGCGCCGCCACCTCCGGTCGCATCCTCCCGTCACCGCGCCCCGTCTCCATCCGCCGTCCTGCGCCGCCTCCCCTGCCGACACACACACCCCTGCGCAGCCACCCGCCACCGTCGGGGCTTGCCTCCCCCACCGCCAACCACCGCCGCTCGCCTCCCTGGCAACCGCCGCCGCGCGGAGCCCTGCCCCGCCACCAACCGGCACCCTGCGCCGCCTCCCCCGCCCTCTCCCGCCTGTGCCTGCCTCATCCCGCCCCAAGTCGTATAACTTCGTATAATGTATGCTATACGAAGTTATTACGCCCACATGGCAGGCACAATTATTCTCTGCCATATGGGCCCAGTGTAAAAAATATGGGACTGTTGGCCGGCGGAAAGAGTCGGAGACGAGGGGGGGGGGGATTTTTTACAAAATGTGGAAGTTGTGTCGTCGGTGTTGTCGTAACCGACGATATTAGTATATATAATTAGTTATTGATATTGTGATTATTGAGCTGTTCTATCATCGAGGCAAGATTAGGAGATATAATTAATTAGTGACATTGTACTTTGTTAGATTGTACGTGATTCCGATTAGTTGCAATGCATTTGTAACATGAACTGAGCCATAGTCAAACCCGTTCGGGGGCACACCTGCACATTTCATAAGGAGCTAGGACGGTGATTCGTTGGGTTCCATTATGAAAGCGGGTGTGCTTCCGAGCTGTCCGCGTTCTTGAACAGCCTGCGGATGCACGTATGAGTATGGTGGTCTCGACACTATGGTGCACGGATTGGAATTCTGGCTGCATGACCCCGTTGTTCTCCTAGTGCATAACATAAGCGGTAAGCCATACCCGTCGTTGCACTGGGGGAGCTGCGTGGTTGTGCTGCCGGAATTTCGACCTGTGCCCCATAGTGCCGAGACCACCGTACTCAACGTGCACCCATGGGTGGGTAAGCCCTCCTATTTAGCTAGGCCTGAACCGTCTAAACCTAAAGTTGTGTTGCATGCATTTACATTCTATAGTTAGCGATGGAAGATTGACAGTGGATGTACGATGGCTGGAGTAAGTCTGGACGTCACTCGA
Organism: Raddia distichophylla; assembly: GCA_005191435.1. Classification (NCBI taxonomy): domain Eukaryota; kingdom Viridiplantae; phylum Streptophyta; class Magnoliopsida; order Poales; family Poaceae; genus Raddia; species Raddia distichophylla. Next base: position 626,797 of record SPJY01003929.1, read on the forward strand.
ACGAGTGGTTAGAGAAGGCAAGGGCATTCGTGGAGCATGCTTTCAGAAGTGTCCTCGACGCAAACGCGGTGGTGGTGTGGTGTCCTTGTGCTTGTTGCCCGAACACTGCGAAGAGGAGCAAGAAGGAAATTAGTATGCACCTCTTAAGGCATGGCTTTAAAGCAAACTACCTTATATGGGTGGCTCATGGTGAGAGGAAGCGCCGGCCGGCGCCGGTGTTTAGCCCTGCAGATTTTGGAGAGGGTTTCGACAAAGTCGAAGTCGACCGGTTGGAGGAGCTCACGGAGGATGTGGCTCAGGCTTTCGATCTCTCCCTCGAGGAAGAGTCCGAGCCACTCAGTGAACAGTTCGAGAAACTCCTCAAGTCTGCCAAGTTGCCGCTCCATGACCATACTGATGTGACCATACTCTCGGCAGTGTCGCGTCTCACGACGGTCAAGACCAAGTACAACTTCTCAGCCAATTGCTTCAACAACATTTGCAAATTGCTCGATAACCTGCTTCCGAGTGAACATAGGATGACTCCGAATCTTACGAGTCAAAGAAGCTTATGAGCGTGTTGGGCATGCCGTGCGAGAGGATAGACTATTGCTCAAAGTTCTGCATGCTTTACTGGAAGGCTGATTCCGGGCTAACTCACTGTAAGCATTGCAATGAGAGTCGGTACGTAGAAGTGAAAGGTAGAGATGGTATAAAGAGACAGACGACGGTGGCCCAGAAGATCTTCCGTTTCTTTCTGATCACTCAACGTCTCGAACGTTTGTACATGTCCAAGTCCATGGCAAGGCTTATGAGGTGGCACAAGGAGGGTAAACTTAGAAAGGAGGGCGTGATGGTCCATCCATCAGATTCAGAAGCCTAGAGGCACTTGGACCAACAGTACCCTGATTTTACGGCGGAGCTTAGAAATGTGCGGCTCGGGCTCGCGATTAATCGATATCCCTCTGATTTGTGTAGGATGATGCAAGCAGCTAGGGGTATGGCTAGGAAGGGTAAGAAGCTTGTGACGACTCGCAGTAGCAGGAGAGCAAAAGATTAAATCCATACCGGCCATCCGCATCATACAACCAAGATTAACATGACAAAGTCGTGAATGCCAAACATACTTGTGTTCTGACCTAGCAAGACTTATGTGCTTATGTGTTATTTTGGAGACTTCATGTAATGGATAATTTGGAGACTTTGTGTTATTTTGGACACTTAATGTAATAGATAATGTGTGTTCTGTCCAAGGGGGTAATCTATACCTCATGAACTTATGTGCTGTCAAATACCACGTTATATGCTGTCCAGGGGGTAATCTATACCTCGTATAAAGTCTAGGGGGTATTCTGACCGGTTTTAATAGTTGGAGGGTGTGTTCTACCCGGTTTTAGAGTTGAGGGGGGTAATCTATACTTTTTGGATAGTTTAGGGGGGTAATCTATACTTTTTCCTTGTTTTTACCTACTTAGGCTCATATATAGAGGTGCAACAATGCGGTGGCAGGAGCGACATGGCTCTGCTGTTGCATGTGACGTACGGTGCTCTCGTGGTAGTAGGGACAATTGAGTGGTATGGAATGTTCCGAGCAACCCTGTGGTGTATGTGTTTTATCAGGGTTGACCCGGTGAGACCCTGAAGAAGACATGTTGAACGGGAGTATGTAGAGCTGTGACAAAGCTCAACGGTGGGCTGCCATTGAGGGAAGTGGCTAGCAAGAAGACCGGTAGGCAGCCATTGAGAGGGAGCCGTGAGAAAGCGATGCAGTTGGTGGTCAAAGTTGCCTAGATAGATACTGTAGATGGGTGGAAGAAATTAAAGGAGAGAGGACTGGCATCTGGTGGTCTTTCTTTGGTATATACATGTATGTGGAAATGCCATTTTTTTTAGAAAGAAAATATAATTTCCAATGGACCATTAAGCAAAAGGTTGCAAACAAAGATACTACAACACAACTCCATATATAAAACCAACAGTTATTTATCTAAAAAAACAACACTTACTACATTGGTGGCCTTTATTTTAGCAATAGCGCAGGTACACATACACTGGTACACAGTACTCCCTCCAGTTTAATATTTCTTGTCGCTGGAGCATTTTGCATCAAGTTGGAAAATATCTGTCACTGCAACGTTCGGTGCGTCTTTTGAGTACAGCTCTTAATTGCGCTGATTACCGAAGAATCGTTCCGTCGCGCGTATTGATGGCAGCGGCCAGCTAGCGGCGCCTTGTTTGAACACGGCTCTTTGTTTGAACACGCGTCCTACGAGGCTGAGAGAACGAACCAACACGACGTTTGAGCTGCATGCCTGCATGCAGCATTAGCTCTTGGCTGCTGCGGCGTCAACTGCCTGTGGCGCTACCGCTGCGGCCCCTGCGGCGTCGACCTCCACCCCAGGTGCCTGCTGGGGACGGACAAGGCGCCCCTCTGCATCCCCAAGAGCGACGGCTAAGACCGTCGCGGCGCCGGCGCGGGTGCGTGCGGCTTGCGTCGTCCATCTGGTGGCCGCCGGTTCGAATGTGTCTGCCTACGAACACTGTTTTCCCCCACAATTTCAAACGACTTTATATTGTGCCTGCAATACCTGTTTAGATCTTATTTCCTTACTTTTGAGTACTGGTACTGCTATTGCTAAAATAGTACTGTACTGTAGTACTAGTGTATGTGTACCTGCGCTATTGCTAAAATAAAGGCCACCAATGTAGTAGGTGTTGTTTTTTTAGATAAACTAGTAAGTGTGCACGTGCAACGCACGCCACGACCAATTTAAATTAGGTGAAAGTATATTGTAAACGTAACAATACATGCCTGTCTTGTTGAACCAATTTCATCGATAGCATATCGTCAAAGCTACGACTTGATAATTTCATTAATTCTGCATAAACCATTTGATTTTCACACCTCACATATAGTCAATAAGCCTTAACACATGTCACATGTATAGGTGATTTTATTATCTCCATAAAATCTTGTAAATAATTTACAATGACATAACAACAGTTTATCTTACACTATAGACCATCTCTTCACACCTCCTCAAAAAGAATAAGTGCCTGAATAAAAAAGGATGCCTTCCAAAAAAATGGCATGAAGCACAACTATTCATGAGAAAACTGTATCTCATCTTCAAATATCACCTTAAAAATTTGGCTAAGACCCAAACTCCTCTCTCTCTGTATGTCAGATTTCTAAAAAGAAGAAATATAACTTTTATCTCGGTGCTGCAAATAGTTCAAAAAGGAAGAAGTCTCAAGGTGACCAGGGCACAGTACGTGATGAGGGAAGAAGCCAACAAACAAAAGCTAACGTTCTTGGGTAAACCATAGACCTTCAATAACAATTGTAAAATTTCCATAGTTCATTACAAAAAAAGATCTATTAACATTCCAGATAGCATTTTTTTTGGGTGAAAAATTTCATTAACAATAATATTCTTCGTGCGTCACAAATCATATATACAATTCTTAATTAGTTAATTGCTCCAAATTCCATTCTTCTCTCTAATGAAGCCAGACCCCAACCATCTTTTATTTCTGAACCCCTCAGAAAGTGAAAGGCAACCAACTTTAAGGCCTTTTATTGAAGAATTCGTAAAGCATGATGGAAGGGATAACAATCTTGAGCTTTTTGGTTTGCAGAAGAAAATGAAGCAGGAAAATAAATTCCACGAAAAATGGACATAAAAATCTAGAAAAATATCCTACAGCAATATGTCACAGACATAAGGATTTATCTTCAATGGAAACATGCAGACCAAACTACTGAAAAAAAAAGTAACAACTAAGACTAAACAAAAAATAGGATCACATGTGTTCAACAACAGTACTGGCTCAGCAACAGATGTTACAAAACACAATAATGACTTTAATTTAATAAAATAATGACTTTAATTTAATAAAAAAACACAATATACACACCTAACACTTCAGGCATTAGAAATATCAATAACACAGCACAGATTTAGGACTACAGAAGCAATAGTTATGTTTACTATAGTGAGCTCAGAATTTGAAGACCGGCTTACTTCGGAGAAAAAGGAGCCACATAATCCAGTCCATGAGAACAAACTTTAAAATACTACTAAGTTTACCTCCAAGGTGGTGGGCTGGTGGCAGTGGAAGATCACGCCTCATTATCATCTGAAAACAAAATATTACTAAGTTGGTAATAGAACAATCTGAAATATATGTTTATAGCAACAACTATAAAATATTTTTATAGCTATACCATACCTTCGATGCTAGGAATCTTAATCAACCAATCCTTTCCACAGACTAAGGCTTCAACCGTTTTAGAGGATAACGAGCTTCGACTATCCCCAAGAATTCTTCCACCGCAACTAAAGGCCGACTCGGATGACACCGTAGAGAGCGGGATTGCAAGGAAATCCCTAGCCATTCTTGATAATATGGGATACTTTTCAGCATGCTGCTTCCACCATAACAAGATATCAAAGTCCTTGCTTCTCTCAAACTCATCCTCTAAATAAATGTCTAGCTCGGACTTAGGCTTACGCCTTCCTCTCCTATTTGATCTATACCGAACAAACTCTTCTTCGAGTTGTATTTTTCCAAGAACCTGAGAACCAATCTGTCTAGGGTCAATAGTACATGGCACCGAGTTCTCTGTGCTTTTCTTCATAAGATGCTCGTATTCCTGGAAATACCTCTTCATCCAGTCCTTGGCTAAATCCACATTACTGTCAACTTCATCCAAATTTGGACATATTTTCTCATAGAAGAATTCCAGATAATCCAATTTTTTTGATGGATCTAGTATAGTGGCAATTACAAGAGCCATGTTGTAATTATTGTCCAAATACTTCAGAAATCTTCAAAGTACTCCCAAGCTTTTGATCTCTTACGGCTATGTGGGGTTACTAGCGAAAGCTGCTCAGTGGAATCTCCAGTAACCGAAGTCTCCAACATGTTTGAGGACATGATTACAACAATCTGTGTGCTCTTCCTATAACCTTATGTTACTAAAGAACACTGTAGAACCTAGACACAGAACAAAATAGTGAGCAAAACAGCCCCAGATGTCATAGTAACACCTATGTCTATACATTACTGCATACTATGTCTATACTTGCCAATATAAACAACGCTCACATGCATGGTAGAAACTATAGTGCAAGTATTAAAAGAATAAAGCTAAAGCATGTAATAGAAACAAGCAAAGAAGAATAATGTTGCTGCACAAACAACACGAATAAAGTGTATACCTCCATAAATGAACAATAATCAGTAAACGATAGATGAGTAAGGTGCTTGTTCAAGAAATGTATACCTCCATAAATGATACGCGTGGATTCAGCAACCTCAGGACTGACATTGGTCTTGAGCCAATCCCTCAGAGAAGCATGCACCTAGGAAAAATAGAACAAATCTAAGCATTGTGCAAACAAAACAAGACAATACATTTAAACTGAACTAAATATTGCAATTTCAACACAAGAACTTCATACAGAAAACAAAAAAAAAGACTACTTGCTGGCCGTTTTGAACACATGAAGCCTCTCGCTTACTCTAACAAAATCTGGAAACTAACTTACGAGGGGGGAGTAAGAAAGATCCCGCGGTTTGAGCTTGAAGCAGAGAGAGAGAGAGAGAGGAAGGAGACGAGAGCACACCTTTCCTCCTCCCTGTAGCGGTGACTGGCGGCGCACGGGGGAGCCGGCAGCCCGCGGGAGAGCCGGCGGCTGGCGGCGCGTAGGAGAGCCGGCTGCACGCAGGGGAGGCGCGGCCAGCGGCGCGTCGGGGAGGCGGCGGCCGGTGGCCCTCCGGGGGAGGCGGCGGCCGACGGCGCGCAGGGGGAGGCGGCAGCCGACGGCTCGCATGGGGAGGCGGCGGCCGACGGCGCGCAGGGGGAGGCGCGAGGAACCCTATAGCCTGGAAACCCGAATGGCCAAACCATAGCTCAGTTCCGGGTTACAACCCATTTCTACCCGAAACTTAATTACCCATTCCAACCCAAACCGATCCGATTTTGTCTAATATTCAACCCGCCCCAACCCGTTAGCTCGTCAAACCTGTTACAAACCCATCCATTATCAACCAATCTAAAACCCACCCCAAAAAACCCGTTTCTCCCCACCCCATTACCAGGCCTACTTGTGGGCGTCGTGGACGATATGATTCGCCATTGTGCTGTGTTGAGGCTCGACGAACTGCAATGTGAAGTTGTATTCGGCCTATTGCCTCGATGAAGGCTTTGCTCAGCCATTGGGAGAGTTATATAGAGAAGGATTCGGGTTCTCCCATAAATTTAATAACACGACTTGGGTACGTAGTTGGGTCAACTGTTGGGTTGGTGAAGTTTTGGCCATTTTAACGAGTTCAAAAAATAATGAAAAAAAATATTTTACAAAACTTTAAGAAGTACTATTTAAAACCCCACAAGAATGACTACAAAACATTACATCATTTGGCTTATACAAAAATAACAAATTTTTATTTAATTTAATTTAATTTAATCTGCAACAAACAATGCCTTTATTTGCTTGGCCAACGGGAGAATATTATATAGGGCTGCAAACTAGTGACCTTTAGGATCACCCTCAACCCTCATTTTAAGAAACTAGTGTTTTTTTTTGAACTAAAGAGAGTTAGAGGCAGTGGTGGATCCAGGACTTTCGAAGAACCTGAGCACGACCTAAACTAACGCGTGGACTACTAAACAATGCTACCATATCATGCATATATATAACACAAGCGAATTTGATGCACATAATAGTCAGTTTTCACTCAAATCATTGTCTAACAACATTTCACATAAATAAAATGAGAAAAAGCATGATAAATACCTAAATTAGTATAGGCCAACCACGTAATAGAGGCACCGAACAAACAAGTCCAAATAGAAACTCTGCAATAAAAATTAGGGGAGTTTAAGCCTAATTGCCTAAAGAGGACAAAGCCATTACGGCATTACCTACCTCACTACCTTGGTGTCGTCGCCTCACTTGCCCCGGCGTCGCCGCGTCGGGCTGTCGGCAGCCGCCAGCCGGCGAGGGCGAGGCAAGGGGGCGACTGGGCGAGCCGGCGAGGGCGTGAGCCCGCGAGGGGCGGAGGCGCGGAGGCCGGCGAGGCGGCAAGCCCGTGAGCCCATGAGCCCGTGAAGGGCGGAGGCGAGGAGGCGGGCGAGACGACATCGGCGTCTCGGCGAGGCGGCGAGGCTGCTAGGACTGGACAAGAGGGGCGTGTGCTGCGTGCGCTAGCCGCTAGGGCTGGACCTGGACAGGAGGGGCGCGTGCGCAGTGCGCCTGTGCCTATTCGGTGGCTCGGCCGGCGCCTGGCCGTGGCCGGCTAGCCTATGGCTGAGGCCCGAGGGAGTGGCCAAGTGGGCCTTCCCTTTTGGCCCAGGCTACAAAGGTCAACACAACTCAGCTCTATATACCAAGGTACTAGTTAGTGTTATTTGGGCCGGGAGCCTGGGCCTGGCCCTGGGCCCGGGGTGGCCGGGCCTTGGCTCCGCCCCTGGTTAGAGGTGACCCTAAGGGTCACCCCTTTGCACCCTTAAGAATATATCATCTACTACCTGTCATAAAAAACAAGTCGTCATTGTCTTTTATACACACCTTTGACCATTCGTCTTAGGAGTAGTGTTGTGCTCTAATCATTAGTTTTTTTAGGAGTGGTGTTAAGCTCTAATCATGTCACTTCATCAATGTGTCTAGGAGTGGTGTTGTGCTCTAATCATTAGCTTTTTTAGCATCAAAACTATTGCTAGTATGAGAGCTAATATGAAAAAGCAGAAAGGAAACGGTAAAGCCACCAAAGCAAAATCTATAAAATACAAATATAAGAAGGATCATGTACTTGTCAACATAATTAAAACACATTATTGAAGAACAGGGCACATGCATCCTGAGAACCTTGATGATATTGTTCACTGATGCCAGAAATTATTAATACAAATAATGCAACAAACTTTACAAAGGCTTAATTCAGTATGTGGTTACATAGTGGCTTTATTGTATTTTTGAAAATGCAAACAGGAAAAAAAAGATATTGTTCCCTCTTCATAATCATGAAGCTTAACAACTGATGATTTTGTCACATGCACAAACAACCATATCAAGTCTTAGAATGTATGTAGACATGGAAAGGACAATCAATCAAACATGTTCTTCTCTACTCTCGCATATACATGTAAAGATACAGTAGAATCTGCTACCAAATGGCTCGTTTTTTCAGCACAAAATGGGGAACATTATACTTTCAAACAAAAAAGAGATGCACCTGAAGCATTTTGCTAGATTTTTTTTAAGAGAACAAATGTGTATCATGGAAAGATAAAAAAGAATAATCCATTAATGACATTGAAAAAAAGATCCATGGACAAAATATTTTGCTACCTGCAGGCTTTTTTGGCGTAACTGACACTTCAATTAAATGGCTATTGTTTCTAAGCTTGACATAAATCACCAAAGCAACTCCAGCACATAAAATGAAAGCAAAGACACCTGATAAGACAATTATGACTATTATTATGCCCCTGCCTTTTCTTTCTCTATGGTTTCCCACATCAACAGCAAATATGGATGTAACCTTGGGTCATTTACATTGCTAAACGGTTGGTGGTGACAGAGGATGACCTGCATGAGTAAATGAACTAAGGTATAATATAGCCATGTTTGAAAATAAAAATTGAGTAGCACATGAACTACATACCTGAGTAATAAACAAAATAATTTGCTCAAGTCATATTATAAGGAAAACATCAAATTTGATAGTAAGAGTCTACCATAAAGAAATTAATATTAATGGAACAACACAAAAAGAGGCAGGAATTATGAAGATCTCTTACCTGGGTAAAGAACAGATAGCACATCATAGTTTCCAAGATTCATAGGGTTTATAATAACTTGCTTGTGCCAAAACCTTTCAAATACTAAAAGTGTTGTTTTACTGTCAAATTTTGTAACCCGCAATATCTCCAGGTAGTAGCTCTGTAGTCATCAAATATGCCCATTGACACAACATCTCCAGGTAACAGCTCTGTCCCTAAAATCCAGTTGCATTGTTGAATATTATAACAAATCTCTGTATTACAAATATACAGAGATCATCTCTAGTCCCCATCTCCAGGTAATAGCTTTTTCTGTTTTTCATTAAATACACAGAGAACAAATATTTTGTGTCCTCAAATATTTTCAAAACGCCTAAAAAGTACTCCTTCGCTAGAACACCCTCGTCTTTCGATATAAGCATGTGGGAACCATCTAGCTTTTTTCTCCCTTGCATTCACCTTCTGCCCAACCATTGCTTGATATTTGTGTTCAGAGAGCAATGTTTTTTAGGGTTAAAATGGTTTGATAAACTTTGAGCATGCTTTTGGCTTTTGATACCATTGTTCATGTCTTCTTCTTCTTAAAAAAAATTGCAATATTGTTTGCTTTCATCAACTCCCTCCCTGTAACTTCAGATTTACATTTCAGACAAATGCAGAGGTTATAACTATAAAATGGAAGTGTTAAACATCATTAGTTCCAATTTTACGTCCACGACGAAGACATTGTCCGACGTTGGGATACCAACATGTACCAATAGAATATCACAAGAATCGCATTATGTTGTAAACTTGCAATCCCGTATGTTACAATAAGCAGGCGACAATGGTCTTCACAGTATGGGTTTCCATGGGAATGTAGCAATAACAACAATAATCTGGCAACATGGCCGGATTATCCGCTGATGACACCAATTTTTCCAAAGACAATATAAGCACCAAACCTGTGGGAGCAAAATGACGAACTAAAATTTTGAAGGCTTTCCTCAAAGACACTAATGGAGTAGAGTCACAACGAACTCCAAAGCCATCAATTATTTCCAGGTAAACAAAAGTTCCGGTCATCAATTCGTCTCCGCCATCATCCGAGCATATATGCTAAGTTCCTGTTATTAGCTTAATAGCTCAGCATCCTCTCCACCCCCATGAGGTGTCTTTTTAACAGTGTAATCAGTCCTTTGGCAATCCTCAGGTGCCAACCGTCCAAATTGTGCCATTCTCTCAGTCATCCTTGCAATAGATTCTTCCCGGTTTGCAAGCTGCATAAGTATCTTTATCCTTCTAAATGCAACATTGCTCGGCTTCAGACCCAACTCAATCATTTGATGGAAGCACGTCTCAGCCTCATCCAGCTTCCCCTCATTACATAACAGCTCAAACAGCACATCCGACACCAAGGTAAATGATCCAAACCCATTCTTGACCATATCACTCCACAGCTCCAGTGCCTGTGGCACCATCAAATGCCGATGACATAACCTGATGATAAACATGCAAGACCGGGTGTTTCGGAAGCATCCTTCGGATCGCATCCGCTCATACAGCTGCCATGAACTGCCAATGTCGTAAGCAGTAATAGCACCGGAAGAAAAGATTATAGGTTGTGGCATTTGGCATCAATCCCTTCGATTTCATTTCCTCCATCAATGCAAACGCATCCCCAAGCCTCTTCGCTATAACAAAGTTCCGTATCGCCGCATTGTATGCAGCAACATCTGGGTAGCAGCCGAGCTCATGCATCTCCTTCAGTAAATCTCTCGCCTTGTCAGGTTGCCCAATCAACCCCAGTCCACCAATCAAGCTTGTGTAAGTGATCACATCGGGAGAAATGTCCTTCTCCCGCATTTCGTCGAGCAGCTTGTAGGCCTTCTGGACGTCCTGGTTCTTGCAGTGGCAATCGATGAGAGAGTTGTAGGTCACTGTCAGGTAATATCTCTACTCACTAGAACACACAATGAACTGGAGACAAAACACACACGAACACAGTGGGTTTTGTGCTGCGATGAAGCTGCAGCATTTTCTGGTCTGGTTTTATCACCTCTTATTTATACTTTGAACTACTGAGAGGAATACAATGCGCAGGAGCTATTCTCATGCAGCACACGATGCCATGTCCATCCCCACGGCTTGCTGCATGCGTCCTTCTCCTTGCGCAAGACTAGGACACCACTAGTCCACTAAGCGAGCTAATCTCGCCACTAACTCACACACGGCATCATACAGCCCATGAGCTCGTGTGTGTATGTGTCACTCACTCCACAAAGATAGGAAATCAAAAAACATATGCATGTAACAGCAATGCATGTATGCATGTAACAGAAACAGAACTGAAACTAACTACTGAAGATGTAGGCGCAAGGTTCACCAGGTGACAATTCTCCCCCTGAAACTTGTGCCTCAATTCAGTGATGTCATGCCAATCTGATCACGCAGATCCTGAAACCTTGCCTTAGGTAAAGCCTTGGTCAGGACATCTGCAAGTTGCTCCTCTGTAGCAATATACTCAAGCCTGATTTCTTTCTTCTCCACACACTCTCTGATGTAGTGGTACTTCAGCTCTATATGTTTGCTTCTATCATGAAACACAGGATTCTTCATTAGAACCAAAGCTGACTTATTATCAACGAAGTCACTTCATTTCTCAGTCTCTTCATTTCTCAGTTTTCCTAGCAGCCTAGCCAACCAAACACCCTGACCTTCGGGAGGCTGGCCACAAGCGATACCAGCGGCGGGGCGGACGGGCGGCGTCAGGGGTGGACAGTGCAGGGACGGACGGGCGGCGTCGGGGGAGAAGGGCTTCGGGTGGCGGCGAGCAGCGGGCGACGTCAAAGCGGACGAGCGGCTCCGGGGGGGAGATGGCTTCGGGGGGCATCAGGCGGCGCCGGGAGGTGGATGAGCGGCGTCGGAGGGAACGAGCGGCGCGGGGTGGCTGGCGAGTGGCGTTGGAGCGGACAGGCCGCAGGCGCTGTGGGAGAAGGCCTGGGGAGCGGCGGTGGCTTGAAGAAAAACAAAGGGAGTTATGGACTTAGGGTTTGTTGAGATATGAAGAAACTAGGACCATTGGATCGAGGATCCAACGACCAATAAATGTTGAAATTTCGGGTCTAGAACGGGTCCCCGCGGGGAGGAAATTTACCCGTCCCAGTCCCCGTGATACCCGACGAGGGGGATGATTTTCCCCATTTCCATCCCCGCGGGGGATCATTTCAACCATACCCGTCCCCTAATAGGGGAATTCCCCGCCGGGGAACGGGGAATGGGGCCCCATTGCCAGCCCTAGTCAAAGCAGGCGTGGCATATAACGGGGTTGCGGCAGGTGACCAGGAGATATATATCCTTACACATTTCCAACAATATCTTTTTGGAAGTCATTTTTTTGTAAAGAAATTATGGTTATTTTAGACGCTCCAACAAATTTTGTTCACGGTTCTCTTCAGAAAATGTTTCTCCATGCATAATCTTCAAAAGAAAATTCTCTTTCCATTCTCTATATAAATTTCTTTGAAGGGATGTTGTTGGAGATGGTGAGAATGAAGAGAAAGAATGTGGCTGAATGTGTTAGGAATTAATCTTGTTGTTTAAGTATTTTTAGTTAATTACTTGCCGATAGGGGGTAAATTGCATGTTTATTTTATGTCTCACAACCTACAAAAGCATATAAAGATTAATTAGTTATTACCATATTTTATACTAATATAAGCCATGATTAATTGAGATTTGTTGATACACTGATCATACTAATTGAAAAAATCTAACCCTATGCGGCTAAGCCATGCCCATATATGCACAGATGGATAGGACCACTGAGCGTTGGACCACAAAGATAAAATATTAGTAATCTATAATTAGATCAGCACTAATCATTGATTAGCAATTGAATAATATATATACATACCAGCAGATCGATTATCGTCTTATTGAAGACGTCCCAGGTTACACGATCTGTCGATCTTCACTGATGGCAGCGTCCCTGCACATACTCGATCTCCGCCGGCGACCCGCGACGGCGCGACTGACAAGGCAACGACGAGTCGACAAGCACGAGCCGGCGATGGCCGATGGGAATTCTAATGGGCTGGCCACGGTGACAAGGCAGCAGCGGCCACGGCGCCTGCGCACAAGGGCAAGGAGACAAAGAGCCAACTAGCAGTCGCGGAGGACAGATCATCTAATATTCTAATGGGCTGGCCGGCTCATGGCTGGGCACTTGGGCCTGGTTGTCCAACTAGGCTGGCTGGACGGGCCGACGGGGTGCACAATGTTTGGCCCAGGGGGTGCACATGAGGTGTATAAGAATTAATCCCTACTAAAAATTTTTGGCCCGGGTTCCTGTACACCCCCATGGGCCTCTTGGGCTCCGCCCCTGACGAGGCGGGTTGGTGGCAGGGGCAACACAACAAAGAGGGGCTACTTGGCAGAGAGGTGCGATAGAGCTTGACGGTGTGGCCGGAGCGGAGGCAGGCGTGGCATATAACGGGGTCGCGGCAGGTGACCAGGAGATATATATCCTTACACATTTCCAACAATATCTTTTTGGAAGTCGTTTTTTTCGTAAAGAAATTCTGGTTATTTTAGACGCTCCAACAAATTTTCGTAAAGAATGTGGGGGATGTGTTAGTAATTAATCTTGTTGTTTAAGTATTTTTAGTTAATTACTTGCCGATAGATTATAAGGGGTAAATGGCATGTTTATTTTAGAGTGAGTTTTGTATTAGAAAAAATGCACCGAGTTGTGCATGCGTGTGTGTATGTTTGCATGTAGCAGCAGGGACTTTGGCTACGCAGAGAGCTTTGGCCAAAGCTAGCATGGTGGAGCGATTAGCAGGCAGATTGTTGAAGGCCGGCGAGTTCTCAGTACTGTGTGGACGCGTGGCCACGAACGTTGAGAGGCCGAGTCCACAGGTTGCACAACGCGGAGAACGTGAGCGCGTGGCCGGAAGAAGCGAGCTTGTTCGTTACCAGCCATGCAGAACGTGGCCGTTGCAATGCATGTGAGTTCTGTGCTTATTTAAGCATGTACTTAGTTGTTAACCAAACGAAGAAGAAGCAAGAGAAAAGAGCACTGGTTGTGCTGTGCCAAAAGCCTCTGTCTTCTTCTATGCGTGTGTTGCTGCTGTGTGAGAGCTGAGTTTTTTCTGCGGAATGAATAGAGAAAAGGAATAAAGAAAGAAAACATGATTGAAAATGGTGTTAGCGAGGAGGAGGAAGCGAACGCGCAGGGGATACACTGTGCCGGCATGCAGATGGGTCCCACAGATTTTTTTTTTCTTTTGGTGACCATAATTTTTGACTGCGTGCTCTAATCAACGAACCGTTTGCACCAACGTGCTCCTCGTATTTTTACGAACAAAACAAGATATATGTTGCCATATAAATATTCAAACTTACCTGCTGAAACTTGGATTTCTCCTACTGAAACTTAGGTTTCGTCTAGTAAAACTTGGATTTCATACTCGTTAAACTTTGCCGAACTGTCAGGTTTCATCCAAGTTTTTTCAAGTTTCATCAGGTCAATTCAAGTTTCATCAAGTTTCAACAGGTTTCATCCAAGTTTCATCAGGTTACATCGAAGTTTCATCCAAGTTTTATTAGATTTCATCAGCACACAACCAAGTTTCATTAGCACACGGCCAAGTTTCGCTAGTATAGATGTAAGTTTCATAAGTGTCTTCTCTTAGGTTCACATCAAAAAAATTAAAAAAGTAAAAAAAATAAAAAGTATTTAAAATGGGTTCCTCTCGATTTTAGAAGAATTATGAAATTTATTCCACACATTTTGAACACTGTTTGAATTTTATACAAAAATTAGAAGTTTAATTGAGATACGTGATCAACAAATCGCGGTGGGTATCTGATGCATGCGCCGGGCGTCATCGACGTGCGCGGTGCCAGACGATCGGATGGACGGCGCTAGTCCGGCGCACGCGCGTCCGTCCGGACGTCCCACACCACTCGCCAAATTAGGAAGAATGCGGACAGCTAAAGGAGTCATGAATTGCCTCCGTATCTCATGGCGATGCGCAGGAAGAACAGAAGGTTGAGCACGCTAAGACCATCTCCAAGGGAGTCCCTTCAGGGGCCAAAATCCCTTCGCGAAGGAATTCTGATGCTCCAACAGAGTCTCGTCGCGGTTCTCATCAGAAGAAATTTCTTCCTGCATTCCCTTTAGAACGAGATTCTCTCTCCGTTTTCTTCGTGAATTTCTTCGAAGGGATGCTATTAGAGATGGTAGGAAATGAAGGGAACAAATGTGGGGAAGAGAACGGAGAAGGAAATGAAATGAAGGGAATATGGTTGGAGATGGTCTAAGGCCGGCCATCATCCAGAAGAAGTAGTCGAGGTGCCCCGCGTTGAGATCATCCGGGATCCAGCCGGCCGCCCCGCCGCGCGCCGTGGCCGACGCGACCACGCCAAGCACGGCCGAGTTGAGGTAGCACCCGGCGGCGATGGCAAGCTGCGCCGCCGCCGTGCCTAGGCTTTTCATGGACGCGGGCGACTGGTCGTAGAAGAACTCCGTCATGCCGATGCTGCCGAACACCTCCGCCACGCCAAACACGAAGTAGGCCGGCGCCTGCCACATGATGCCCAGCTCGCCGCCGCCGGCTGCGGCCGCCGCCAGCCTCCGCGCCTCGAGCAGCGCCGCGTACGCCATGGCGGCGGCGGACAGCGCGAGGCCGACGCCGATGCGCTGCAGCTGGGAGAGCCCCCGGTCGTCGCCGGTGGCGCGCCGCGCGAGCGGCACCAGCACGGCGTCGTAGACGGGGACGCAGAGGAGGACGCCGACGATGTCGAAGGTGGAGAGCGATGCCGGCGGCACGATGAACGCGCCGACTCGGTTGTCCATCGCCATGCCCTGCTCGATCATCGTCGACGACATCTGCGCCATGACGGCGAAGAAGACGAGCAGCGACGCCCACACGGGGAGCATCCGCAGCAGCATCTTTAGCTCCTCCACCTGCGACGCCGTGCACAGCCTCCACGGGCTCGTCTGCGCCGCCGCGTCGGCTTTCGCGCCCGACCATGGCAATTGGCAATACAATCGCGGCCTTGTCGAAGAAACTACAAAATAGAAATTATTATTATTTTTTACTGTATACATCTGGCTATGCAGAGGCTGAAATATATTTCCATCACCTAACAGAGGAAAGCAATTAGTTTTTCAACAAAATTCGGAATTTTAAGGTGAGATTTACAGTTTGCCAAATGCCATTGCAAATGCCTTTCGTTGTAGTATAGTTTTTGCGGTAGGCTAACTGTCTTTAGAATAAACTTTCACTTAGTTTTGTCCTGTGAAATACGGCTGTAAAGTTTGGCTTGCATTTGGAAAATTTTCTGAACTTTTGAATGCTACAGGACTATTCAGATGATTTCTCCGGATGTTTCGCTCCCACCAGAATAATTCAAGTTCTTTGTCTTTAACTAAAACAGTGAGAGAACTACTCTGACTTGCAAAATTGTAGCATTAAATATAGAAGTATTCGGATGCAACTACGTACCTGAAATCACTGGTATGCTCATTCTTGCTGTCTGCTTCAGTTAGTGAAGGCAGCTCATGCAATGCAGACCTATCATCAGGCAACTTCAGATGGCAATTCCTTACAGCTGAAACTACCACCTGCGAGACTCTTATGAGAGGACTCTCTCCCAGTTCCTTGTACCTGTAAACCTTCCTACCGGCAACAAACACGGTGAGGCCGAATCCCATGGTCACCATCGGGATCGCGAACCCGACCCCCCACCCTACGTTGTCCTGAACCCAAACAAGCACGGTTGCCGATAGCAACGAGCCAACGTTGATCGAGAAGTAATACCAATTGAAGAATGAGCCCTTTGTCACGCGCTCCTTTGGGTCGGCACCATCAAACTGGTCAGCACCAAGGGCTGAGGTGCAGGGCTTAATGCCCCCTGTCCCAAGGGCGACAAGATAGAGCCCTAGGTAGACCACAGCACGATGAAGATCACTGTTATGTGAGGTAAGAAGTGATGGGAGCGATGCTGACAGTGTCATAGTGAGCATCCCCTGACAAAATGGAATCATATTTAGAATTGCTCGTAACACATGATGTGTATGATATCAGAAATACAGATCATGATGACACATATTGGACTTACGACAGCGTAAACCGAGAGGAAGATCACTATTGTCCAGTATCTTCCCCAATATGTGTCAGCCAGGAAGGCTCCAATAACTGGTGTGAAGAAGCAGCTGCCAACCCAGAAAGACACACTTCTCGCAGCATCCACATTGCTCTCGTGGAGCACATTTGTGAGGTAGGTGACTAAGTTCTTCGCAATCCCGAAGAAGCATAAGCATTCACTGAATTCAGCCCCTAATGCATGTTCAATACTTGACATGTTAAAAAAATTACAGGTTAAAGAAAGAGACTATTTTTTGGTTAGATTGCAGAAACTTTGCTGCAGCACCTAAAATGAAGAAGCATGCTCTCCAATTCCCTGTGCTCAGCCTCAGAGCAGGCTGCTTGTTAATATCAACTGTTCCATCACTTGTACAATGAGAGCCTTCATCCTGAGCAACAGTACAGACAGTAAATTTTCTCATGGAAATTTTAACTTGGAATGTTGCATAGAATCCCTTTATTAGATTCCTTATGCAAATATAGATCGATAAACGCTTTACACATGTTCTGTGTCACACTGAAATACAATATTCTGTATTATACATAGACAAGATTCGGAGTAAGGTAGTAGAATAGCACCTGTGGAGGCAGGTAATGGATCAGTGGCCTCTCCTCATCTGCTGCCTCCATGTGAGCCAATGTATGGATGTTACAAGGAACAAAGTGAAGCCAAGCAATAAGCCAATAACTGGCAACAAAAGAACTTTGTGTTTGCTAATTTGTTCCTACTTCTGAGGCAGCTCCTATTTATGGTCGGTCTCTCTGCTGCCTGCCGGACAATAATGAATGTAAATAATATAA
The DNA here is from genome assembly GCA_005191435.1 of Raddia distichophylla. Classification (NCBI taxonomy): domain Eukaryota; kingdom Viridiplantae; phylum Streptophyta; class Magnoliopsida; order Poales; family Poaceae; genus Raddia; species Raddia distichophylla. The sequence goes on from SPJY01003929.1 coordinate 644,512, forward strand.
GAGGATAAGCAAAGATTATATATAAGTATACCCGTTTGTTCTAGCTTTATGTTTTAAGAAGTCATATGACTTTATCCCGTGAGCGCGTGGCCGGAAGAAGCGAGCTTGTTCGTTACCAGCCATGCAGAACGTGGCCGTTGCAATGCATGTGAGTTCTGTGCTTATTTAAGCATGTACTTAGTTGTTAACCAAACGAAGAAGAAGCAAGAGAAAAGAGCACTGGTTGTGCTGTGCCAAAAGCCTCTGTCTTCTTCTATGCGTGTGTTGCTGCTGTGTGAGAGCTGAGTTTTTTCTGCGGAATGAATAGAGAAAAGGAATAAAGAAAGAAAACATGATTGAAAATGGTGTTAGCGAGGAGGAGGAAGCGAACGCGCAGGGGATACACTGTGCCGGCATGCAGATGGGTCCCACAGATTTTTTTTTTCTTTTGGTGACCATAATTTTTGACTGCGTGCTCTAATCAACGAACCGTTTGCACCAACGTGCTCCTCGTATTTTTACGAACAAAACAAGATATATGTTGCCATATAAATATTCAAACTTACCTGCTGAAACTTGGATTTCTCCTACTGAAACTTAGGTTTCGTCTAGTAAAACTTGGATTTCATACTCGTTAAACTTTGCCGAACTGTCAGGTTTCATCCAAGTTTTTTCAAGTTTCATCAGGTCAATTCAAGTTTCATCAAGTTTCAACAGGTTTCATCCAAGTTTCATCAGGTTACATCGAAGTTTCATCCAAGTTTTATTAGATTTCATCAGCACACAACCAAGTTTCATTAGCACACGGCCAAGTTTCGCTAGTATAGATGTAAGTTTCATAAGTGTCTTCTCTTAGGTTCACATCAAAAAAATTAAAAAAGTAAAAAAAATAAAAAGTATTTAAAATGGGTTCCTCTCGATTTTAGAAGAATTATGAAATTTATTCCACACATTTTGAACACTGTTTGAATTTTATACAAAAATTAGAAGTTTAATTGAGATACGTGATCAACAAATCGCGGTGGGTATCTGATGCATGCGCCGGGCGTCATCGACGTGCGCGGTGCCAGACGATCGGATGGACGGCGCTAGTCCGGCGCACGCGCGTCCGTCCGGACGTCCCACACCACTCGCCAAATTAGGAAGAATGCGGACAGCTAAAGGAGTCATGAATTGCCTCCGTATCTCATGGCGATGCGCAGGAAGAACAGAAGGTTGAGCACGCTAAGACCATCTCCAAGGGAGTCCCTTCAGGGGCCAAAATCCCTTCGCGAAGGAATTCTGATGCTCCAACAGAGTCTCGTCGCGGTTCTCATCAGAAGAAATTTCTTCCTGCATTCCCTTTAGAACGAGATTCTCTCTCCGTTTTCTTCGTGAATTTCTTCGAAGGGATGCTATTAGAGATGGTAGGAAATGAAGGGAACAAATGTGGGGAAGAGAACGGAGAAGGAAATGAAATGAAGGGAATATGGTTGGAGATGGTCTAAGGCCGGCCATCATCCAGAAGAAGTAGTCGAGGTGCCCCGCGTTGAGATCATCCGGGATCCAGCCGGCCGCCCCGCCGCGCGCCGTGGCCGACGCGACCACGCCAAGCACGGCCGAGTTGAGGTAGCACCCGGCGGCGATGGCAAGCTGCGCCGCCGCCGTGCCTAGGCTTTTCATGGACGCGGGCGACTGGTCGTAGAAGAACTCCGTCATGCCGATGCTGCCGAACACCTCCGCCATGCCCATCACGAAGTAGGCCGGAGCCTGCCACATGATGCCCAGCTCGCCGCCGCCGCCGGCGGCCGCCGCCAGCCGCCGCGCCTCGAGCAGCGCCGCGTATGCCATGGCGGCGGCGGACAGCGCGAGGCCGACGCCGATGCGCTGCAGCTGGGAGAGCCCCCGGTCGTCGCCGGTGGCGCGCCGCGCGAGCGGCACCAGCACGGCGTCGTAGACGGGGATGCAGAGGAGGACGCCGAGGATGTCGAAGGTGGAGAGCGATGCCGGCGGCACGATGAACGCGCCGACTCGGTTGTCCATCGCCATGCCCTGCTCGATCATCGTCGACGACATCTGCGCCATGACGGCGAAGAAGACGAGCAGCGACGCCCACACGGGGAGCATCCGCAGCAGCATCTTTAGCTCCTCCACCTGCGACACCGTGCACAGCCTCCACGGGCTCGTCTGCGCCGCCGCGTCGGCTTTCGCGCCCGACCATGGCAATTGGCAATACAATCGCGGCCTTGTCGAAGAAACTACAAAATAGAAATTATTATTATTTTTTTCTGTATACAAAGAGGCTGAAATATATTTCCATCACCTAACAGAGGAAAGCAATTAGTTTTTGAAGAAAATTCGGAATTTTAAGGTGAGATTTACAGTTTGCCAAATGCCACTATGCAAATGCCTTCCGTTGTATAGTTTTTGCAGTAGGCCAACTGTCATAGAATAAAGTTTCACTAGTTTTGTCCTAAGAAATACGGCCGTAAAGTTTGGCTTGCATTTGGAAAATTTTCTGAACTTCTGAATGCTACAGGACTATTCAGAAGATTTATCCGGATGTTTGGCTCCCACCAGAATAATTCAAGTTGTTTGCCTTTAACTAAAACAGTGAGAAAACTACTCTGACTTGCAAAATTGTAACATTAAATATAGAAGTATTCGGATGCAACTATGTACCTGAAAGCACTGGTATGCTCATTCTTGCTGTTTGCTTCAGTTAGTGAAGGCAGCTCATGCAATGCAGACCTATCATCAGGCAACTTGAGATGGCAATTCCTTACAGCTGCAACTACCACCTGTGAGACTCTTTTGAGAGGACTCTCTCCCAGTTCCTTATACCTGTAAACCTTCCTACCAGCAACAAACACGGCGAGGCCGAATCCCATGGTCACCATCGGGATCGCGAAACCGACCCCCCACCCTATGTTGTCCTGCACCCAAACAAGCACGGTTGCCGATAGCAAGGAGCCAACGTTGATCGAGAAGTAGTACCAATTGAAGAATGAGCCCTTTGTCACACGCTCCTTTGGGTCGGCACTATCAAACTGGTCAGCACCAAGGGCTGAGGTGCAGGGCTTAATGCCCCCTGTCCCAAGGGCGACAAGATAGAGCCCTAGGTAGACCACAACACGATGAAGATCACTGTTATGTGAGGTAAGGAGTGATGGGAGCGATGCTGACAGTGTCATAGTGAGCATCCCCTGACAAAATGGAATCATATTTAGAATTGCTCGTAACACATGATATGTCTGATATCAGAAATACAGATCACGATGACACATATTTGACTTACGACAGCGTAAACCGAGAGAAAGACCACTATTGTCCAGTATCTTCCCCAATATGTGTCAGCCAGGAAGGCTCCAATAACTGGTGTGAAGAAGCTACTGCCAATCCAGAAAGACACACTTCTCGCAGCATCCACATTGCTCTCGTGGAGCACATTTGTGAGATAGGTAACTATGTTCTTCGCAATCCCGAGGAAGCATAAGCATTCACTGAATTCAGCGCCTAATGCATGTTCAATACTTGACATGTTAAAAATTGCAGGTTAAAGAAAGAAACTAATTTTTTGTTAGATTGCACAAACTTTGCTGCAGCACCTAAAATGAAGAAGCATGCTCTCCAATTCCCTGTGCTCAGCCTCAGAGCAGGCTGCTTGTTAACATCAACTGTTCCATCACTTGTACAATGTGAGCCTTCATCCTGAACAACAGTAAAGACAGTAAACTTTCTCATGGAAATTTTAACTTGGAATGTTGCATAGAATCCCTTTATTAGATTCCTTGTGCAAATATAGATCGATAAACGCTTTACATATGTTCTGTGTCACACTGAAATACAATATTCTGTATTATACATAGACAAGATTCGGAGTAAGGTAGTAGAATAGCACCTGTGGAGGCAGGTAATGGATCAGTGGCCTCTCCTCATCTGCTGCCTCCATGTGAGCCAATGTATGAATGTTGCAAGGAACCAAGTGAAGGCAAGCAATAAGCCAATAACTGGAAACAAAAGAACTTTGTGTTTGCTAATTTGTTCCTTTTTCTGAGGCAGCTCCTATTTATGGTCGGTCTCTCTGCTGCCTGCCGGACAATAATGAATGTATATAATATAAGAGGATAAGCAAAGATTCTATATAAATATACCCGTTTGTTGTAGCTTTATGTTTAAAGAATTCATATGACTTTATCCTTTTCTATAAGGGGATAAGCATATGACTTTCTCCTTTGTTATTCGCTCTAACTGAAATTGATTCCACCAAGGAATTTATACAGTGGGGAATGGGGATGCATGAACTAGGAATTTCTTGCAGGCAACAACCTTCAGTTGGATAGGCAACGAAGGGAATCATCTTACATTTAAAAAAAAAACAAGCGAGTAAAGCTGAATTTTTCTTGTTCCAAGCAGTATGGACTTTCTTTCTTCTATCTATGAACTAATCTCGCATACGTTGTTCACGAGATTACAAATCATTAATTACTTGTACATTCAGGTCTAGAGCTCCGTGATGTATTAGATCATCTGCCCTCACACTCCATTTCACTATAATCTACTTCCTGTATCCTTTCTTCTAAATTTTTTTCGCACTTGATACTACGCTCTAAAATATTACTCCCCCAATCAGACTATGATGCAGCGACGGTTCCTTTTCATCACAGGAGGAAAACACTGCTATTCCCAAGGACAAATACAGTGTTCACTTCCATTTCAGTCACAACAGGCTAATGTAATTTCCAAAAAAAAAAGTTGCTCGGCTGTCCAAATCAACAGGAGCCTGCCGAGCCCGAGCTAACAAAAACTGTGCCGTAGCAAGCATAACTTGTAGAGAAAAATGGTTGAGATTCAGAAATAAAAAAACTTCACAAGGATTGAACATCTCTGGAGTGGTAACAAGAACAGCAGGGAGAGGCTCCTCAGCCATGCACAGGGATTGAGAGATGGAGAGACCTGAGGAGTGACTGAGCTTCTGAGCTATGGAGCCGAGCACAGGAGTGCACCGGGACCTCCCCACCTCCCCCGGGCTGCAGCAATGGTGGACGACGGCCGGAGATAGCCGGAGTTGGAGCCGGAGCAGCTACCGAGGAGGCGGTTTGAGCTCACTCTTCGGCTCACCAACTGCTACGCGCCTACGAGCTATTTAGTAGCTACCGTAAAAGATGAATGCTCAGTTGCTCGTCTTCCTCTGCTTATATTATATTATCTCCTGTTGATGCAAATCAACCAGGACAAAACATGCTCACTGAGTCACTGCGACAAATCATTTTTCTATTCTTTCTTTATTAATACGGTGTAAGCAAACAAGTGGGGCAGGCGGCCACCAACAAGGTTGTTACTTAAATATTGGGTTTTTAATATAAGCATTTCAATAATTTTTTTCAATGTTCACTGTACCGTGACATGACATGACATGACACGACACGACGGGGAGTATATCATGACCGTGCATGGTAAAAAAGGCAAAGAATCCATTGGCACACGAACCGAGCGAAGCTAAGAAAACAATTGGAGAAGTGGTTATTGATTGTTTCGTGAAATCTTTTTCTAAACAAAAAAAAACTGCAGGAAGATGATATTGCATATAAGTAATTGAATATTTTAAAATCCAATATTCAATGTTCCAGCTATATGCTGGGAAGAGGATGGGTTTGGAAGATCTCTAACTGACCGTGATATAACATGATGGGGACTGAGTAAGTGAAAATGGAATTGCGATACCCAAAAATGACCTTACTTCGCATGTAGCCATGTAGGCCAATGTCAAACATTATATAGGATATTGAAATAAACTGTTTATCGCCACGCAAATGAAATAAACTATTCGAGTAAGCTGAAGGTTCTTTTTTTTAGATTAATTCAAAAATACAATATCCGATATTTTTACAATTAAAATTTTAACATTTAAAAAACAGTTTCATTGGAAAAATGTTCAATAAAAAAGTAAAAAAAAAGCAAATTAGAAATTAAAATGCTTGTATGAATATAAAGTTCGCAAACTCGCTAAACGGCAATTGATTGGCAAACCGAAGATTAGCAATTAGATGGAGATAATTACAGACCGGAGATTGTAATTCGAACTAATCTATAATCACTTGCTAGGCAAGGGTAGGGCCTGAACCCAGAGGCTGGCTCGCTCGAACTCGGCTCGTTTCCACCCCTAATGGCATGGTGATATCAAAAAATGACCTTACGTCGCATCTAGCCATGTAGACCAATGTCAAACATTATATAGGATGTTGAAATAAACTGTTTATCGCCTCGCAAATGAAATAAATTGTTCCGAGTAAGCTGAAGGTTCTTATTTTTTTAGATTAATTCAAAAATTACAATATCCGATATTTTTACAATAAAAAATTTTAACATTTACAAAACAGTCTCATTGGAAAAATGTTGAATAAAAACGTAAAGAAAAAGGCAAATTAGAAATTAAAATGCTTATATGAATATAAAGTTTGAAAATTCGCTAAACGGGAATTGATTGGCAAACTGAAGATTGACAATTAGATGGAGATAATTACAGACTAGAGATTGTAATTTGAACTAATCGATAATCACTTGCTAGGCTGGGGTAGGCCCTGAACTTTAGCTCATGGCTCGCGAGCGGCTCGAGCTCAGCTCGTTTACAAATGAGCACGAGCTAAAAAACTTTTCTATCTCGGTTGTAAAATGAGCACGAGCACGCTCATGGCTTGCTCATGCCTCGTTCCCTAGAAAACCCACACATCTAAAATCATAAAAAGCAAATGGATTTTTTTCATACATGCCATTACAAAGTTTGCTTATTTTGGATATGTCATCGCAAAGTCGATATTATTATAGATGCCACTAGTTTTACAATAATCTATCACAGATGCCATTCTCGAAGATTTCTTTTTAAATTTACGACGTATACCAAATCAAAATACGGGCAAAAATACACCATGACATGTGAGACCCAAACGTCATACGCTAAGCCCTTTCTTCCTCCTCCTCCTCCTCCTCCTTTCTCTCCACTGCCGTCACTGTCGACGCACCGCCGCCAAGGTCACGCCGCCGCCGTGCCACACTGCCAAGGTCACGCCGCCGAGATCGCCGGGGAAGGTGGGAGGAAGGAGGTAGGAGGAAGGAAGAAGGAGGAGGAGGGAGAGGGTGAGTGGCCCCACGTGTCGGAGGCCGTATTTTTTTCATATTTGGCTCGCGTAAAATACAAAAAACTCAAAAAAAGCTCGAGAATGGCATGTGTGATAGATTATTGCAAAACTAGTGGCATCTATAATAATATCGACTTTGCGATGGAATATACGAAATAAGCAAACTTCGTAATGGTATGTATGAAAAAAATCCAAAACAAATCCTCCCATCTATTTTGGCCCACTCCAGGTCTCCAGCCCAAGTCAACTTTTATTTTCTTTCAAGTTTTATCTTCACCAACCCTATCACTCTCGAGTGCTCTGCCTTCTAGCGATCTTTGTCCATCGATTTCTCTCATGTCGTCCCCTTTTCGAGTCCTGACTACGTCTCCCTTCATCCTCCTCTTGCCCATCCCCTCTCCCAAGCTGCCCGTGCCCCTAGCCCATCTCCTCTCGGCCAGCTACACCCACGACCCCTTCCTTCCTCCCCCAACCAGTGGTTCCGCTAGCCCCTCCTCTCCTCCCGAGCTCTTGGTGGTGAAGGCGACGATAGGGTGAACTAGAGCACATAGCGGACATGCTGCTGCTAATCATGGTGGACCTCGTGCGTGCCAATCGGATCTACAAGGTCAAGCTCTTCAAGTTGACGCTGCCATCCTGGTTTGGTAGCTTGTTACTGACTATGGATCCACTTTGTTTTCTCGGTTGTTTTTGGGATCGATGTATGGGAGAAACATGGATCATATGGTTGGTCATGTGCATGGCAATGTTGCTAAGATGAGTTGTTTGTTTATGCATATTCTTTCAAAATCTATCCATCCATCGAATCATTTGTGTTGTATGAGGTGTTCATTCTTGCCCGTCCGCAACTAACTACCGGCAGATAGGCAACACTCAACGACAGCTGCGGTTGTGTGGACGTCTAAGCCAACGAAGCCACGAGCGCTCACGAGTTACTCGCGAGATTTGTCGAGCTAGCCTTCTAGCTCAGCCATCCAAGTGAGCCGAGTCGAGCCAACTCGCTCACAAAACGAACCCGAGCCCAAACAAGCTCGGCTCACTCAGACTCGACTCATTTCCACCCTAGCCGTGGACTACTCATTAAAGATTTCAAGATCATTAGAACATTGATGAATATTTTTAAGTTTGTAGAAAAGTTATATAAAAATTAAAAAATAGAGAATATTCTTTGGGATAAAACCCATATTTCTTGAATTCAGCCCATTCATTGTCTTTTTTCCTCTCTCCACTCTTTCTCCTTGGAGCTGGCAATCACTACAGGAAATGATCTCTGTCGACGGCCGCAAAAAGCAATGTCGGCGGCCCGAATCCCGACGACAGGCTGTGTCGGTGGCCAAAAGTAGTACCGACGACAAAACCAGCATCAGGCCACAAATGACGTCGGCCAAAGGAGGGCCGACGACAATGCCTGCCCTGCCGAGAGCACGAGTTCAGGTTTTTGAATTTTTGTTCCCGCCAAAAGGGTTTTGTCCGCGGCCGAACAAGCTGTGTCGTCGGCTCTAACCCGGACGACATTCTGTGGCCACCAGTGACGTCGGCCAAGCATAGGCCAACGACACTGCCTGCCCTCCCGAGAGCACGGTTCCGGATTTTTGAATTTCAGTTCCCGCCAAAAGAGTTTTCTCCGGCGAAAGACAACCGGCGTCGGGGGGGAAGGAGCTTTGTCGGCGGCAGAAGGGATGCCGACGTCATAGGCAAGCCTAGCCAAGGCCAAGGCCAGGCCAAGCCAAGCCAAGCCAAGTCGGCGGTAGCAAGGGGGGAAGGGCTTTGTCGTCGGCCAAGCGAAGCCCGACGTCACTCCTTTGGTCTATGATGTCGGCCTCGGCTTGGCCGACGATAGAGCCCCTTGGATCGGCGGCGTTGGGGGGAAGGGCCTGTGTCGGCGGTAGTATGGTGGCCGACGTCAAAGGTTGGGCTTTATCGTCGGGCAAACCGATGCCGACGTGAAAGGTTTTGTCTGTGACGTCGGTCTTGTCTTAGCCAACGAAATAGACCCTCCCCCCTTCCCAAGGGCCATGGTCGATCGATATGTTTCCGAGCCCACGACCCCTCCGCCCCAAACCTCGTAGGGTCTCTCTAGGGTTCTATAGGGTATGTAACGCAACAAAGATAATGCCGCGCTCCTCGTTCGGCCGGCGATAAGTCCGAGCTAGGTGCGTGTTCGTATATGGAACTCCGACGTGTTTGGTTATGTGAATTGCAAGCCGATCGAACGATACGACGTGCACATCTCAAAGGAACCCACGCAGATCATCGAATGACGGGCGGGGAGGAGCGTGTAGTGAGATGATAGCTTTTAAGTGCATCTTGTTGCCGTAAAACGCATTTTGAGATATCTAAAAATCACTACTAGTTTAGGACTTTGGTACCCCAAGGGAGCGCGTGTTGAGCTTCTTGGCTATTCCGACTCGGATTATGCCGGTTGCAAAATTGATCGCAAAAGCACCTCGGGGGGTTGTCACTTGCTAGGACGCTCACTCGTGTCATGGACTTCGAGGAAGCAAAACTCCGTGGCGCTATCTACCGCTGAAGCGGAATATGTAGCAGCGGGGAGTTGTTGCGCTCAACTCTTGTACATGACACGGATGCTTAGTGACTTTGGGCTAAAATTTGAAAAGTGCCTCTTCTATGCGATAATGAAAGTGCGGTGAAAATAGCCAACAATCCGGTCCAACATTCCCGTACAAAGCACATCGACATCCGACATCACTTTATACGTGATCACGTTGCAAAGGGTGACGTTGTGCTTGCCTACGTACGAACGGAAGATCAATTGGCGGATATTTTCACCAAACCCTTGGATGAGGCACGGTTTTGCAAATTAAGAAATGAACTCAACATACTAGATAGGTCAAATGCGTGTTAATTGGGTTTTGTGAATTTTTGGGTCTCACTCGAATTCTTCCATTTGCTTTTGACCCTTGTCACATTTAGGGGGAGTTTAAATTAAATTCATGATTTTTTAAGACTACCTCAAGTGGTGAAAAGATAGATTTGATTTTGGGTTAGCACATTCTTGTTCTATATTTAAAGCCAAAATCAAATTTGAAATCAACTAGACTATCCTTTATCTTCTTAGCACTTCAAACTTTTCAATTTGAAAACTCTTATCCTTTTTTGAAAAATTTACTTCATATGCATATTTGTTCTCTTAAAAATCATATGGCATCAAAATTGTTGAAAATATTTGAAAAGGAGCCAAAATTCAAAACATGTGCTTAAACTCTAAAGTAAACCCCATGCATGATTTTCATGCCAATATGAGAAATCAGGGCAAAATTTGGGTGCACACATTTTCTTGATCACAAGATCAAAATTTGGGTTTGGATGTGGATGTTATTTAGAGTTTACCACATATATATCTCATCCTTTCAATACTAAGTCTTTCAAAATTGCTCCAAAATTTGAATTCTCTTGGTTCTTGAGCAAAATTGGGGTAAAATCCCTTCAAAAGCCTTAAGATTCAAATTCTATATGGATCGAGCCCATCCAGCCTCTCGGATAAAAGTCTGGTGTTGGTTGGCTAGGTTTTCGGTGGATTTTTAATCCTTCGGACCCAGTCCGACCGCCACCGGACCCAGTCCGACGGGATGGCTGGCCAGACGGTTATTTCCCTCTCTGTCGGACCCGGTCCGGCCATCTTCGGACCAAGTCCGATGGACTCGTTCTGTATTTGGCTAAGTCCCAGCCTGCAACGCCACTGTCGGACCCAGTCCGGCGACCTTCGGACCCAGTCCGATGGAGTGCACTGTTCGCTTTTTCTGCGTGCAGTGGCTCTGTCGGACCCGGTCCGACGGCGTCGGACCCAGTCCGATGACTGGATCGCGGCCCTTTATCCTGAACCGTACCCCTCTATTTTCCTCTCTCACCCCATTTGCATCTTCTTTCTCTTCCTCACCTTAGGCCGCCGCCCCTCACCTTCTTCGACGGCGCGGCTTCTCCGGTGATCTCCGGCGACCACCATCTTCATCTCCGGCCTCCCCTCGTCCTCCTCTTCGATTCCCACCGCGGGGATCCTCGAGGGGCGACTCGATCTGTGCGTGGCTCCTCTCTCAAGCTCCTCTCCTCTTCCCTACCGGCAGAGGCCTTGGGGACTCATCCGCACGCATGCGCGGGGTTGGCCTTCGCCTAGGATTCGGTAAGCCGTCTTGTAAGGTCTCGATTCTCTTCTTCTCTTTCTATTTCCAAGTGCTAGGTTTTGAATCGGTTTTTCCCGCGCTCGTGTATTAGGCCTTGAGGAGTGGTTGGAGAACTTGGGTCATTAAGTTCATCGGAGCAGCACGATGTCTCGGCGTCTGAGAAATTTGGGGAAATCAATTGCAAGAGCAATGGGTACTGGTGGCAGTGGCAGTCAGGGCGGCAGAGGTGATCGTGATGATATGGCTTCTGTGGGCAGTTTTGCACCTCCTCGCACTAGGAGGGGCACCCAGCAGCAGCGACGGCAATGGCGTGAGGCTGTGGATTGGACTCAGTGACTTGCGGGGGAGTCGTTTGTGACATTAGATGATGAAAGCGATGAAGATTATGTCAATGAGGCTGAACAAGAGGACACCACCGCGTCTGAAACTTTAGTTCCTAAAGATGAGCCAGTTGATGACAATGTGCTTCTCCTGAGCATGGAAGTACAGAGAAGAAAGCGGGCAGTCACACAAGATAGATGGTTCCCTGAGAATAGAGAGGACACCAATGATTTTCGGTTCCACACCAAGTTCCAGAAGCAGCTCTTCCTATGCTTCTCCAGACCGCAGAAGAGCTCACGGGACCCACATTATATTGATTGGCATGAGATCACCACTTTCATGGGGCCCAGTATTTACAACTTTTTCAACACTACCCCCGGTCTGGCAGATCTTCTTTCCAACACTTAGCTAACTTGGGGGGAGGAGAGGCATTGTGAGTTCTTCGCTACGGTATTGCCTGCAAATGATCAGTCGGAGTTTATTTATTACCATTCCATCGATGGCAGGGTTCACGGTTTATCTTTTAATGAGATGAACTATGCTCTTGGGACTCCTGACAATGGAGCTGATTTGCACGGCTTAGCCTTTGACACTGGTATGTGGTCTGCTCGGTATCCACCAGAGGAGGATATTCGCTTTATGTATCTGGACCCAAAGGCAGATGATTACAAAATTAAGAAATCAAATCAATTGAGGGCAGAGCCAGCTTTGATGAATGTTATTCTGAGGTGCACTCTATTTGTGCGAACAGGAAACAGAGATCGGGTTCTTCCTATTATTAGCTGGTTTATGCTATATCTTTTCAAAGGGAGCTTAATCAACATTGGAGCGACCTTATTTAGAGAATTTGATGATGCCATCTACAGGGAGGTTAACAGGTCATTGCCTCTTGGACCTTACATTGGATTATTGCTTTCAAGAACTAGCCGGGTACCTGAGGAGAAAATTGGTCGGTGGGATAAGAAAATCAGAAAACACCAGATGAAACAGTTCTTATCTGCCCTTGTCAGCAGGCCAAAGGTTGGTGGGCCTGTTCCTCCGGATTCCCCTCCAGCACCGGCCCCTACCTATGCTCCTCCGCCTGCTCCTGTCCCTGCAGATGTCCCTATGGGCGATGCTCCTGCTGCTTCAGGTGCCCACATGGAAGGATATGGCTATCCCGCAGCTCCACCGCCATGGTTTGATTTGAGTCCTCTGCTTCATGAGATGCAAGCTCTTCGAACTGATCAAAGCAATTATCATCGGGAAATGAGAGCGGATATGACTGCGTTCAGAACTGACATCTCAGCAGAAATAGCCGCCACTCGACAACAGATGAACACGATGGTTGGTCAGCAGACCCATCTGCAGGAAGAACTCGATATAATGAAGTCTGCAATGATGTATATGGGCAATCACTTTATGCCATATAATTCAGGAACAGCCATTCACTTTACATGGTATGACCAAGCTCAGAGCGACTATCATGAGTATCTTCGAGAGTCTGGGCAGATTCCTCAACTGGGTTTTGTTCCTCAGCCGGGTTTTGTTCCAGCATCAGCTTCAGCTCCTCCTCCTGTTGGTGGTTCTCTATCCCGCTCCACTAGGACGAAATCCAAGAGAGCGCGCTCCTCTCCATCTAGCAGTCTAGGTGCGCGTAGTGGTCAAGGTGGCGAGCGTGAAGATTAGAGAGCTTTTCCCTATGTGTCACTGGTTGACAAAGGGGGAGAAGAATAGAGCTCTTTTGGTTTAGTGGGTTGCTATCTAGTATAAACTCTCTCTTTTTGTTTTTGTAAACCTTCTGGGTTGGCTTGTATCTTTTTGCTATGCATGAACTTAGGGGGAGTTTCGTTTCTGTCATGCACACTACATAGTCGAGTTGTGGTTCCTAAATTTGTTAATTGAGCCTTCCTGTTCAACTTTGTGCTTTGTATTTCTTGTTTCTGCACTTTTGCACTAACCTTTTTGCAGCTCAAAATATAAGATCTCTATTGGGTTGTCATCAAGTGCCACAAAGGGGAGATTATGAGCATCGTTGAGCCCTAATTCGTTTAGTGGCATTGATGACGTGTACTTTTGAGCTAAGGGGTTCTTGGACGCGGCTTCGGCGACCTTTTGAGCTGCTTCAAGACAATCTTAGCATGACCGGGAGAGAAGAGGTCATGTGTAGGGTTAGGAGTAGCTAGGTCTTTATTTTGTCGCCCATGCTTCAAGAGGGGTCTAAACGTTTCGATCATGCCAAGTTTCTCCTTCTCCTAGCCCTCTAAGCCATCCACAAATAAGTTAGAGATCCAAACCGTTGAAAATTTTCTGTACCGGGCTTTTTCTGTATCCATCGGACCGGGTCCGGTCGCCACCGGACTGGGTCTCCGAGCCCAAACCCTAGTCTCAGTCTTCTATTGCTTGTCGGACAAGGTCCGGTGCCGCCGGACCGGGTCCGACAGTGCGCCTGTTCCAGCGCTTGAGCTTCGTCGGATCGGGTCCGACCACCGTCGGACCAAGTCCGACAGTGCGAGTGTCAGTTGTGTTCGAGGCCTGGTTGCAGCCATTGGACCGGGTCCGGTGACCTTCGGACCGGGTCCGGTGACTTTCGGACCGGGTCCGACGGTACTGTAACGGCTAGGTTTTGGAGTCTTCCCGAGCTCCAACGGCTAGCTCCTCACCTAGGGGTATTTATTGACTTGAGTTGGCTGCCTATTTTGAGGTTTGCTGCTCCACTTCACCTACCACACTTATTGCTCATAAATTAGGTGTTCTAGAGCCATTCCTCCACCCACCAACCAATCAAAGCCACAAATCACTCATCCCCAATACCGAGCTTCATTGAAGTCCTTCGATCCGGCATGATCGGGGCGTTTCGGGCTTGTTACTTTTGAAGATGGCATCCTTCGTGGAGGCGTAGGCTTGGGAGTAGGCCTTGGCGTGTGGCTGCTCTCGAGTCGGTGTACGGGTGACGGAGTCCACCTCGTCGGAGTGGCGGAACGACTACCGGGGAGTAAGTGAGGCGTTATGCTCTAGAGCGAGCCGGTCCTTGTGCGCAAGGGATAGCCTCAACGGAGAGTAGGAGTTGCGGCTCCGAACTTCGGTGAAACAAATATCGTATCGCTCTCTCATTTAATTTTCACACTTATTTCCCTTGCATTGCTTGTGATAAATTGAATGACGTGTCTTAGTTTTGTAGTTACTTGCTTTATCACTTTCGCTCGCTTGATCATCGAAACTAGGATTGGGTCATTCTTAACTTGATGCTTAATCAACAAATAACCGAAAAAATTTAAAATTGCCTATTCACCCCCCTCTAGGCCATAGGATCCTCTTTCAGGATCTATGTACGGGAGAAACATGGATCATATGGTTGGTCATGTGCATGGCAATGTTGCTAGGATGAGTTGTTTGTTTATGCATATTTTTTGAAAATCTATCTATCCATCTAATCATTTGTGTCGTATGAGTTTTCTTGCCGTTCGCAACTAACTACCGGCAGATAGGCAACACTCAACGGCAGCTGCGGTTGTGTGGACGTCTAAGTCAATGAGCTACGAGCGCTCGCGAGATTTGTCGAGCTAGCCTTCTAGCTCGGCCATCTGAGCGAGCAGAGTCGAGCCAACTCGCTCACAAAACGGACCCGTGCCCAAACAAGCTTGGCTCACTTAGACTCGACTCATTTCCACCCTAAGCCATTAAGATTAATTGAGAATTAATTTGATATTAATCACATATAATCAAGATCATTAGAACATTGATGAATATTTTAAAGTTTGTAGAAAAGTTATATAAAACTTTGAAAATAGAGAATATTCTTTGGGATAAAACCCATATTTCTTGAACTCAGCCCATTCCTCGTTTTTTTTTCCTCTCTCCATTCTTTCTCCTTGGAGGTGGCAATATCCTAGGTCCAACTAGCCTGAAGCCCAGTCAAGCTAGAATGGACATGCTAATTTTTTCCTCTCCCCACATGTTTTTTCGTCCCAGCTGAAGCCTCACCCAATCATACAAGCCATTGATCCCACCTTACCTCTCTCCTCTTGCTACCAAGAAGCCCCACCCATCGTGGATGACGCCACCATTCATCAGAAATAGACACATCAAATCATTGCGTTCATTTCATCACCGCTGCGGGTCCAAAATTGCTAACTGAATGTAACAATTGCCATAAAAAACCCTCTAAATCTTGGCGGCTCATGTAACAATTTGGTTGGACTATGCAAGCCCGTTGAGCCACGTGGCCATGGAACGCACCAAGCCAGCCGCCGGGCACAGTACCGTTGTGTGCTACGTGTTGTAACGTTAGGAATTACGGGTCGGAAAGTCCGTTCTCTATTGGGTTACGCCGTTACGGTGGGCAAAATTAAATATTAGCTACACTATATAATATTGAGGAAAAGGCAGGAAAACTGTCTTGTATTAATTCAATAAGAAAGTTACAAGATTAAAATTAAGGGAGAGGTTTATGTGCATTCCCCTGGGACGCGCGTTACAAGTGAGCTAACTTATTACAAAACGAACGCCTGCCACCCTCCAAAGGCGCAGGACCTCAGCGAGCAAGTCAAAGAAAAACATTGGTGACAGCTCCTTTGAGTTGAAAACGCGATTGTTTCTTTCGAGCCAGAGGTACCATAAGGTTGCTAGCACGACGGATTCTAGACCCGGGGCAAGGTTGGCCAGTAGGATGTCCTCAGTCCACCAGGCGCTGATATCGTCAGTGTGTGTCCACGCGGAGCGGAGAAGGCGTGGGGCGTTGAGCCTGCAAGCCAAAAGGTCCCAAATGTGTCAGGAGAAGGGGCACTCGAGGAAGAGGTGTTCCGGGGTCTCCAGGCATCGGAGACAAAGGGCGCAGAAGTAATTATTTGGCAATCCCCTACGCAAGAGAGCGTCCGATGTAATACCCTCCTTGGAATAGCGTCCAAGCAAATAACTTGCATTTGGAGGGTGCTACACTATATAATAGATTGAACCCATTGTATTACAAGAGAGAAGAATTAATAAAGATCATTCTGCCTAGGTTTTCTCTTTAGTTTTGTGTCTCCTGTTCACTGTGATTGTGTTTGCGTGGGTACAATTATCGAATTACAACACTACACACGTGGTTTGCAGACGAGAGGCCCAATGGGCCATGGTGGGTCGCAGTGAACGTTCCCGTAAGCTTATTTAATTTATTTGACTTATTTACCTATTTATATATCTATGCTTATTTAAAAATAATTTGTTTTTTAATCCGTCTTTTTTCTATATCGAAGACTTTTCTAAGAGCTACAAAACACAAGTCAAATAAACGAAGTGTACTCAGCTCTTGATTTTAACTCAAAAGGCTTTCAAAGTTAATAAATATGTTAAATAAGTAAATAAGTCAAATAAAAGGTAACAAGAACAAGCCCTAACTCACTATTCATGTACTTGTTTACTTCTGATAATTTGAAATAATATCATAATATTTTTAGAAAATTGCACTGTGCCCCCCTAAAGATGCACGCTTGGTCCTTAGTCCCCAAATTTGCGTTTTACTTCTACGCCCCCTAAATTTGTCGTTGTTTATATGAGAGATCTAAAACCGTCATGGCAACTATTTAGGAATGATGTGGTAGTCCAAGTGGCCGCTAAAGCATCCATATCTTCATCTTTCTTTCCCATTCTCTATGAAATGGAAAAAAAATAAATTTGTGCGTTTTAAATTTTAAAAATTGTTTTTTGGGATTTTAAAATTCAATTTGAATTATGGGGATTCTAGGAAATGTGCATGCTAAGGTTTAGAGTCACATAAACATTTAATGGCCACATGAGTTGCCACCTCACGGTTTAACGGCTTTTCTAACGGTTTTAAATTTAAATTGATCCTGTATACTGTCTTGTGTTTTTATAATCTTCAGTATCTCATAATTTTTATTATGATTGTATTGTATAATGGTATACATGTATTTCCTTATTGCACATATAGATGACTCAATGAACGAGAATGATATTGTTCATCGAGAGAATTCTTTTCTTGAAGGGCAATCCTAGGAAAATTGCTCAAATGATCCTAGGAAAATTCTCAGTTGTGACATCTGGCATGGCCTCGTTGTGGGCAATGCCGATGCATCTGTCGCCGTGTGACCGGCTTCAGTGCGTCACCTTCCGCCGAATATGCCGGCGCGGCGGCCGGTCTTCCGTCTGTCGTCGGCCGGCCCCATTTGCTCTCCCCCCCGGACGCGCGCAACCTGGGTGGAGTTACTAGCGTTGGAGGTGCGCACGAGAAAAGTTACATCTGACGCCAGGTAATTTGGGAAATCTTATGTGCCTCTTTATAGCTTCTAATTTCCAGAGACTAGATGTTTAATCCACGCATAGACCAGCACTGCTTCTAGAGCTTGCCGTCAGGGCACAGATACGAGAATATTGCAGTTTATTTATTTTTCCCAGAAATATTCTGATAGGCCAGGTTGCTGTTAGTGTTACATATGTAAAGCATGATCTCAAAGAAAAAGAAATGAGAAAACAATTGAGGAAACTTTAAGAATCTTTAAGTTGTTATCGTGGCTAGCAGAAACGATGATTCATAACAAGAATAAACACACCCTACTTTTAATCATGATCTGCTGGTTCGGTGTTCTCTTACCCTGGTGTTCCATAGAAGCGCGCTATTAGAGAACTTTCGTGTCGTACATACAAAACAAGTTATCTAATGTACCAATAATTGTACCTTTTATTGTGCTGAAAGTCCATTCGGTTGCTGTCCTGGAAATAGTTTCTTATATTTATGTTCTCCTCATTATGCAGCTCACTAGAGTACTATATACCTCTTTTACAACTGTATAATTTATTTAAGAAAATCCACAATAGTCCTGGCAGATTAATACCAGCCTCTCAACAAGCACAAACTACAAACATTGTACACATCAGCATAGCCATTTTGAGGATAGAGCTGCTTGTACTAAGTGTGCCTGAAAAATGAGAATAACCATGAACCACGGCATGGTCCACTCCTGATCCTAGTTTAGTCCAAATTGTATACTCCATACATAAGGATTTGAAGCATATTGTTTTATAAATGAATTGCCAGTTCACTATTAATTTGGCACCTGATGCTTGGTTTAGCATTATCTTAAACCAAACAACTCCTGTCCAGTCTCCAACGTGACTACATACTCCGGTTCAAGAAGTTATCTTTCCTCTGTATCTCATGGAGCAGAGCATAAAATGCACCAAATTCAGTAAGCTAAGAGCAGCCATCATCCAGAAGAAATAGTCCAAATGACCTTCATTCAGGTTGTCTGGGAGCCACCCAGGTGCCCTACCGTGTGTTGTGAACCTCACGACGATGCCAAAAACAAATGTATTGAAGTAAGATCCAGATGCGATCGCGAGCTGCCCAAATGCTGCACACAGACTTCTCATGTTATCTGGGGCATGCTCATAAAAAAACTCCATCATGCCAATGCTGCCAAAAACATCAGCTGCACCATGCAGAATGTATGCTGGTGCCTGCCACAGAATGTTCATCTTCACAGGCACATTCTCGCCGGTCAGGGCACTAGCTTGTGCGATCTCCAGCCTATTCATCTCAAGCAATGCGCAGTACACCATGGTGAGAGTGGACAGTGCAAGGCCAATTCCAAGGCGTTGCATCTGTGAAAAGCCCTTTTCCTTGCCGGTGAAGCGCCGTGCGATTGGCACTAACACAGTTTCATAGACGGGGACCCAAATGAGGATACTGAACACACTGAAGATGGAGAGGGAAGCAGGTGGGATTGCAAATGGGCCAACATGATTGTCCATGAACATTCCCTGCTCAACAAGTGTCGTGGTCATCTGTGCAGTGACGGCAAAAAAGGTCACAAATGATGCCCAGATGGGGAACATTCGCAGCAGCATCTTCAGCTCCTCGACTTGACTCACTGTGCAGAGCCTCCATGAGCTTGTTGGTGACTTGCATTCTTAGTCCAATGGAGTTGTTACAATCGCTGCCTTGTCAAGAAACCTGAATTACATACTGACTTTGTTATACGAGGTGACTTATATGTCAACATCAAAGTGACGTTCTATTCATTGATATATTTTCTACAGATAGGTAATTTCTCGTTTATAACAGTTCTTGAAAAATGCAATGAATTGTGCTCAAATATCAAGGCAAGGCTTCCATAGACTCATAGTTGAGTGTAAATGATTCGTTTCCAGATGTCTCATTTTGAAATAATTGGTATACCTGAATTGA
The DNA here is from genome assembly GCA_005191435.1 of Raddia distichophylla. NCBI lineage: Eukaryota > Viridiplantae > Streptophyta > Magnoliopsida > Poales > Poaceae > Raddia > Raddia distichophylla. The sequence continues at coordinate 664,233 of SPJY01003929.1, forward strand.
TTGGTCTTTTGAATCTTATGATTTGCTTCAGTAGCTGAAGGTGAAATGGTGAGCTCATACAGAGGCGAGCTATCTTCCGGCAATTGCAGATGACACTTCCTGATAGCTGCAACAACAACCTGACAGAGACTCATGAGTGGGTTTACTCCGAGTTTCCTATGCCTGTATACTCTTGAGCCAGCAAGGAATACTGCGATACTGATGAGCATGAGCACAGTTGGGATTGCAAAGCTGATCCCCCACCCAACATTGTCCTGCAACCAAACAAGCACTGCACCTGACAGGAGGGAGCTTGTGCTGATGACGAAGTAGTACCAGCTGAAGAAGGAGCCCTTCTTCACTAGCTCCTGTGGGTCGGTGCTATCAAACTGGTCAGCCCCAAACGTTGACAAGCAGGATCTGACACCACCATTTCCAAGGGCAGTAAGATAGAGTCCTAGGTAGACCATGGTAGCATGGACGCCGCCATGATAAGATGCTGCTGGGAACACTGGTAATGATACTGCAATAGTGAGAACAAGCATCCCCTGACAAAATGGAAGTATTCAGAATTGAAGATAAAGCATATCACGCTGGTTAGTTGTTTCGTACTTACAACGATATTCACTGGGAGGAAAATGACAATTGTCCAATATCTTCCCCAATACGTGTCTGCCAAGAAGGCCCCAATAAGCGGTGTGAGGAAGCAAGTGCCGGCCCAGGCAGAGGCATTTGCCGCAGCAGTAACTTTGCTCTCGTGGAGCACAGTGGTGAGGTATGTAACTAAATTCTTCGCGATTGCGAAAAAGGACGTGCATTCACAGAATTCAACGCCTATCACATGTTCAAGTGGTTAATAAAACTCTTGAGAGAGAAAAAAACAGGAGCAGTTTGAGAGTGATGTTGGCTTAATGCAAGAATGGTAGTTCGTGGACTGTGGTACCAAGAATCATGAAGCACGCCTTCCAACTCCCTGTGTTGTGCTTCAGAGCAGGCTGGTTGTTGATATCAAGTGACCCATCACTTGTGTATTCTGAGTATACATCCTGCATCAGGACAGCCAAGGTTTCATTTTTGCAAATTGAAACTATAAATCTTTTTGGCGACACCGTTCTTTATCTTTCTTGTTTTTACTCAGAAATGCAGATGATGCATTCTTGTAATTAAAAGGCGCCATTCCGTGCTCTTTTTAATGTGAAACTGACATATATGGTTAGGAAAATACTCATGAAAATTATCTCACAGATAAGAAACCATGTTTTATGTACTTGTTGGCTAAGAGCCTACAGCTGTAAGCAAGTGTATAAACATAATGAGAATAGTACCTGAGGAGATTGGGGATGAAGCAGGGATCTCTCCTCATCTGCTGCATCCATGGTTACCTGCTGGTTTTAGAGAGAGAGGGAGGGAGAGAGAGAGGGAGGGGGGCGGTATAGAGAGAGGGAGAGGGAGACTAGCGAGCATTGGAGGGGCAGGCGTATGTTCTAGGTAGGTCATTGGAGGGGCAGCCGTATTTTGTAGTGCCCCTGTCTATCACCTGACTTTATTTTATTTGCCATGGCCATGGCGGCGTCTCTTAGCATTCAACATTATTGGGGCACCGAATCATTCCTTATGTTACAAAACACTAGCATGTTGCTTTCTAGTTCCGTCATTTGGCACGATCACGTCATCTTTCGGGAATCACTTCTTATGTTACAAGGCACTGCTTGCTAGTTGTGCCTGGCACAATCACGTCACCTTCTGAGAAAAATTTCAAAAAAATATAAAATAAATCCTAAACAATCTTTTTTTAAAAAAATCTAAAATGCAGCAAAAAAATTCATGGTGAGGATCCATACATGAATTTAAGCATTAGAAATGTTAGCTTCTACAAAAAGAATTAAAAAATAATAGGGCCATGGAACGCACCAAGCCAGCCGCCGGGCACAGTACCGTTGTGTGCTACGTGTTGTAACGTTAGGAATTACGGGTCGGAAAGTCCGTTCTCTATTGGGTTACGCCGTTACGGTGGGCAAAATTAAATATTAGCTACACTATATAATATTGAGGAAAAGGCAGGAAAACTGTCTTGTATTAATTCAATAAGAAAGTTACAAGATTAAAATTAAGGGAGAGGTTTATGTGCATTCCCCTGGGACGCGCGTTACAAGTGAGCTAACTTATTACAAAACGAACGCCTGCCACCCTCCAAAGGCGCAGGACCTCAGCGAGCAAGTCAAAGAAAAACATTGGTGACAGCTCCTTTGAGTTGAAAACGCGATTGTTTCTTTCGAGCCAGAGGTACCATAAGGTTGCTAGCACGACGGATTCTAGACCCGGGGCAAGGTTGGCCAGTAGGATGTCCTCAGTCCACCAGGCGCTGATATCGTCAGTGTGTGTCCACGCGGAGCGGAGAAGGCGTGGGGCGTTGAGCCTGCAAGCCAAAAGGTCCCAAATGTGTCAGGAGAAGGGGCACTCGAGGAAGAGGTGTTCCGGGGTCTCCAGGCATCGGAGACAAAGGGCGCAGAAGTAATTATTTGGCAATCCCCTACGCAAGAGAGCGTCCGATGTAATACCCTCCTTGGAATAGCGTCCAAGCAAATAACTTGCATTTGGAGGGTGCTACACTATATAATAGATTGAACCCATTGTATTACAAGAGAGAAGAATTAATAAAGATCATTCTGCCTAGGTTTTCTCTTTAGTTTTGTGTCTCCTGTTCACTGTGATTGTGTTTGCGTGGGTACAATTATCGAATTACAACACTACACACGTGGTTTGCAGACGAGAGGCCCAATGGGCCATGGTGGGTCGCAGTGAACGTTCCCGTAAGCTTATTTAATTTATTTGACTTATTTACCTATTTATATATCTATGCTTATTTAAAAATAATTTGTTTTTTAATCCGTCTTTTTTCTATATCGAAGACTTTTCTAAGAGCTACAAAACACAAGTCAAATAAACGAAGTGTACTCAGCTCTTGATTTTAACTCAAAAGGCTTTCAAAGTTAATAAATATGTTAAATAAGTAAATAAGTCAAATAAAAGGTAACAAGAACAAGCCCTAACTCACTATTCATGTACTTGTTTACTTCTGATAATTTGAAATAATATCATAATATTTTTAGAAAATTGCACTGTGCCCCCCTAAAGATGCACGCTTGGTCCTTAGTCCCCAAATTTGCGTTTTACTTCTACGCCCCCTAAATTTGTCGTTGTTTACACGAGAGATCTAAAACCATCATGGCAACTATTTAACAATGATGTGGCAGTCCAAGTGGCCTCTAAAGCATCCATGTCTTCATCTTTCTTTCCCATTCTCTATAAAATGCAAAAAAAGAATTTTGTGGGTTTAAAATTTTAAAAATTGTTTTTTGGGATTTTAAAATTCAATTTGAATTATGGGGATTCTAGGAAATGTGGATGCGTAGGTTAAGAGTCACATAAACATTTAACGGCCACATGAGTTGCCACCCCATGGTTTAACGGCTTTCACAACGGTTTTAAATTTAAATTGATCCTATATACTGTTTTGTGTTTTTATAATCTTTAGTATCTCATAATTTTTATTACGATTGTATTGTATAATGATATAGGTGTATTTCCTTTTTACAGATTTAGATGACACAGTGAACGAGAATGACGTTGTTCATTCAGAGAATTCTTTTCTTGAAGGACAATTCTAGAGAAATTGTTCAAATGACATTTTTTAAAATTTGCATTTCCTCAAATATCATTGGGGCTGATTTCAGTAACTCATGTGGTTTCACAAGTCGCACTCACGTGAAAATTGGCACGTAAAGTGTGGCAAAAACTGAAAATACAGATGAAAATTGGCAAGACAGTCATACCTAGGGCTGGAAAAATAGTTCGCGGCTTGGCTCGGACAAGGTCGGCTCGGTTCGAAGGTGCTGCCGAGCTCACTTTTGGGGCTCGGTAAAATAGCGAGCCGAGCCAGGCTCGGCTCGTTTATGACCGAGCCTGGTCTGGCTCGGCGTTTATACGAGAGATCTAAAACCGTCATGGCAAATATTTAGCAATAATGTGGTAGTCCAAGTGGCCGCTAAAGCATCCATGTCTTCATCTTTCTTTCCCATTCTCTATAAAATGCAAAAAAAGGAATTTGTGGGTTTTAAATTTTAAAAATTGTTTTTTGGGATTTTAAAATTCAATTTTAATTATGGGGATTCTAAGAAATGTGGATGCTTCGTTTGAGAGTCACATAAACATTTAACGACCACATGAGTTTCCACCTCATGGTTTAACGGCTTTCCTAACGGTTTCAAATTTAAATTGATCCTGTATATTGTCTTGTGTTTTTATAATCTTCAGTACCTCATAATTTTTATGATGATTGTATTGTATAATGATATACATGTATTTCCTTATTGCACGTATAGATGACACAGTGAACGAGAATGATATTGTTCATCAGAGAATTCTTTTCATGAAGGACAATCCTAGGGAAATTGCTCAAATGACACTTTTTAAAATTTGCGTTCCCTCAAATGACATTGGCGCTGCTTTCGGCAACTCATGTGGTTTCACAAGTCCTACTCATGTGAAAATTGGCACGTAAAGTTTGGCAAAAACTGAAAATTCAGATGAAAATTGGAATGTACCCTGGCGCCGTGGCGGGTCAGTCCTAGCCGGCCGTGCCGCCGCCGTCGTGGGGATTCGCAGCCGCTGCATGGGACGGCGGCTGTCCTACTCCTCCCTCACCGTTGCGAGGGCGCGCTTAAGGCAGGCGCCGGTGCCGTCGCCGTCGCCCTCGCTCCACAGGCGGGTCTCAGCTCTGACCTCTGGCATGGCCTCGTTGGGGGCAATGCCGGCCGACGCATCTGTCACCGCGTGACCAGCTTCAGTGCGTCGCCTTCGGCCGAATATGCCGGCGCGGCGGCCGGTCTTCCGTCTCTCGTCGGCCGGCCCCATTCGCTCTCTCCCCGGGACGCGCGCAACCCGTTCGGCGAATTGCCTACGCGCTGGGTGGAGTTACTAGCGTTGGAGGTGCGCACGACAAAAGTTACATCTGACGCTCAGGTAATTTGGGAAATCTTATGCGCCTCTTTATAACTTCTAATTTCCAGAGACTAGATGTTTGATCAACACATAGACCAGCACTGCTTCTAGAGCTTGCCGTCAGGGCACAGATACGAGAATATTGCAGTTTATTTTTTTTCCCAGAAATATTCTGATAGGCCAGGTTGCTGTTAGTGTTACACATGTAAAGTACAATCTCAAAAGAAAAAGAAATGAAAAAACAATCGAGGAAACTTTAAGAATCTTTTAGTTGTTATCGTGGCTAGCAGAAACGAATAAACACTCCCTACTTTTAATCGTGAACTGCTGGTTCGGTGTTCTCTTGCCCTGGTGTTCCATAGAAGTGCGCTATTAGAAAACGTTCGTGTCGTACATAGAAAACAAGTTATCTAATGTACCAATAATTGTACCTTTTATTGTGCTGAAAGTCCATTGGGTTGCTATCCTGGAAATAGTTTCTTATATTTATGTCCTCCTCATTATCCAGCTCACTAGAGTACTATATACCTCTTTTACAATGTATAATTTATTTAACCAAATCCACAATAGTCCTGCCAGATTAATACCAGCCTCTCAACAAGCACAAACTACAAACATTGTACACATCAGAATAGCCATTTTGAGGATAGAGCTGCTTGTACCAAGTGTGCCTGAAAAATGAGAATAACCATGAACCGTGGCATGGTCCACTCTTGATCCTAGTTCAGTCCAAATTTTATACCCACACATAAGGATTTGAAGCATATTGTTTTATAAATGAATTGCCAGTTCACTATTAATTTGGCACCTGATGTTTGGTTTAGCATTATCTTAAACCAAACAACTCCTGTCCAATCTCCAACGTGACTCATACTCTGGTTCAAGAAGTTATCTTCCCTCTGTATCTCATGGAGCAGAGCATAAAATGCACCAAATTCAGTAAGCTAAGAGCAGCCATCATCCAGAAGAAATAGTCCAAATGACCTTCATTCAGGTTGTCTGGGAGCCACCCAGGTGCCCCACCGCGTGTTGTGAACCCCGCAACGATGCCAAAAACAAATGTATTGAAGTAAGATCCAGATGCGATCGCGAGCTGCCCAAATGCTGCACACAGACTTCTCATGTTATCTGGGGCTTGGTCGTAAAAAAACTCCATCATGCCAATGCTGCCAAAAACATCAGCTGCACCATGCAGAAAGTATGCTGGTGCCTGCCACAGAATATTCATCAGCACAGGCACATTCTTGCTGGTCAGGCCACTGGCTTGTGCGATCTCCAGCCTATTCATCTCAAGCAATGCGCAGTACACCATGGTGAGAGTGGACAGTGCAAGGCCAATTCCAAGGCGTTGCATCTGTGAAAAGCCCTTTTCCTTGCCGGTGAAGCGCCGTGCGATTGGCACTAACACAGTTTCATAGACGGGGACCCAAATGAGGATACTGAACACACTGAAGATGGAGAGGGAAGCAGGTGGGATTGCAAATGGGCCAACATGATTGTCCATGAACATTCCTTGCTCAACAAGTGTCGCGGTCATCTGCACAGTGACGGCAAAAAAGATTACAAATGATGCCCAGATGGGGGACATTCGCAGCAACATCTTCAGCTCCTCGACTTGAGTCACTGTGCAGAGCCTCCATGAGCTTGTCGGTGACTTGCATTCTTTGTCCAATGGGGTTATTACAATCGCTGCCTTGTCAAGGAACCTGAATTACATACTGACATTGTTATATGAGGTAACTTCTATGTCAACATTAAAGTGACGTTCTACTCATTGATATATTTTCTACAGAGAGGAAATTTCTCTTTTATAACTGTTCTTGAAAGATGCAATGAATTGTGCTCAAATATCAAGGCTTCCATAGACTCATAGTTCAGTGTAAATGATTTGTTTTCAGATGTCTCATTTTGAAATAATTGGTGTACCTGAATTGATTGGTATTTTGAATCTTATGATTTGCTTCAGTAGCTGAAGGTGAAATGGTCAGCTCATACAGAAGCGAGCTATCTTCCGGCAATTGCAGATGACACTTTCTGATAGCTGCAACAACAACCTGACAGAGACTCATGAGTGGGTTTACTCCGAGTTTCCTATGCCTGTATACTCTTGAGCCAGCAAGGAATACTGCGAGACTGATGAGCATGAGCACGGTTGGGATTGCAAAGCTGATCCCCCACCCAACATTGTCCTGCAACCAAACAAGCACTGCGCCTGACAGGAGGGAGCTTGTGCTGACGATGAAGTAGTACCAGCTGAAGAAGGATCCCTTCTTCACTAGCTCATGTGGGTCGGTGCTATCAAACTGGTCAGCCCCAAATGTTGACAAGCAGGATTTGACACCACCATTTCCAAGGGCAGTAAGATAGAGTCCTAGGTAGACCATGGTAGCATGGACGTTGCCATGATAAGATGCTGCTGAGAATACTGGTAATGATACTGCAATAGTGAGAACAAGCATCCCCTGACAAAAAGGAAGTATTCAGATGAAGATAACACATAATGCATATCACACTGGCTAGTTGTTTTGTACTTACAACGATATTCACTGGGAGGAAAATGACAATTGTCCAATATCTTCCCCAATACGTGTCTGCCAAGAAGGCCCCAATAAGCGGTGTGAGGAAGCAAGTGCCGGCCCAGGCAGAGGCATTTGCCGCAGCAGTAACTTTGCTCTCGTGGAGCACAGTGGTGAGGTATGTAACTAAATTCTTCGCAATTGCAAAGAAGGAAGTGCATTCACCGAATTCAACGCCTATGACATGTTCAAGTGGTTAATAAACTCTTGAGAAAGAAAAAAACAGGAGCGGTTTTGAGAGTGATGCTTGTTTAATGCAAGAATGGTCGTCCGTGGACTGTGGTACCAAGAATCATGAAGCACGCCCTCCAACTCCCTGTATTGTGCTTCAGAGCAGGATGGTTGTTGATATCAAGTGACCCATCACTTGTGTATTCTGAGTATACGTCCTGCATCAGCACAGCCAAGGTTTCAATTTTGCAAATTGAAACTATAAATCTTTTTGGCGACACCGTTCTTTATCTTTCTTGTTTTTACTCAGAAATGCAGATGATGCATTCTTGTAATTAAAAGGCGCCATTCTGTGCTCTTTTTAATGTGCAACTGACATATATGGTTAGGAAAATAGTCATGAAAATTATCTCACAGATAAGAAACCATGTTTTATGTACTTGTTGGCTAAGAGCCTACAGCTGTAAGCAAGTGTATAGTCCTCAAAACATAATGAGAATAGTACCTGAGGAGATTGGGGATGAAGCAGGGGTCTCTCCTCATCTGCTGCATCCATGGTTACCTGCTGTTTTTAGAGAGAGAGAGAGAGAGAGAGAGAGAGAGAGAGAGAGAGAGGGAGAGGGAGAGGGAGATAGAGAGAGAAAGAGAGAGAGGCTAGCGAGCATTGGAGGGGCAGGCGTATGTTCTAGGCAGGTCATTGGAGGGGCAGCCGTATTTTGTAGTGCCCCTGTCTATCACCTGGCTTTATTTTATTTGCCATGGCCATGGCGGCCTCTCTTAGCATTCAACATTATTGGGGCACCGAATCATTCCTTATCTTACAAAGCACTGGCATGCTGCTTGCTAGTTGCGCCTGGCACAATCACGTCACCTTCTGGGGAAAATTTCAAAAAAATCTAAAAATTATAAAATAAATCCTAAAAAATCTTTTTAAAAAAATCTAAAATGCAGCAAAAAAAATTCCTGGTGAGCATCCATATGAATTTAAGCATTAGAAATGTTAGCTTCTACAAAAAGAACTAAGAAGTAATAGAAATAAAAAATTTTGCAAAAAAAATAACTGTGGTTTAAAAGCATGTAAAGCCATAATCTCATGTAGATGTTCAGGAAAAAATTTTAGTTATTTTTAAAAAGTTAGGATTTACAAATAGTTGAATTACTTTCTATGGTTGCGGCACGTCATCCCAGGGGTAAAATCCAAAAAATTCAACAAATGCACTTGTTCATTAAGAAACTAATGCCTTGCGCCACGGACACATAAACCTCGCCAGTTGAATACCAGCTCAATTTCTTTAGTTCGATCTGTTCATATAGGCCATTTTTCTTTATTTGTCCAGGTCTATGAGATTATTAGTCGATTTCCAGGTAATTAACTTGGTGTGGAAAACATCTTCATTCCATCAATCATATGTTACAGACTCGACGAGAAGGCCATAACCCAAGCGGTTGGGAAATAATTTTTAGAAGGAATAAGTTCATTTACATCTTTGAACATGAATGTCGACTTAACTTTTTAAACTAAAAAACAATCCATTTAACCCCCTCGATTATAAAAACCAGATCAAATAGCCCTCTATGATGGTTTCAACAGTGATTTTGACATTTCTAATTTGAATAAATCTATTTTACCTCCTTTAAATTATAGAAAAAGTACAATAACACCCAAAGCTACAAAAATTTATAAAATAACAAATTTATTTTAAAAATATATATCAAACACAATTATTTTAAAATTTTGATGTTAGGTTGTTGTCGGGGATAAAATCACGACCCATTGCCATGGCCCACTCCCTGACAGCCCAATCGAACAGCCTGCCAGGGCCCAGTTCCCTGGAAGGTTCTATCTGGCCCATGTGCATCTTGCCGAACAGCTTCCTAACTGGTATGATGCGTAACGGCTAAGGAATCGTGTTTGAGTCCGTCTCGAACAGGAGTTCTGCACGGCTACGTGAAGACCCGGACGTGGTTTCCCGGATTGGAATAGAAGTCGTGATCCCCAAGATTAGGAGTATGCCTTATCTGCCTCGGGATATATTTGATATGTCGAGTTCATTACGATCTCATAGTTAGCCCGGCCCGATATTCTCTCGGTAGGTCGGTTTACTCTGTACTATATAAACAGGGCCCCTACGATGTGTAGAGGGCACGAGTTTACGACCCTGGCCAAGAGTTTTCACATCTTAGCACTTCGTATACACCATAATCTCGCCGAGACTTGTTCGTCTCGCCGAGCCACCTCTTGTAATCATCTCTGATATATAAGAAAGGCTGGACGTAGGGCTATTATCTCTCCCGAGAGGCCTGAACCAGGATAAAAACCCCCGTCTCTCTGTTCGTTGTGGTTCGTGTTGTTCGGCGTGTCTCCTATCTCCCTCTTGAAGAACCTTAGTTGACTTGGGTCAATATCCCAATCGTCGACAGTCGTTTATTTGGATATCATTTTTTGGTTATTTTTTTATTATCCCTTGTAAAGAAATAAAATATTTTCATTAATACGATATATTCATTAATACGGTATTTTCATTAAAAATTTTGAATGAAATCAAGCATATTTTATAATAGTTTTATTTTGAAGTAAATTTTCCACATAGATTTATTGATGATAAACATTTTAATTGATTATATTTTAGAAGAAATTAATTTTTTAAAACATTTTTTTTGTCGGTTAGGGGGTTTATTGAAGTTGTGCAATAATTTGACAGGGTGAAATAGACTTATTCAAGTTAAAAGTATCTTCTGGTTTTCATAGTTTTGGAGGTTAAATAAATGGTTAAGTAGACTTGGATGATAGTTAAATTATTCCTTTTCAGAATCATGCCTAATGTGCAGTGGGTTATTTGTTTAAGCATTGAGGATATATGACAAGTAGCTAGCTAGGCACATGGCGAGAAAGAACTAGTAATCTAAGCAACCACTACGCAAAACTATTGGCTCCTTGCCCTATTAATTCTTTCCTTGCTGTAATTATTAGCAGGGAAAGATCCAGGTGAGTAAAGTAGAACTATCACATGATAAAATGGAACTAAACTAACTTTTTTTTAAAAAAATGGAACTAAACTACTTGCCGTATGCAGACCTGATATGCTAAACAACTGTCAGAGCGGCAGATCCTTGAAGATTCTCGTCTTATTGCTTGTTGTTTTGCTCAGATATATGCAGGAGATATTTATTAGAACATTTTTCTTTATCTGTCCAGGTCTATGAGATTATTAGTCGATTTCCAGGTAATTAACTTGGTGTGGAAAACATCTTCATTCCATCAATTATATGTTACAGACTCGACGAGAAGACCATAACCCATGCGGTTGGCAAATATTTTTCAGAAGGAATAAGTTCATTTACATCTTTGAACTATCATGAATGTCGACTTAACTTTTTAAACTTAAAAACAATCCATTTAACCCCTCAATTATAAAAACCAGATCAAATAGCCCTCAATAGTGGTTTCAACAGTGATTTTGACATTTCTAATTCGAATAAATTTATTTTACCTCCTTTAAATTATAGAAAAAGTACAATAACACCCAAAGCTACAAAAATTTATAAAATAACAAATTTATTTTAAAAATATATATCAAACACAATTATTTTAAAATTTTGATGTTAGGTTGTTGTCGGGGATAAAATCACGACCCATTGCCATGGCCCACTCCCTGACAGCCCAATCGAACAGCCTGCCAGGGCCCAGTTCCCTGGAAGGTTCTATCTGGCCCATGTGCATCTTGCCGAACAGCTTCCTAACTGGTATGATGCGTAACGGCTAAGGAATCGTGTTTGAGTCCGTCTCGAACAGGAGTTCTGCACGGCTACGTGAAGACCCGGACGTGGTTTCCCGGATTGGAATAGAAGTCGTGATCCCCAAGATTAGGAGTATGCCTTATCTGCCTCGGGATATATTTGATATGTCGAGTTCATTACGATCTCATAGTTAGCCCGGCCCGATATTCTCTCGGTAGGTCGGTTTACTCTGTACTATATAAACAGGGCCCCTACGATGTGTAGAGGGCACGAGTTTACGACCCTGGCCAAGAGTTTTCACATCTTAGCACTTCGTATACACCATAATCTCGCCGAGACTTGTTCGTCTCGCCGAGCCACCTCTTGTAATCATCTCTGATATATAAGAAAGGCTGGACGTAGGGCTATTATCTCTCCCGAGAGGCCTGAACCAGGATAAAAACCCCCGTCTCTCTGTTCGTTGTGGTTCGTGTTGTTCGGCGTGTCTCCTATCTCCCTCTTGAAGAACCTTAGTTGACTTGGGTCAATATCCCAATCGTCGACAGTCGTTTATTTGGATATCATTTTTTGGTTATTTTTTTATTATCCCTTGTAAAGAAATAAAATATTTTCATTAAAATGATATTTCATTAAACATTTTGAATGAAATCAAGCATATTTTATAATAGTTTTATTTTGAAGTAAATTTTACACATAGATTGGTTGGTGATAAACATTTTAAATGATTATATTTGAGAAGAAATTAACTTTTTAAAACATTTTTTTGTCGGTTACGGGTTTATTGAATTTGTGGAATAATTTGACAGGGTGAATAGACTTATTCAAGTTAAAAGTATCTTCTGGTTTTCATAGTTTTGGAGGTTAAATAAATAATTAAGTGGACTTGGATGATAGTTAAATTATTCTTTTTCAGAATCATTGCCTAATGTGCAGTGGGTTATTTGTTTAAGCATTGAGGATATATGACAAGTAGCTAGCTAGGCACATGGCGAGAAAGAACTAGTAATCTAAGCAACCACTACGCAAAACTATTTGCTCCTTGTCCTATTAATTCTTTCCTTGCCGTAATTATTAGCAGGGGAAGATCCACGTGAGTAAATTAGAACTAACACATGATAGAATGGAACCAAACTACCTTTGTTTAAAAAATGGAACTAAACTACTTGCAGAATGCAGATCTGATATGCTAAACAATTGTCAGAGCGGCAGATCCTTGAAGATTCTCGTCTTATTGCTTGTTGTTTTGCTCAGATATATGCAGGAGATATTTATTAGAACTCTCCAGAATGCAATTATAAAGTGATCAATGGTGAAGTAGAAACCAGGTGGTACAAACTGTACGTTAGATGTTTTTGCCTCCCAAGTACGACGTGTCATTCATACTGCGAGTGACAAATAATTAATTGTTATTTTTAATGGCTTGCAGTCTTTTTATTAGGAAGAGAATAAAAAGAACAAGACACTGTGTATGGCAACGCTCCAAAACAGGGCTGCCAAATACATCAACAATCTATGACTAGACTAGGACCAAGACATTACGCCTAGCGAGTTTGTGAATAAAATCTTAGAAAATATACATCATCAATCGAGGACGGAAGGGATTTGAATATCCATCGGTTCTGCTTTAACCAAATGTGCTAACTAGAGCAAAAATCGACACCACATAAAGCTTTGTCTTTTCAAACAGGACGAAAAAGATTGTGCACCCAACAGGTTTGAAAGATGTTGTCCCGGTCATGCAATCGTGAGGATGTTAGCCCAAAGTTGTCGGGAGAGGGCAATGTAAGATGAGGTGATCGGCTGATTCATTAACTTGAAGACATAAAGGGCCATTGTCTCACAAGCAACCGATCTACGGTTAAGATTCTGTATTGGCAAACGAGAGAGTAATCATGATCCGAGAAATTGGCAAAGAAATGACACGCATAAGTTGTCCTAGCGGGGTGGGTATCTTCCCTATAAATTTCTGTTCCAAAGCACAATGTCAGTACTCCCTTAGCCATATATGAAAAATTTCATGTATAAGGATTGATGAAGATGCACGAAGAAAAGGTCTCCTCCATGAGTTGTTACTTAGAGCCTTATGAACAGTTATGCTTGTCCTGCTTATCATCGGGGCCGTAAAACTTCGAGCCAGGTCAATTGGTGCTCTTCCATGGAGCCATCCGTCTGTTCAAAAGGATGTTTGCAGGCCATTTCCCACTATGATCGAAGGATGTTTGCAGGACATTTCCCATTATGATCGTCGTAGTTGCTTTGAAGAGATCATGATTGCGGGCCTACACAGGTAAGTCCATCCCCTGCCAAGGCTGGCCAACTCGGTTCCAGTCTAGCCAAGGTCATTGCATCTCAAGGCTCGACCAAGAAAGACAATATTTTTTTATCCCTAAGCAGACCATGTGTTGACACCTATGTGGTGGGTCCTCTGGTGTAGTGATGAATATTTACGACGGGTTTGAATTTGATGTGATTTTGAAGTGCTTTGAGTTGCATTTGTGAAACGGACACGATGTCGACTGGACACATCGAGTAGTGACGGGTTTCAGCGAGAGTTTCGATCGGACGGTGTCCGGTGGTGTTCTGTCTGCGTTGTCTTGAGCGTGAGCGAACGGTGTTCGGTGGGTCGTGTCAAGGTGACACGTGTTCATCATTGTATGCTTGTGTTGATGTTGATGTTGAGCTTGGCTTTGGTTGATCTTGTGTGGAGCTAACCTTGCAGGAGAGATAAGGTGTATGGTTTTGTTATGTGTTCACCTCTGTGATGTAGTATCGATGGGTACATGGCTGACGTTTCACGGGGACAGCTGAAGGCTGGTGCGTTCGTAGACGTGTAGGCGACCGGGTTCGATAACCTGGCGGTCACATTAGGTGGTGTACTCGAGAAGCTTAGCCATGGCAAGGAATCCGAGGCAGCTGGAGGCTGTGGCGTCGGAACCATGGTAGCAAAGCTGTTCAGTCCGGTGGGCCCAAGCATGGGCTGGCGACCGAGGAAGTTGCGCGGAAGGTTCTGGGTTTATCCAGTCGTAAAACCCTCTTTCGGTTCTGGGTCACCTAGTGGTAAAACCCTGTTCGGTTCTGGGTTATTCGGTGTGTGAGAAACCCTGTCAGGTTCTGGGTTAGCTAAACCCTAGTCAGGTTCTGAGTTAGCCCGTGGAAAACCCTAGTTAGGTTTTGTGTTAACCGATGTGGTTAAAATCCTGGACGTTATGGGTTAGCCTATGCGAGAAAACCCAGGTACGGGCCCTGCGTGACTCGGTACTGGATATTCCCGGGATACCGGAATATTCAGAGAGATTGCCCTAGGGCTTGGGCCTTAGGCTTATAAGGGGAGGGGGTGGAGGCTTAGAGGTTAAGCCAATCCACCCACCATGTAGCCCTATATGTAAACATCATTGCAATATAATGTTAGTAATTCCAACATTTATATAAATTGCTATGAAATTTAATAATATTAAACACACACACACACACACACACCTGATTCTAGTGTGAACTACATATATATATGTTTTCAAAAAATCATGAAACCATCAAATAGGCCAGCCCAGTAATCCTCAGGGCGTCTGGACGAGGTCCTCTATCTCGACGGCCAAGGGTGGGCCGTCGAGAAAACGTCCAGTATCATGGGCCGGCCCAGAACTTGTATCGACGGCTGACTCTTGGCCGTCGAGATAGACTTTTTCCCGCACTCGCGAAAACCTTGAAATGGGCGGGCGCGCGCTAATTCGACCTTGTATCGACGGCTTCTACGTGGCCGTCGAGATAGAGTCCTTATAACGACGGCTTTTCTTCGGCTGTCGACATTAGCGCAGTTATATCGACGGCTTGTTTGTGGCCGTCGAGAACTGTTACAGCCGTCGAGATTTTGCGCGATTTCTGTAGTGCTAGGTGAGAGAGGTGTGGGGGAGGGGTCTCCCCTTGGTGTGGTATGGTGGAAAAATTATCAGAACAAAATGCAAAAAAATTTCCCCAAAAATGTTTCTTGCGTGTTCATCCAAATTTGAGAGGGAAATTTGAGAGAAATAGAAAAAAAGGGAAAGAAGAGAGGAGGTCGGCTAGGGTTCCTCCCCCTAGCCGCCGGCCACCCCATGGGAGAGAGAGGTTACGAGGGAGATGGCGCATGGCGACCGCAAGAGGAGAGGCGGGGCTCCGACCGTCGATGGCAAGGGTGGTGCTGGCCTTGAATTTTGTGATTGCGTGAGCCAGAGAGAGAGGGTGAAGAGCAAGGGTGCATGCCCCTGTTCCTGCTCCTTCCACAGCTCCAAGGTGACGACGTTCGGACTCCGACAGCGAGGCAGCGGCTTTGGCCTATGCAAGGGCGCGACGGCCTATTGACCTGACGGCGTGGCCATACGTGCAGGATGTGGCGCCGGCCCTAGGCGCTGAGATGCAACGACAAGCTGGAGCAAGACACAGAGGGCCCCCAAATCGATGCCGAGGGCATTGCCGAGGAAGTAGATGTCTTCGGGCTGTTTTGATAGCAGTGTTGGTCCTAGCTAGGTGATGTCGGTCTACCACGGTGGCAATCATCACCAAGATCTTAGAAGCACGCCAAGTATTCGACATATTGTTCGAGAAGGTTATTGGGGTGATTTTGATTGAGAAAAAACTTGGGCTCCTATTCACCCTCCTCTAGTCGTCGATTCCGGTCCTTCACCATAAAACATAGGGACCGTCTTTGTCATAGTCACCTGTATTTGACCTTTGTTGCAGTCGCCTGCATAGAATAGGTAAATGCAGGCGATTTTTGTGTCCCGCAAAAACCGAGCCGACTAAAAAAGCACGTTGGAAGAAGGCCCAACAAAAAAATAAAAGAGAGCTCAACTACCCTCCGCCATTAAAGACCAACCCGCGGCCTGCTTTAGATGACGATCGCCCAGGTGCAAGACGCAAAAAAAAACCTACATTCCTCTCCATCAACGTACCGTTTGAATTTAAGCCAAAAATAGCACACAATCAATTGTTTTGCATGCCTCCATAACATGCGAACTGTTAAACAAGAAAAATAACGTTTGGCCAAGACTCCCCAGAAATTTTAGAACAAAAAATCTGAAATTTCAGTGAACACAATTATCTGAATTTTTATAGCATTTTTGGAAGTCATTTGCTAATTTAAGTAAATCTAAAATGATTTTCAGAGCTAATAAATGATTTCTGGAAATTAACTAAATGCCTACGGGCCGAACCAACCGACGGACGGCCCGACATCCAGAAACGGCACAAGGCCCATTTCGCGCGCAATGCGCCTGCACGGTGCAGGACACGCCGAAGGCGGCTTCTGGAATGACGCTCCCGCTCGGAGAAGACGCCCGCGACCCTGGCGTGGCCACTT
This sequence comes from Raddia distichophylla, assembly GCA_005191435.1. Lineage (NCBI taxonomy): Eukaryota > Viridiplantae > Streptophyta > Magnoliopsida > Poales > Poaceae > Raddia > Raddia distichophylla. Next base: position 681,030 of record SPJY01003929.1, read on the forward strand.
AACCCGACCGGTGGGACCCAGGGCCCACATGGCGGTGAGTCCAACCCTTAATGCAGTGTGCGAATCGTTTTCTGGAGGATGGGGCCCGCGGCGCAGCGACTCATCGGTTCCGGGTCGGCACGCATCGTGGAGCGGATCGGACGGTCGCCGCTTATCGTCAAGCTCCCGACAGGGTGACGTGGCCCGGCGGCGACGGCGATTGACACGGCGGCGCTACGGGGCTTCTCCGGCCAAGAGCGTTGATGCCCATGCATCTACTGGCCCTAGGGGCCCTAAGGACGCACGCGTCAGGCCAGCGGTGGCCGGACACGGCGGCGGCGGAACCAGAGGCTCGCCGGCGATGTGCGCGAAGGGCTAAGCATCTACAAGCCAGGAAATTTGGTGGGGAGCATGCAGAGAGGTTGTAGGTGCTTACGGAACTTTGGTTCAGGCGCAAGGAGAGACAGAGGCAGTTGGTTGCGAAGCCCACGGCGGCGGCATAGGCAGGGGCCATGTCGACACGGCGGCTCCGGGGACCACACCTGAAATTAGATGAGGGGAACACTAAAGAGGGGTTCCGTGGAGGTCTAGGTGGAATGGATTGCAAAATGGCTCACCGAATCAACGAGATTCCGCGCGGCGGTCGATTTGGGGAAACGGGGAAATTTTGGGGAGAACCTCAATTGGAGGCCGGCTCTGGATTTAGGGAAACGGAGAGAGGTGAAGTGGGTCAAGGGCAAGCCCAGAGCGGCACGGCTCGGGGTAATGGCGACACGACACGGCTGGGGCACGCCGGGAGGCCTTGATGGCGAGGCACCGGGGATGGCAGGGCGACGTGACGGTCTAGGGGGTAGCCTTTTGGACTTTCGGAGCCACGGACATGTTCGTGGCGTGGCAGAACGGCGCGTGCTCGTACGGTATTGACGACTCGCCGGTCCATGGCTGCGGACCGGAGGTCCTTCGCGGCGGACCGGGCGGCGCGCAAGCACGTAGCCCGGACAGCACATGGCTCGGGTGGCGCGGCTCAGAGCAAGTTGGGGCGAGCGCGGCGGAGTCGGCGGTGAGCAGAACCCTGGCAGGACAAAGCATCCAAGGGGAGAGGAGAGAGAGAGGAGGAGAACGGAGAGAGAGAAGAACAGAGAACGAGACAGAGAGAGGACAGAGAAAAGGAGAGGAGTGCGCGTGTGTCAAGGTGGGGCCCACTATTCAGGTTTGGTTCAAATTCGCACGAAAACTCAAATTCGGCTCAAATTTGAATGTTCCCCGAATTGGGGTGTTACAATTTCCCACTATGATCGAAGGATGTTTGCAGGACATTTCCCTCTATGATCGTCGTAGCTGCTTTGAAGAGATCATGATTGCGGGCCTACACAGGTAAGTCCATTCCCCTACCAAGGCTGGCCAACTCGGTTCCAGTCTAGCAAAAGTCATTGCATCTCAAGGCTCGACCAAGAAAGACAATATTTTTTTGATCCCTATGCAGACCATGAAAGACAATATTTTTGATCCCTAAGCAACCCAACGATTTCAGCATACACGCTTTCCATCAACTAACCAACCAGTGTCTACCAATACAGACCTCATCCCCTTACCAAAGGATTCCTCTTCGAATTTATCAATTTTCCTAAGAATGCTTCTTTGGAAGGGCATTACTAAAAAAATGGTACACTAAGGTTGAGGTGAACAAATTATTTACGAGCACAAACCTTCTGGCACGCGACAACCAACGCCTTTGCCAACCTGTCAATCTTCGACGCACCTTCTCCACAATGGGAAGAAAGTCAGAAGAGCGTAATCATGTTGATCTCAAAGGCAAACTGAGGTAATGGTAAGGGAAGTCCTGTACACGAGCCGGGAAATCATCTAAAGGTGGCTATAGGTCCACCGAGTAATATCTGATATGTAAAATCTTACTTTTAGATACATTGACTTTCAGCTCCGTGGCTTCACAAAGATGTTTATAATGAGCTGCAATTAATCCCTGTAAGTCCGACCTAGCCGGTTGCACAAGTTTGCTTGAAGCGAGACACAATGGTAGGCAGTGTTTCCAATGAAGACGGATAGTGCTGAAGAGTAGACCACTTTGTCAATGAGCTGTTTCAACGGTTCAATCACAAGAATGAATAGCAGGGGAGAGAGGATCTTCCTACCAAAGCCCCCATCGATGAGTGAAAGGTTGTCCTGCCACACCATTTAGGAGCAGGCTAATGAAAGCAACCAAGAGACCCAATCCCTCAAATTTTGAACAAACCCCATATGTTGTAGGAGCTTCAGGAGATATTTCCAGCTTATGGAGTCCAAGGCTTTAATCCTATCCAACTTGACGAAGAGGGATGTAATTCTATGTCGAAACAGCTCGACCACCGTGCTTTTAGCATAGGTGCTTTTAGCATAGAGATATCTATCATGGATCGCCCTTCCTGTTACAAAGGCACTTGTGATTTTGGGAAACAAGAAAATCTAAATGCAGAGCTAATTTGTTTGCTAAGATTTTGGAAAAAAAATCTTCCCAAAGTTGTGTTGGAGACTTATAAAACGGAAGTCCCCTATTTGAACGACTCTAGGCTTCTTTGGAAGAAGTGCAACACGTGCCAAATTTAAAACCTACGGATTTCTACCACGTCCACTCTGCAAAAGTTTAAGAGCTTGCATGAGATCCTCTTTGATTATGTGCTAGACTGTCTTAAAGAAAGCTCGATAAAGCCATCCGACCCTGGCGCCTTATCATTTTTTAAGAGATCTAATGACATGTTGTACTTCCTCATGAAAAGCTCCAATTCATCAATGAGAAAGGATGAAGTGATGTCGCAACTCAAGGCCCTCATCTGCATTTTTAGTCATCACACCATTACTTGTGTGAAGTTGCTCAATATGGTTTTTCCACGTCCGGTCGTTCACCTTGAGATGGAAAAAAATTGTGTTAGTGTCTCCTTCCCTAATGTGGGTAATCCTTTCTCTTTCTCAATGTCGAACCCTATGCACTACTGCGATATCTGGGAGTCTAACTTTGAGTGTAATGTAAAGGTCGTTTTTGAGGGCTACGATCACTTGGCTTTCTGTTGCAAGTTCAAGGAGGCGAAGGACTTTAGTAACAACGGCTGCCTGCAGCTTGAGGTCCCCAATTTTTATTTTGGCCCAAAAGCTAAGAGCCCTCGACATCCTATTTAATTTGATAAAAAATCAAGAAAGGACATCAGCATCTTCAATCTATCTACCAAATGCAGTGGTGATGGTGTCTTGATATCCTAGAAGCCAGGGGCAAAAAGACTCAAATCGAAAACCGAAATAAGGGGGAGTAGAAGAGAACGAGATAAGACCAAGTTCACGCTAAGGCGCTACATCTCTTCGACTAGCTGTTTTGGAATCCTGGCTATGTCCATAAGGTTGCATCATGATTTTCGACTCAAGGCATCGGCTACGGCGTTGGCCTTTTTGGGATGGTATTGGTTGTTCAAGTTGTACTTGTTGATCAGCTCTAGGCACCTTCTCTGCCTCATGTTGAGGGTAGTCCGTGTGAACACATACTTGAGAATTTTGTGGTCCGTGTATAGGTCACATTGACATTCTTTCAATTAGTGCCTACCGCTGCCAACTCCAGGTTATGAGTAGGTTAGTTCAGTTCATGTTTTCATAACTACCAGGATGCATATGCCACTACCCTACCTTCCTGCATTAGGACACAACCAATCCATATTATGAGGCATCACAATACACTTCAAACCTCTTATCAGTGTCTGGAGTGTCTTGAAAGCTCTGCTCACAAGCATATGTTCATTCGAACTTCTTATCATTCTTGAGCAGTTGGGTCCTTAGCCGAAAGACCTTGGAGAGGTTCTTGATGAAGTGACAGTAATAGCCTATCATTCCCAAGAAGCTCCTTACTTCTGTCACAGTCGTGGATGTCATCCAATCTATCAACGTGGCAACCATAGACAAATCTACCTTAATCCGTTCGGTTGAGACGATGTGACCCAAAAAGCTAACATTGTATAATCAAAATTCACACCTGTTGAACTTAGCAAATAACTGGTGTTCTCTATGTTTGTCTAGAACCAGCCATAAGTGTGTTTTGTGGTCTTCATCTAACTTGGGATAAATCAATATGTCGTCTATGAAGACAACCACGAATTGATCTAAGAACTCCCATCATGATTTTGTTCGTCATATTCATGAAATAGCTGGGGGCATTGGTAAGTCCGAATGATAATACTAGGTATTCATATAGCCCATTTTTTGTTGTGAATTCCGTGCTGGGAATATCCACCTCTTGCACCCTAACTTGTTGGTATCCCGACTTAAGGTTAATCTTGGAGAAACGCTTGGCACCTCTAAGTTGATCAAACATATCATCAATTCCTGGAAAAGGGTAGTTGTCCTTGATGGTGACAGCGTTCAAAGCTCGATAGTCCATCACCATTTTTCTAGTTTTGTCATTTTTATCTATGAACATGGCAGGTGATCCCCAAGGTAAAGAACTAGGGTGAATCAATCCTTGTCCTTGCATATCATCCTGTTGCTTCTTAAGCTCCTCTAATTCCACCAGATTCATCTTGCCGTAAGGTTTGTAGATTGGGGATGTGCCTAGGATCGGGTCGATAGTGAACTCCATTCCTCTATTTGGGGGTAATTCTAGTAATTATTCTAGGAATACATTAAGATATTCCATCACCACTGGCACCTTAGTGGGATCTTCCTCCTTCAAGAACTAGATGGCACGACCCTATCTGGAGGGTTTGTCAACCTTCCACACTTCCTCATAACTAGGAGGCCTAACCATCTTGACCTCCTTTTGTGAACAATCGATCACCCCTTGGAAGTGTTTTAACCAATCTGTGCCGACGATCACATCGATCCCTCGCCAAGGTATAACTAACATATCGAAGATGAAGCCCACCTTCTCTTTTCTAACATCTACCCGTAGACATGCTCTGATAGCGGTCAACATTCCCCCTTGGGATTTAATAACCATGGGATTATTCAATGAAATGGTTTGCATCCTATGCTTATCCACACTATTTTGTGCAATGAATGAATATGATACCCCTGTATCGAAAAGAACTTGCACAACGTTGTGCTTGATGGCGAACATGCCCATTAGCACTCTAGGTGACTCCTCAGCTTCCTCGACGGTGATGTGGTTGATCCTACTAGGTCCGAATGCCGAGACGGACCTTGCAAAATACATTATTGGGAAAAACAACCACATCTGATGTAACAGCAAGTCATGGATAGATAGCAAATACATTATTGGGTAAAACAAGCTCTATATATTAGTTGAAGAGAAATTTATGGTACACAACAAGGAATACGAACTGTCTCTCTCAAAATCCAGTCAACTATCCAATTTAATTTTATTCATAATTAATTTGGAACCTAGCTACAATCGCTATAGCCTCGCTTAGTTGGTTATTAATAGCCACAAACAAATTTAGTTGATCTTACCTAAACGGCACGGTTTATCTTTCATGCGAACTGAGAACCCAAGTAAGAACCAGAAATATGCAATCCGGATTAGAAATTGTAAGGGATCGGGCAATCTCCATGAGATATCCTTAATTAATAGCTAAATCCATATGAGGACATACGCCATTGGCCCTTGGAGTCTGGGCCCAAAATACTTAACTCGGGAATTAAAGTTAATTAGAAGCCCACCATGAGCATCCATGCTCGGCCCCCAGCATGCTTAATTAATTGCTCATCCCTGAGCAAGGACAAGTTTCAACAATCATAGATCTCGGAATCACTACAGGAAACTAAATCAGTGTGGGCGGCCGGAAACTCAGAATCGGTGGCCACAATACCGACGACAACACAGTGTCGACGGTTAGAAATAATCCCACCGACAAACGTACACGACGAACATCTATGTCGTCGGCATCATCAAAACCGCCGACATTACGCCCGATCCATAATGCGCGCGCCCGCAAATTTTGAATTTACGAGCCCGCCATACTGGTCTATGTCGTCGGCCCACCATAGGATGACCACATTGTATCTCGCATTGACGGTAACTTAACGTCCCGAACAGTCCCTGTTAAGTTTAGTAGAAAATTCGGTGTGTCTGCCATGTGGGGCAAACAAGGGAGAACTCACGGGTAGGACAGCCGGGACCTATGTGGTCGGCCTCAAAAAAACCGTCGACATAGATTATCTATTTAGGCGTTCTTCCGGAAACCTCCGACAATACTTATTGAAACTGACTTGTGGGCCACCCTGAGGAAATCACGGTTACGTAGTCTGTGTCGGCGGCTGGAACTCATGCCGACCACATAGACCCATTCCCATGCTAGCGCCCCCACCTGGCGCGCCACTGACGGCGTGTTCTTCACTTAACCACGGCGAATCACACCCCTGTCAGATTGTCTATCTTGCTAGCCGATCAGCCCGAGTTCAGTTCGGATCGAGCGTCGAACACGGCGAGGAGCGACACGCAGCGATTACCCAGGTTCGGACCCCCTTGCGGGTAACAGTCCTACTCCTGCCGAGCCTTAGCTCTTTTCGTGTTGTGGTTGTGTAGAATGCGATTATAGAATGTGTCGAACCCCCTCTCCCTCCTTTCTCCTCTCCTTTTATACAAGTCTCGAACTGGTCTCCCTCCTCTCCCCTCTCCTTTTATACAAGTCTCGAACTGGCGAAGAGAGCCGAGGGGGTAGGCAGTATAGTACCCTTAGTACACTGATAAGACATGAGGGACGGGACAGGAGAGACGAAAACGTGGTGCTACTGTGCCGAGGGGCGCCGCCCACGCGAACTACGCAAGTGGCCTCTGACTCGTGCGAACACGCCGGTGAGAGAACGAGTGGGACCCAGCTTGCTCCTCCTGACCTGACGCTGGCGGCCGGCCTGATGATGGCTCACTCTCTCTCTGCCGGTCAATTCCGCTGCGCCACAGTGACAGCTTGACAGACCCGCAGAGGTCACTGTGGCGGTAATCATCTCTTCATCTGTCTATCCGCTCGTAATGTCGCATTGAATGCGCCTGTCCTTCACTGCAGAGTAGAGCCTTCGCCCAGAAGACTCCCTTAGGACGCTTCCTGCTGCGCGGGCCCCACCTGACAGTGAGGGACCTCTCGCGCTCGCCGAGGAGCTCGCCTACGGGCTGGGGCCTGATCGCCCGCCTGACGAGTGGGGCCCTCGCTTGGCTTCTGAGGAGCTCGCCCACGCGCTGGGGCCTGATCGCCCGCCTGACGCGTGGGGCGTTCGCCCGGTGCTCTGAGGAGCTCGCCCACACGCTGGGGTCTGGTCGCCCGCCTGACGCGTGGGGCCCTCGCCCGGTGCTCTGAGGAGCTCGCCCACACGCTGGGGTCTGGTCGCCCGCCTGACGCGTGGGGCCCTCGCCCGGTGCTCTGAGGAGCTCGCCCACACGCTGGGGTCTGGTCGCCCGCCTGACGCGTGGGGCCCTCGCCCGGTGTTCTGAGGAGCTCGCCCACACGCTGGGGTCTGGTCGCCCGCCTGACGCGTGGGGCCCTCGCCCGGTGCTCTGAGGAGCTCGCCCACACGCTGGGGTCTGGTCGCCCGCCTGACGCGTGGGGCCCTCGCCCGGTGCTCTGAGGAGCTCGCCCACACGCTGGGGTCTGGTCGCCCGCCTGACGCGTGGGGCCCTCGCCCGGTGCTCTGAGGAGCTCGCCCACACGCTGGGGTCTGGTCGCCCGCCTGACGCGTGGGGCCCTCGCCCGGTGCTCTGAGGAGCTCGCCCACACGCTGGGGTCTGGTCGCCCGCCTGACGCGTGGGGCCCTCGCCCGGTTCTCTGAGGAGCTCGCCCACACGCTGGGGTCTGGTCGCCCGCCTGACGCGTGGGGCCCTCGCCCGGTGCTCTGAGGAGCTCGCCCACACGCTGGGGTCTGGTCGCCCGCCTGACGCGTGGGGCCCTCGCCCGGTGCTCTGAGGAGCTCGCCCACACGCTGGGGTCTGGTCGCCCGCCTGACGCGTGGGGCCCTCGCCCGGTGCTCTGAGGAGCTCGCCCACACGCTGGGGTCTGGTCGCCCGCCTGACGCGTGGGGCCCTCGCCCGGTGCTCTGAGGAGCTCGCCCACACGCTGGGGCCTGGTCGCCCGCCTGACGTGTGGGGCCCTCGCCCGGCGCTCTGAGGGGCTCGCCCACACGCTGGGGCCTGGTCGCCCGCCTGACGTGTGGGGCCCTCGCCCAGTCTTCTCCAGGACTTTTCATACCCCCGGTATTTATTATACCGACAGACCTGATAACCGATGATACTTCTTATTCGATACTTGATTTTTTGACCTGATACTCGATGATACTTCTGATCTGATACTTGATTTTTTTTCACTCGATAATCGATGAAACTTTTGATCCGATACCTTTTTTTAAATCCGATACTTGTTTTTTCACTCGATAATCGATGATACTTCTGATCCGATACCTGATTTTTTGACCTGATAATCAATGATACTTCTAATCCGATACTTGATTTTTTTTGGAATCCGATACTTGTTTTTTTGACCCGATAATCGATGATACTTCTAATCCGATACCTGTTTTTTTTCACCTGATAATCGATGATACCATGAGTTTTGCGGGTGACTTTGTGGATTTTGTGGAAGGGTAGATGGATTTTGTGAGTGAAGAATGGGGTCGTAAGCGGCTACGGGTTCTTCACGGTTTCTTCTCTCTCCCATTCTGCTGGGCTCGGGTCCTTCGGGTGGTGCTGGCCCGAGGATAGCAGGTGCATCTTCGGGTACACCATCTTCGTTTTCACCTCTTCCCACAGGTATCCTCGGCATCATATTCCACCTTGTTCCACCTCCACTCCTCGTAACAACTCCCGTCATGGCTTCTGTCACCTCGCGCGCTGGTACTTCGCTGGTTGATTGGTTTCTACCCTGAACCATTGTCTCCGCACCAAGATCCCCATGGACGGCGCCAACTGTCGTCGAAGTCTCTCAGACAGTGCGAAGTGTCCCCCAGGATGGAGAGATCACTAGGAGTATCGGGTTTTGGAGAGGGAAACATGAATGGCAGGTTAGGAATAGAAAAATGCTCTGCTCCCAATGAATGGGGTGCTCTTGTATTTATAGGGGTAATGGTGATTAGTGTTTACAGTGAAGATACAAGAGGACCATTTTGCCCCCAGATCTAGACCGTCGATTGCTAAATCAACAGCTCTCTGCCCTACCTAATCCCTTTCTGCATATAAAAGATCCAAACTACCCCTGTTATTCTAGGGACCTCATAGAATTATTGGGCCAGGCTGCCGCAGGCCCATTTCCCTGTAACTGTGCTAGCGGCCCATAAACCCCCAAATCCTTGCCACGGTCCATTTGCCCTAGGTATCTTTGGGAAGTCTTATCACCGCTCAGACAGGATCTTCGGGGAACCTTCCTTGGCTTGCACACTTCTCTGCTCCCGAAGGTATTCACAATCTTCGGGTTCCTTGGACAACTGTCGTCGACCGCTATCTTCGGGATTTTCGCCATGATCTTCGGGTAAAGGGCGAAGTCTCTCCTACAACAAAGGGTCACAAATAAACCTAGTTTCTACCAAAGCCACGTTATTAGAAATACTTAGAAAGAGACGAGCAACGGTTAACCCCTCTAGGCTCATCTTCACCACCATCTCGATCTTCTTTGCCATCTGCCCTAGTATCCAAAGCGTAGTCTGCGGAGTGAAGCCTCAACCTTGAAGAATGAGAGCGTCGAGCCATATCAGCAAGACCACTTAGACCAGCATATTAGCACCATGCAGTAACATGTCTTTTTCAGATTAGATCGGAATAAAGCACGGCACAATACTGTAAAAAAGCACAAACAACATGAATTATAGCATCTGGTTATTTATGTCTTTTGTTCTCATAACTCCTCTTGTTCCTGAAGATGAGCAGATCCATAATGGCCAACAAACAGCCGCCAAACATATTCCATATATAATTTCCTACCCTGCCTCTAAATATAGTAGCCAGCCAGCAGACAAGTTGAATACAAATCAGTTTGGAATTAAATCTCAAAAAGGTGGGACTGAATATTAGCTTGAAAGCTGGTAGATATCATGCATTCATGCTCCAAATAGCTTTAGCATTTTATGAAACAGAACGTAGGTAAACCTGAAAAAATTCCAGTTAAGAAAAAGGTCAAACTGCCATTTGCTTGACTTCCCACGCAGCTCAGTGACCCCTCCTCCTAATATTAAGGGATATCTTCTTCTTTACACAGATTAGAGCTTTCCCTGATATGTCTAAATCTAACTGTAACATATCCTTACAATTAGAGGCGCTCAGGAGAAAATAGAGTTCGCAGGAGGGTATAATTTGGTAAAAACTAGGACAGCAGGTACTTTACTCTGAGATCGTGCTCAACTCAGAGAACTGAGAAGAAACTTCAACAGAGGCTTTCTCATCCCCACAGAAGAATGGCTCGGGAGGTATCTGCAGGCCATCAATGCCAGTTTCGAGCATTTCTAACACTTCGCCCATTGTCGGTCGATCATGTGACCTCATTTGAATGCACCACAACCCAATAATGCACAGCTTCCTCTCCACCTCATGGAAATCAACAGCCTCACCAATCTTACCCACCCCTTGCAGAGTTAGTTGATTATACACCCATGCTGGGTAATATGCTTGGCTTCTTGCTGCTTGTGGATCCACGTTCCTCCGTCCTCCAGCCATCTCCAACAATAACATCCCAAAGCTATAAACATCAGTCTTGCATGATACAGTGCCAAAGCTACGGGATATCATTTCAGGAGCTATGTAGCCAACTGTTCCTCGTGCAGCGCTCATTGGCACAAAGCTGTTGTCCCTTGGGTACAATTTTGCAAGCCCAAAGTCAGCAATTTTTGGAGTGAAGTCACTGTCCAAAAGGATGTTGTGTGGCTTGATGTCAAAGTGTAAAATCTGCATATGGCACCCGCGATGCAAGTAGTCGATCCCTCTGGCAATGCCCAAAGCAATCTCACTGAGCTTGTCCCAGGAAAAACTCTTCTCAGATGAGAAGATGTACTTATCAAGAGAACCATGGGGCATGTACTCATAAAGAAGCCCCCGCCTCATTTCCTCTGAGCAGAAACCCACCAGACGCACTATGTTGACATGGTGAATACTTCCAATGGTGGAAACCTCACTAATGAACTCTTCTCCATTGCACATGGAAGTGCTCAACATTTTGATGGCAACATGGACATCACCAGGAAGCACACCTTTGTACACAGACCCATAGCCTCCTTGACCCAGCTTCTCTCTGAAATGGTTTGAGATGGCAATGATGTCTGTGTAAGCATACCTTGTTGGGCCAAGGGCTAGTTGCATCTGGAGGAACTTCTCAACCACATCAATTGATATCTTTGTTTTCCAGTATTTGTAGGCAAGGAAAGTCAACACAGCCAATGGTGCAACCACAAACCTGGATAATATTGCAAGCACTGCATGCATAAACAAGATTGCAGACTTCAGTTAGATGCATACAATTGTGTACCCATAATGATTAGGATTAGGTGATTTTGTCATACCGATAATGGACTTCATTATATATATTGCAGATACAATGACTAGCACAGCCCAAAATAATTTAGTTCGGTAGGAGTAATCATTTACACATCTCAAGAAATGCATGTCGATCCCCACAACGGCAGAAGTCTGATTTTGGATGCTGGAACTAGAAATCCGTTCGTAGAAGGAACTGGATGATATGCAAAACAGGGATTAAAGAGAGAATAAATAGCTTTAGTGCAAGATATTGAAATTTGAATGGGGAGGAGGGATGCAGCCAGATAGAAGTCTCTAGTCCTACGAGTGCAGACTCACCTCAGTGAATTATTCAGGCAATTGTTGATGATCGAAGAGTATGTCCAGCGTGAATCTTCTATAGGAAATCTAACAGCAAAGCCTTTTCTCATGAATGTTAAGACATCTTCATAACTTGCATTACCTGGTGCCCTCACACGCCAACTGCCCAAGGGAATCATGGCCAAGTATCCACATGAAGACTCAATGCTTCCAACCCAATACGAAAGCCTGTTAGTCAATACATAAACAAAAGAGTTGTTTGTGCTCCGGCAAGCAACAGGCCTATAAATAACACTGTTGTTTATCAGTCGTGAACAGTTCACAAAGACAGCCCATGCTACTGCATCTGGATACAACAAGGTCATGTTTGCTGATTGCAAACCATGTATGTAAGGATGTTGATTCCACTCAGGAATAGGGCAACTGCTATTATCCAAATTGGCATCAACGACCCAGAAAGTTAAGTCACCATAGGAGATGGTAGTCACGAAGTATGTTCCCATGTTGATGTGAATTACAGCCTTGCTATCTTTACAAACTAGCTCATATGCTCGAACACCACAACCAGGTGGATCACCTTGCAAACGGAAAGGATACCGGATGTCTTGCAGATGTCCACAGGAAAAGGAGGGGCAAACTGTTTGCCCTGGAATATCTGCTGCTTCAGTGTTTGTTAGAAGAACAGGAAGTGTGAAGGAGATGATTAATGCTTGCAGTTTGGCAGAAAGTAGAAATGCACCAGAGTTCACCATGACAGCTTTGTGGCAAGATCAGACTTAAAATTGGCAATGGAGTTATGGAGAATATATCTGAGGATAATTTAGAAGAAAGATCTGCGTGTATATGGGTCAGAACTCAGAAGAGGAAGAACAGTCAAGCTTGGGCCCTTATGTGGTGACTAATGGGTTATCTATAATAGTCTAGTGGTGTGGTTAGTCAAACTGATGTGGATACACTTGACTTGTCGTGCATACTTTTGGGGCACTCCACATACTTAATGCCTACCCAACATACTTAGTACTTTAATAGTCACCATGACATACTTAAATAGTCAACCAAGCCAACCGGTTACTCAGACTTTTCCTTTCTTTGATCCAAGTTCCAACACTATGAGAAGCTCAGCTTTGTAGACATATCTTCATATCATCGCCTCGTATCTTCGTTTTATCACAGAAAATGTTTGACGTTTTTGTTGTAGTACTGCTATTTTCAGTTTTCAACAATGGAATCAACACAACCACAGCAAGTGGTGATGGAGATTTTTTCCATAACTGCCCACCATCCAAGTGCAGTGAAGGCAGGCTAGAGATCCGATTTCCATTCCACCTTGTAACCAGCCACCCCGCTTGTGGAGCACCTGGCATGGAGTTATCATGCTCTAGGGAAGCAGATACCACCCTACTCCACCCAATTCTCGGATTATGCAAGGTGACTGCAATCGATTATAGTTATGGTTTCCTGAATGTCATCCCGCTAGAAGAGTCGTGGTCTCAGTGCCCAATTCAGAAGGTCATCTCTACCTCCAATCTATCAACTAATGTGTACAAACCATTCAGAGGTTTTCCGGCAACTCTCCTTAGTTGTTCAAGAGAGTTCATGCCAAATAAGAGGGCTAGTATTACACTGGGTAGGGAAGACAGGGTTGTTGGTCCAATCTCTTGCCTCAGCAACACAAACCAGTTCATGTATTTGATGGACTGCTGAATCCGTGTCTCTTCTTCCCTTAGACTGCACAGTGGTTTCAAACAACATTTTGGTGCCGTACCCTTTGGATTTTGATAATAAAAATTACTTCACCGAACAGGCCAAAAGAACCATTGCATTTGCTGAGACAACCTTGACTTGGTCAGTTCCTAACGTTACTGATATTTGCCAAGAATGCGAGCAAAAGGGGCATCTCTGTGGATTCAGCTCACAACACAGGCAAGCGTTCTGCAAGCATCAAGGTACCGTTTCTAACTTCTTAAGCACTAAAGAACTTAATACAAATGCTTAAATGCCTTAGTTGAGCTTGACAAGAGTATCTAAATGACTCAAATAGAGCATGGTTCTTGTCCCATAATTTGCTATATTTCCAAATGTGTTTCTATTTAGCAGCATAGCCACATCCAGTACATATTACACACTCAGATGGCTCTGTCCCTCTGTTACTCCCCCATATCCATAGTTCCATACACATTTAGTTTAATACTTACTAGAACTGTATTACAGTGGTTTTGATAATAGCTATGTTCTGCTATATTATTTTTTGATAAACATATTGGTCGAGGTAGAGGATAGTTTTCAATTCTTTAAAACCCTATTAAGGAAGAAGAAATTATCTAAATAAATAGTCACTACTCACTGCATCCCCTCATTTTTTTCACAACCCACTAGGATAGGTCATAATGATGTTCGAAGCATCATAAAAACTGCTCAAGGGAGGAAAGACCTTATACATTTTTCCAATCCCCATCATTAGTTCCTGATTTAGAGTCCAATCTTACTTTATGCAAATAATAATGCTATGACATAGATTCAAGTTATAATTACTATGCTACCTTCCAACCAAATCCTGTTGCATCTAAACTGAACCTTAGTGATGCCCATACCTTTGAAGTTGTTACATAAGAAATAAAGTGGTGTCAAAACAAGGTTAAGATAGTTGAATCATTATGTTCTTTTTATAAACCCATGCTATTATTCAATAGCTAAGTCAGCAATTTATGTTGCTCATTATGTTGATTTATGGTGCCATTTCAACTAGTCAATCGACATTTTTTTTTTCTCACTTAACCCAAGAATCGTAGAGATGTGCGTTAAAATGCGTTTACCATTCAAGGTCTAAGTTTAGAAAATATATTAGTGGTTCGTGTCTATAGCATGCTTTTTATGTTTGTTAGTTTGTCCTACTCTCATGAGTAGATTCTCTTTTCCATTCCATCCATATCAAAAAAAATGGAATGAGTTGGCAGTTGGTACCCTTTTTTTGAACTTTTTCATACACTAATAAGAAATGTGCCTTCTTCTATCATTCTACAACATCTAAATTGCTTATTTCCTACATGCAGGTCCAAGGGTCAAAGTCATTGCAGGTACTACTGCAACACAAAGGTTCTATTATGCATTTACACATTGTTAGAATATATTAGATTATTCCCTTGGAGATGTTGGTTTAGATATTATCTCCAGCCTGTGTATAGCTGTACGCCCCTGTACTTACCATAGTTAGGCACCTTCCATAGTTAGGTGATTATCTTCCTAATTAGGCTGACAATCCTGTACTATATATTGGGTGTTTTACCCCTCAATGAGAATCATCTAATTCTCTCAAATCTCTTCCTCTTACATGGTATCAGAATTCAGAAGTCTAGGTCCTCCCTTTCTCCCCTACGCAGTCCTCCCCATGGCTGCCAATGTTCCCCTACCTCCAGATGCCGCCGCCGCCGCCGAGGCAGCTGCTGCCCTGGCCGCTGCAGCTGCTGCCCCTCCCGCCGCAGCCATTGTTCCCTTCAACCCTACCCCTGCCCTCTCCACAGTCAACGTGCGCGCGCACGTTCCCTGCATCTTGGAACTCAATCCACCAAACTACACCCGGTGGAGAGAGCTTTTTGAGATCCTCGTCGGCAAGTTCGGCACTGCACACCACCTCTCCGCCGCTGCCCCAGCTGCTCCCGATGCGTCATGGACCACCACTGATTTGGCCGTCAAGTCTCTCCTCTACGCCTCAGTTTCCGAGGAGATTCTTGGTATCATCCTCATCCGTGGTGCCTTTGGCTCGCACCATATGGAAAAATCTGGAGGTCCTCTTCCGCAACAACCGGACGTCACGCGTCCTCTCCCTTGAAGCTGAGTTTCACAGCTTGGCCCAAGGAGATCTCTCCATCCTCGCCTACTCTCAGCGTCTCAAGTCTTGTGCCGACGCCCTCGCTGACCTTGGGCAACCGGTTCGAGACGACACGCTCGTTCTCACCCTCCTGAGCGGACTTACTGACCGCTTCCGCAACATTGCTACCATCATCAAGACACGGGAAATCCTCCCGTCGTTCCTGGATGTCCGCTCCATGGTGCTCCTTAAGGAGGCTGACCTCAAGGTCACCAAGCCCGGCGCTGCCACTTTCCTCTTCACCAACAACACCAGCAAGTCGTCTTCCTCCAACCACAGCAGCAACGACACACCCAATTCTCGTCCCAAACACAAGGGTAAGGGCAAGGGCCGCAACAACAATGCTGGCCACAACGTCGGCCCCCGCCCCCCCTTCTTTCCCATGGTGGACCTCGCATGGGGTTCAACCCATGGACTGGCACCTTCCAGATGTGGCCAGCTGCGTCCTCCGGCCTCGGCATCCTCGGTCCTCGCCCGCAACAGGTTCTCTTTGCACCGCAGGTGACGGCAGCACCACAGACAGCACCTTCCCAACCTGCTGCACTACTTCCTGGTGCTCCCTATGCACCTCCATCATGGGGTCAGGCATCCCTCATACACGCGATGAACGCCATGACTCTGCAGCAACCAGATCCAGCTACCTGGTACATGGACTCCGGTGCTTCGTCTCATCTCTCCTCCGACTCCGGTAATCTTTCAACCATTCACCCCACACCTCCCTCCACCCAGGTCGTCGTCGGTAATGGTTCTATTCTTCCTGTTACCACTATCGGCGACACCACTCTTCCCACATCCACCCGTCCCCTCTCCCTCTCCAATATTCTAGTCTCTCCACATATTATCACCAATCTCATTCCTGTTCGTCAATTCACAAAAGATAACCTTTGTTCAATTGAATTTGACCCATTTGGTTTTTCTATAAAGGATCTTCGGAGTCAAGCCGTGATTCACAGGTGCAATAGTTCAAGTGATCTCTACCCGTTCTGCCCGGCATCTCCCGTCCAACACCACGCGCTCATCACTCCCTCCAAGATCACTTGGCACCGACGCTTGGGGCACCTCGGCGACCAGATCCTCTCCCACCTCCATGCCACAGCGGCTCTACCTTTACTCCTTTAGCTTCACATAAAAATGCTCCTCTTCTGTGTCATGCTTGTCAATTAGGCAAACATGTTCGTCTTCCTTTTTCTGCCTCTTTGTCAAGAACCAATAAACCTTTTGAACTAGTGCACTGCGATTTGTGGACATCGCCAATCAACAGTATTTCTGGTTTTAAGTACTACCTTGTCTGTCTCGATGATTACACTCACTATCTCTGGACTTTCCCTCTCAAACTAAAATCTGACACCTTCTCCGTTCTCAAACAGTTCCATACCTACATAGTCACCCAATTCTCCACCACGATTAAAAATATTCAATGCGACAACGGCGTGAATTTGTGAATAACGCCACCGAGACCTTCCTCTTGGATGCTGGCATTCACCTACGCCTCTCCTGCCCCCACACTTCTCAGCAAAATGGCAAAGCTGAGCGCATCATCTGTTCCACAAACAACATAACTCACACTCTCCTCTTCCAAGCTTCCATGCCACCACCATACTGGGTCGAAGCACTCCATACAGCCACATATATTCTCAATCGACTCCCTACCAAAACTCTCAGCAACAACACTCCCTACCAAGCCCTATTTGGCTCTGCTCCGTCATACACACACCTAAGGGTTTTCGGTTGTCGCTGCTACCCCAAACTTTCTACCACCATCCCCCATAAACTTGCCCCGCGTTCCTCGGAATGCGTCTTCCTTGGTTATCCTGGCAACCACAAAGGCTACCGTTGTCTTGACTTGACAACAAATCGCATCATTCACTCACGCCATGTTGTGTTCGATGAGATGGTTTCCCCTTTGCACGCAATTCTGCTCCTCCTGTCTCGGCCTATTCTTTTTTGGATGCAGATATGGACAATGATGATGTGCTTGGTCACACACTCGGCCCACCCACGCGTCGCACGCCATCAGCTCGCAGCGATGGTGCGGATTGCACGTCACCCGATCCCGCTGTCGCTCCAGCAGATCGCGTGGATCACGCAATTTCTGTGCCCAACAGCCACACTCATAGAGCAACCGCGGGCTCTACCCCAGCAGCACGCGTGGATAGAGTGGCTAACGGACTTGCTGCTCCCTACAACACCAAACCGGCAGTGCAGCAGGTCTACTCTCGCCGTCCTCCTCTTGTTGCACCGCCAACTGCCTTGCCGGCCTCTCCATCAACGCCTGGCGACTCTTCTTCATCACTACCGGGCGGTTCTTCACCACCAGTTGCTACGCGTACCATCCATCCAATGGTCACACGGAGCAAGGATGGGACTCTCCCCCCTCCCCTATATCAGCTGCATACTACCACCTCTGGCGACCTTTCGCCAGAACCGAAGACGTACCATGGTGCCCTCAACGATCCTAATTGGCGAGCTGCCATGATCGATGAGTTCACCGCCTTGGTCGCCAATAATACGTGGGACTTGGTACCACCACCATCCCACGTAAATATCGTCTCCGAGAAGTGGATCTATAAGCACAAGTTCAACTCCGATGGCTCCCTCGCTCGCTACAAGGCTCGTTGGGTGCTACGGGGTTTTTCTCAACAACCTGGCATCGACTACAACGAGACTTTCAGCCCGGTGGTAAAGCCGACTACCATCCGGACTGTTCTTTCCATCGCCATCGACCGTGATTGGCCCATCCATCAGCTCGACGTCAAGAACGCCTTCCTCCACGGGAAGCTCTCTGAGACGGTATACGCACAGCAGCCACCGGGATTCGTCGACCCTGACAAACCCAACCATGTGTGTCGGCTCAAGAAGTCATTGTACGGGCTCAAACAGGCACCTCGAGCGTGGTACAGTCGATTCTTCGACTTCATCATCTCCGCCGGCTTCACTTCATCCAAGTCAGATCCGTCCTTGTTCGTCTACAACAACGGTCTCGACACCGCCTACCTGCTATTGTACGTCGACGACGTCATCCTCACCGCGTCGACAACATCGCTCCTCAATCGCATCATCTCCAAGCTCAAACGCGAGTTTGCCATGAGCAATCTTGGACCTCTCCACTACTTCCTCAACATCACTGCTTCACCCTCAGCCAATGGCCTCCATTTGTCTCAAGGCAAGTATGCCGCGCAGATTCTTCAGCGAGCAGGGATGACGGACTGCAACCCCTGTGCCACCCCCATCGAGGCTTGCTCCAAGCTATCGGCTGCGGGTGGCGATCCCGTTTCCAACCCAACTCTGTATCGGAGTCTTGCCGGTGCTCTGCAATATCTCACCTTCACTTGCCCCGACATCACTCATGCTGTGCAGCAAGTCTGTCTTCACATGCATGCCCCGTGCGATCATCATTTTCAGCTGGTCAAACGGATTCTTCGCTACATCAAGGGCACCCTCCACTACGGCCTTCAGCTCACCCCTGGGGCGGTGCCTCTTGATCTCATCGTCTACACCGACGCTGATTGGGCTGGGTGTCCCGACACTCGCAAGTCCACCTCCGGCTATTGTGTCTTCCTCGGCAACAATCTCATCTCTTGGTCCTCTAAGCGGCAACACACGGTGTCCCGCTCGAGTGCCGGGGCTGAGTATCGCGGTGTCGCCAACGGCGTGGCCGAAGCCTGCTGGCTTCGTCAACTGCTCATTGAACTTCATCGCCCTTTGCGAAAGGCTACGGTCGTCTATTGCGACAACGTCAGCGCCGTCTACCTCTCCACCAATCCCGTTCAGCACCAACGCACCAAGCACGTCGAGATCGATCTCCACTTCGTGCGGGAACGCGTTGCCCTTGGTGATGTCCGTGTTCTTCACGTACCGACATCTCAGCAGTACGCCGACATCTTCACAAAGTGTCTCCCGACTTCCATCTTCAAGGAGTTCTGTTCCAGTCTCAACGTCCGTACAGCTCCCGGTTGACACTGCGGGGGGCTGTTAGAATATATTAGATTATTCCCTTGGAGTTGCTGGTTTAGATATTATCTCCAGCCTGTGTATAGCTCAGCCTGTGTATAGCTGTACGCCCTTGTACTTACCATAGTTAGGCACCTTCCATAGTTAGGTGATTATCTTCCTAATTAGGCTGACAATCCTATACTATATATTGGGTGTTTTACCCCTCAATGAGAATCATCTAATTCTCTCAAATCTCTTCCTCTTACACACATGAATATTTCTGTGTATCGCTCTAAATCTTACATCCTATTATCACCATACAAGAGACATTAAGACATGAAAGGAGGTTTTTTAACCTGAGTATAACTCACTAATTCCCTTTCTGTTTATTTAGTGACATCATCGGTAGCTACATTTGTGGTTCTATTGTCAATGGCAGCCACTGCACTATATCTATCCCTAAAATCGAAGAATGATGAAGAGGTACGCTTGAAGATTGAAATGTTCTTCAAGGCATACGGCACATCGAAACCAACAAGGTACACATTCTCCGAAGTTAAAAAAATAACAAGTCGATTCAAAGATAAACTAGGGAGGGGTGGATTTGGAAGCGTATACAAAGGTCATCTAGCAAATGGAGTACCTGTGGCAGTCAAGGTGCTGGAGAATTCAAAGGGTAACGGAGAAGAGTTCATCAATGAAGTTGCGACCATTGGAACAATCCACCATGCCAATGTGGTCCGCCTCTTGGGATTTTCCTCTGAAAGAACAAGGCGTGCTCTTATTTATGAATTCATGCCTAATGAATCACTAGAGAAATACATATTCTCACATGAATCTGATATTTGTCAAGAACTAATGGCACCTAAAAAAATGTTGGAAATAGCTTTAGGCATTGCACGAGGAATTGAGTATCTGCATCAAGGGTGCAACCAGCGCATCCTCCATTTCGACATTAAGCCCCACAACATCTTGCTAGACTACAGCTTCAATCCAAAGATTTCAGACTTTGGACTTGCAAAACTGTGTGCAAGGGATCAAAGCATTGTCACACTAACCGCAGCAAGAGGAACAATGGGCTACATTGCACCAGAACTATATTCATGGAACTTTGGGACAATATCCTACAAGTCAGATGTTTATAGCTTTGGCATGCTGGTATTAGAAATGGTGAGTGGAAGGAGGAGCTTGGATCCAGGGATGGAGAACCAAAATGATGCTTATATTCCAGAATGGATATATGATAAATTAGTCACTGGGCAAGGACTAGACTTGACCAGGGAAATGACACAAGGTGAGAAAGAAATAGTCAGAAAACTGGCCATTGTAGCACTATGGTGCATTCAGTGGAACCCAACAAATCGCCCGTCTATGACAAAAGTGATTAACATGTTAACAGAGAGCCTAAGGATGCCTTCTAAACAATTTGTTTCGTCTCAGGGCCACCGTATGTCACAAGCCTAAAGAAAATATTACTGTGAATCTGAAACTGATAAAAGCTTGTTATGCCACAATAGTGCCTATTGTATATGCCCTTCGATTTTTCAACCCTAATAGGATTCTGATTGTAACTATGAATACACGAATAAGTAACCGCTTAATTAGTAATGTCACTGGAAGGTGTCATTCAGAAACCGTTGCTCATCAACAGATCAATAATGGCCAATGTGCCACATTTGAATTTCAACAGTCCATGCATAAGAGAGTAGGAGGCTCACAATAAGGATCCAAAAGTCCGATCTTTTAGAATGTTAAAGTCTGTAATTAGCTACATGTGTGTGACAAACCAACAGCGTATGGTCGAACATTGTGTAGGCGAAATTCTGCCAGTTTAGTATAATACATTGATGAGCCCGTCAAGAAAAGAAGAAGCGTCACCTGTATGGATGCGGAGGAGGAGGTATTGGATTTCGAAGAGGGCGATGAACTTCCCCTCGGGGCCATCGATGGAGGCGGCAGCGGCTGGAGAAGAGGCGGCGCTGCAAGGCATGAATATGCCTTCCTAACAGTAGCGCGCGGGCGAGGGGAGAACGCATTGGAAGGCGTCGCCGGGAAGCTCGGTGGGGCGGCCGCCGGCGGAGGAAGGGCTCTTCCGGTAATTTCCTCTGTGGTCAATATGGGCCACAAACTTTTTATGGGCCTTCTGGCTGTTTATGGGCCTGATTAATGCGAAGTTTGACACACTGTTTGTTGTTTTTTATTAAAAAAATTCTCGTCTATATATATATTTTTAGATCTAGGAGTAGATACTAGATAAGAACGATCGTCCGAGCCATGGATAACAGACGCATACGGAGCTCAGATCACTTTGGGAGGAAGAAATGGATAAAAAAGTCTGACGGGTAAAAAGAGAGCGGGCGATCGCTCATTTCATGGGTGCGTTGGCTCGCTACCGGCGCGCCCATCGCTAATAAAATAAGCGATCGCCAACTCCCTTCCTACAAAGTACCAACCGGGCCTCTCCTCCTCCTCCATTTCTTCATTCCAAGGTGATTTGAGCTCTGTATTTTGTCGCGGTTGGCTCGCTGAGTCGCTTTTGCTGCATGTCACCGCAGCGCCGCTTGATTGCTGCCGTTGTGCTGCATCAGCGGATAGCAGCACAACGGCCTACTGCCGCTGCTACGGTTTGCGTCGCCGCTCACCACCACGGTGCGGGGCGGAGCCGTGGCCTCAACCATATCCGGAGCTCGTCGCCGACCCTGACGCGCCGCCGTCGCCGGGGAGGCGGAGACGGCCGTCGATGAATTCGAGCACCAGGCCGAGGTGAAAAGGAGCTTCCAGTGGTGTCGGCAAGACGGCAACGACTCTGCCCCCGTCGCCTGTGGGCCGTGGCCGATCAAAAAAAACAGAGGCTAGACATATTTTTAATAAAATAATTAAAAATATAAGACGAAAAAAATTTCGTTTGCTGTGCTCGACTGCAATTGCTGGTAGCGTACACGTTTTCTTTTTCTTTTCATAACTTCATTTCCCCCTATTAATCGTGCACATGCGACACGTTTTCCGTATTATATATCACACCATTCTAGGCAGTCAATGGATCATTGTAGAACCGCCACGTTTCCTATATATATTAGCTATAATTTTCATGACAATGACGGTTCGAAAAAAATTCAGGACATTTTTATGCTAGGCCATTATAAATTAACGTAATTGGATTTTTTTTTAGCGCCCGACCATAATCGAGTTGAACGCTAAGTTAAATCTGCAGAGAAATTTGTGGTTACGAATCCAGTTTTTTTATACAAACCATAAGATCAAATGTGACAATCATATACCATAGCTGGTTCGAATTGAATATCAGACATATAGTTAAGATTATGCCAAATTTAAACTCGCACTTCTTATTTATAGTTTGTTAGATGCGCGTCCTATTTATATTGTTAGTATAGATGACTTTGGCCTAATGAAATTGACCCGTTTATTTCCTATGAAACCTTATCTCATTCTTGTAATCCATCTAGCTACACAGGATACAAACTGACAGGTGATGCAAATAGTTATAAGCTCTTAAAGTTAAGAAATATGGACATCCCAATCGCATAGTTATCATGAAGACTTCCCCGTAGTCGGTCAATGTGTCTGGCGGTCTAAACCTTGAGCTGCTTCCATGCAATTTTCAAGCGCATGAAGATTGTGAAGGTTGATCAACTGGTTTGGAGAGGCGAGCCCTCGGACGACACCAATGAGCAACATGGCCAAAGCCCCAACAACAAAGACAACAAAGTGGATTCCGGCACTCCGTAGCCTAATGATCAAGAGGCACCTAAAGCATTTTCCGAACAATCGGGGAAGGAGCTTGCAAAGCCTTTGAAGCCTTTTTATGTGTAAAATGCGAAGGTTGCGAGGAGATCAAGCAGGAGCATTTCGGCATCCTCTACGACAAACCTCGATTAGCTCTCGGCATCGTCCACGGTCGACGATCCCACCTCGTCACCCTTAGTGGAAATTTGGGGCAGGTGACAAAGAGCCTGCAAAAAGGGTAGTAGGAGTGCCGACAAAAGGGGGCAACAAAGAAGGTGGATGACTGTCGACCACAAACTTTGTCTACCAGGGGACCATGCGCCTCAATAGCGTCAAGGGAGGTGGAGCAACGACTGTGGTCCTTCTGCTCCGTGGAGGGGATCTTATTGCTAAGCTGCCTGCGAGCGAAGTTGGCAACATCCTTAGTAACACCAACATCGGAGACATGAAACAACTCGCGGATCTCCTCAAGCTTGTGGAAGATGGCACTTTTGTCGATGTCGTCCATGGTGTTGTGCACCTGTTGCCCGCTTTGAACACCCTCCTTCTACTGGTCGTGAGTAGCGTCACGAACGGCTAGCAGAGCAGGGACGAGCAACGGGGAAGCTCCTTCACTTCCCTGCCTACCTTCCATCAACGGGCAACCAGATAAGGGAAGGTCTTCGGGATTTGAGACCGAGCTTGGCGACGCTAGATCTAGGTGGCTGACATGGTTTGGGATCTGCCGCTAGTTAGGGGTGGAGCAATAGAGAGGAGGCAGAACTTGGGAGGCAAATGGGGTGGAGGGAAGGAGGCAGCAGCCCGCCGGAGACGACGATAACGAGGGAAAACCCAAGCCATCACTTATGAGGTCGCCCAACAGTCAGAGGTACTGGAGGGAAGGCCACGTGTGGAGTAAGGGGAGGCGGCGGTGGCAACTTGCCCAAAAGGACCTTGACCGGAGGGATGACACCACTTAGGTCAACGTAGAGTCAGGGGCACCTCCCTAGCCCATTGGAAGGCCATGGGCGAAGGAAGGGAAGGCAGAGATGATGGTGGAGCCCGGTAGAGGCGGCGGCCACCCGACGGCGGCGGCGGAGGTGGCCGCCCGAAGGTCGCAGGACACAGAGCAGCCAAGAGTGCTGCTTGTATTGATGGAAGACCCCTAGAATTGAGAAAGTAACAATGGCTCAAGGCAGAAACACAAACAACATATGATATCAAGAAGAATTCATGCAGTTTCTGGCTCATTTCAATGAAAATCAGGCTGCCCCCAAAATTCTATAAATAAATACACATTGGGCCAGCGCATCACCAAGATGACATAAGAAGATTTCAGCATCTAGTTTTGTATGTCAGGCTGTTGACTGTAGACCTATTAGTAAATTCAACAGGAATAATCCAATCATTAGTAAACTCCAACGCTGCACCCTTATCGACCGGAAAATCACCCATCTCCCTCCATTAAATTCTTCCACCTCGTCACACCACGCCTACTACAACCACAAGCAAATGGTAGAGGTGGTAGTAACCTCTTTGCCTCTCCTCCTCCTGCTCGTAACCACCGGCGAGGCTGCCATATTCAGCGTCACCAATCAGTGCCCCTACACGGTATAGCCGGCAGCCATGCCGGTGGGCGGTGGCACGCAGCTCAGCCCAGGGCAGACATGGACACTCGACATGCCAGCCGGAACCAGCAGCGGCCGCGTATGGGCGCGGACGGGGTGCTCGTTCAGCAGCGGCAAGGGGAGCTGCCAAACAGGCGACTGTGGTGGCATGATTTCCTGCCCAGAGAGTGCCCAGCCGCTGGCCACGCTGGCCGAGTTCACGTTAGGTGGCAATGGCAGCACAGATTCCTTTGGCATCACCATTGTCAATGGATTCAACCTCCCACTGGAGTTCCTGCCTGCAGGGGGAAGCCCAGGGTGCAGCAAAGGGCCACGCTGCGCAGCCAAGCAGATGTGTGCAGACGCATATGCAGGCCCTAAAGACAACAGCAAAACATTTGCTTGTCCCTCAGGAACCAACTACCAGGTTGTCTTCTGCCCACCTCTCAATATATCTTTGCCTCCAAGTCCAAGTCCTCAGCATGCACCTTTTGGGCAAACAAGGACGAGATCCTCCGCAGGCAGACTGGTTGTGATTCTAGCACCCGTAATTGACTTCATATTTCTCATGGCGCTCGTCGCCATTTTCTTCATTTGTAAACAAATAATAAGACATCGGGAGATGGAGGAAGATGAAGAGTTTGGGGAGCTACACGGAACCCCAAGGAGGTTCACATTTCAACAGCTGAAAGTATCAACAGAACAATTCAGAGATAAGCTCGGGGAAGGAGGGTTCGGGACTGTTTTCGAGGGTAAAATTGGTGGCGAAAGAATCGCAGTGAAGCGTTTGGATCGAACTGGTCAGGGGAAGAAAGAATTTTTGGCAGAGGTTCAGACAATCGGAAGCATTCACCATATTAATCTGGTGAGGTTAATAGGTTTCTGTGCAGAGAAATCACAAAGGCTCTTGGTTTACGAGTATATGGCCAATGGATCATTGGACAGGTGGATATATTATCAACATGACAGCCTTGCCCCTCTTCTGGATTGGAAGACGCGATACAAGATTATGACTCACATAGCTAAGGGCCTCTCATATCTTCATGAAGAATGCGCAAAAAGAATTGCTCACTTGGATGTCAAACCACAAAACATCCTGTTAGATGACAACTTCAATGCTAAGCTTTCTGATTTTGGACTATGCAAACTCATTGATAGGGATGAGAGCCAAGTGATTACTAGAATGAGAGGCACACCTGGATATTTAGCTCCTGAATGGTTGACATCGCAGATCACGGAAAAAGCGGATGTTTATAGCTTTGGCATCGTAATCATGGAAATCATCAGTGGAAGAAAGAACCTTGATACTTCCCAATCCGAAAAGAGCATTCACCTTATTACCTTGTTGGATGAAAAGGTGAAGAGTGATCAATTGATGGATTTGATTGACAAGCACAATAGTGACATGCATGTACACAGGCAAGAAGTAATTCAGATGATGGAACTCGCAATGTGGTGTTTGCAGATTGATTGCAAAAGAAGGCCTCAAATGTCTGAAATTGTCAGAGTCTTGGAAGGCACGATGAATGCAGAGACCAAAATAGATCACAACTTCGTTGCAACAAGTTCAGCAAGCTTTGGTAGTTCTGGAAGCAATGTGGGCTCAGCTCCACCGTTAGCCTCAGAAGTGTCAGGCCCTAGGTGAAATAATGTAGTTTGGAGAAACAAATTAAATCATTCGCAGGAAATTTTTGGTGTCTTCAAAAATCCAATCTGCTGTATTTTCCGAAAAAGAGTAAACTTTTGTTTGAAGCCTCAATGCTTAATTTTGTTCTTTCCTTCAGTTTTTTTTTTTTTGGGGGGGGGGGGGGGGGGGTCACAAATCTTTTTACACACAATAGCATGCTTGAAATGTTCCTATCTGTACTAAAGCATACTAAGAATGTTGAGACTGAAACCAAACTGAAATTTTGAGGGACTGGTAAACAACGATTATCTAGTAATCGCACGTGTTTCAAAACATTATGTTCAATGCAATTTGCACTGGGATGTTTATGACATTGGTAGAGTCGTACACTGTATTCCCTGAGTTGAAAAAGAGGGCACAAAGAAAAGAAGCGTCACCTGTATGGATGCGGACAAGGAGGTCTTTGGGGCCCTACATGGATTTTTTTTTTTTTTTGGGGGGGGGGGGGGGCGCTGATGAAATTTCACATACGGGACCATGTATGTCTATGACAGTGGGGTAGAGTGGTATTTTTGCGAAGCCACTTGTTGAAAGTGGTAAATAACCAAATCTCTCGGTCAAAACGAAGGCATTGGGAGGCGGTACAGTCGAGAACGCGGGCGTCGCCACTGGAGCATCACGCCGAAGAGTGGTGGGGCGTGGGGTGTCATCGACGATACGTAGAGCGTTTATCCAAATTGGGAGAACGCTGAAAGGCTTATTAGGGTTTTGGAACTGGAGGCGAAATGGTGGATTAGGAATGCTTGGCCCTCAGAAGGTGAGGGCTCCTTTATTTATTAGGGTGCAGGGTGTAGGGTTTACAACTGAAGAACAAAAAGACCCTATCATCTCTGTTTTTGGATCGTCGATAAGAAATCAACGGTTTCACAATGCAACGTGGCTTAAAAGTGTACGAAAGCTCTGATCTACCCTTGCAACCCTAGGTGCTAACAAGCTATCCTGGGCCTATAGAGGGCCAAATGGGCCGGGCTAAAAGGGTCGGCACGAGGCATGATATTTTGGCCCGGCCCGAAGCACGGCACGATCAATCGGGCCGTGCTTGGGCCGAAGGCTAGGCCCGTGGGCCGGCACGGCACGATTAGTTTTTATTTAATAGTATGTATATTATATCAAACTATAATGGAATATACACAAATGAACAAGTGTCCTACTAGTTATTAGAGGTGGAAACAAGCCTTAGATCTTAGGTTTAAAGTCTGGTGGCCTCATTTTTACCTATTTTATGGATATTTTCTTAGCCATTTGTTAAATGGGCCGACATGACCCATCTAGCCCGTCGTGCCTCTGGCCGGCCCGGCACGGTTTTGCAGCCTATCGTGCCGCCTCGGCACGGCACGGCCAGTTTATTAGCCGTGCCTAAATGGGCCCATGCCTAGTTCTGGCCGGCCCGGCACGGTTTTGCAGCCTATCGTGCCGCCTCGGCCTATGGGCCAGCACGGCATGGCCCGTTTATTAGCCGTGCCTAAATGGGCCCATGCCTAGTCGGGCTCGGACCAGGCCGTGCCGGGCTGCCCATTTGGCCATCTATACCTGGGCCTTCAGGGATTACTTGGCCCAGCCGTTAGCCTATTTACGGCCATTTTTCTGCACAGATGCATAAAAGGCGCCATCGCCATCGAGGTGTTGCTGCGTGTTGAATGGATGGATGAGCAAGAGCTTGGACTGGAGTTCATTCTCTTCTCTTTCTCTTGGTCTTACTTACTGTGTGAGCCATGCGATTTGGCTTGAGGACGACGATGGGAACCTCGGGCACGGCAGGCAACAGAGCTAGCTATGGTTGTAGAAATTATTATCAGCTCTTGAAGAAGAATAACCGTAATAAGAAAGAGCTCTTGAAGAACATGTGCATATGCACATATACTTGCGACATCCCAGTCAGAAATTTATGGCCAAGATCAGTACTTCCCCATAGTTCACGGCATATTGACTACTAGAATGGAAGGCAGCGACGTGCTGTATGTAGGTATTTTCTGCGGAGCAATCAGCTGAAGATTAAAAAAACCTGTGTACACCGTTTTATGTCCTGGCTATTGTGCATGAGCAACAAAGTTTGTAATGGAATGTACAAACATAATACAACGTATGATGTATAGTAGAATGTACAGTGTTTAGATTGATATGGAGCACTCGCTGCAAGCACACGTCATATAAGCAAAAACGAGAGTAAAGGGATTTTGTAGGTTCATGGACTCATAGGCAATAGAAAGGAGTCAAATTTCTGTGTGGATTACCATACATTCTGCATACTAAATTATGATTACTAAATCATTGCCAACCTAAGACTGGTAAGCAAAATAAAAACTGAATGGCAAGTGCTGCAAATGCAAAATTTTTAGCTCACACAATGCAAAAGCTAATGAGGTTGGCCTGCACCAGAAAACAAAAAAATGATGGTATATTTCTTACTATTTGAACCCTTCTGTCATTAAACATGTAGCCAGAGCTTGCAATAACATGGTACCGTAAGAGTATCAGAAATTGCAACGCCAAAATATCATAGGCGCCAAATAATTCCTTGTGCCCTGACCTCTTCACGTGAAAGACTTCGTAGGACGTGAAATATATTTCTATTTTTTTTTTCTTCTTTTCTTTTGATCCGGCTCACACCATGTAATTTTCTTTTGAGAAATACTACCTCCGGTCACAAAAAGAAGTCGTCGTTGACTTTTGAAGATATCTTTGACCATTTGTCTTATTCAAAAAAAGTTATGTAAATATCATTTATTTTGTTGTGATTTAGTTTATTATTAAATATATTTTAAGTATGACTTATATTTTTATTTTTTTTTAATGAGACGAATGGTTATTTTTTTTAATGAGACGAATGGTTAAAGACGTGTGTAAAAGTTAACGACGACTTCTTTTTGTGACCGAAGGAAGTATATGTTTGTGGGTAACCCCGCACTATTTTTTTTTAAAAAAAAGGCATAACAAACACAGAGTACATGCTGTTTGTGGTCTAAAATCAAGTGTCCGCGTAAATAATGTTTGCTATTAAGCAAACGACTGAAGCACACTAAACAACGAGACCATTCAAGTTACAATTCCTACTGTGTTGTTGTAAGCCATACCAGATTATATCTAAAGACTAATTGGCCTTTTGGTGGGGAGCAGTGATGGCAATGGTGTCTGCAGGTGTGCGTTCCATGGTTCTTAATTCCTACTGTGTTGTTGTAAGCCATACCAGATCAACCATCCATTTTTTCCTTTCCTGCTGTTAATTGGTACAAATATTGAATAATGATTGCTCTCCATGTGTATATGATGTTATATCAACTAGATGTGTTTGCGCGCCCGTGGCGCGCCGAGAAGAAATGCCGCAGGGATTGCATGGATTATGCGATATAGCAAAGAAAACCTGCATTATGCGATAGACTTTGCAAGCTCTATGTTGAGTGTGTCTCTTAATCTGACTGCAAGATGGGCCTATTCTTTCTTTGGTCAGCTTAACCGATTAAAATAGCTTTTCACTATCACCGAAATTTATAACCGGTGACCAGCAAAGCGCCCCGGTGTATGGGTTGATCAAAACCACTTGTAATCCTTTGGAAAATTTCATCCACTGACCAATGACTTCCACCGTGAACATAAATTTCATCTTCTCACGAAACCGATGCAACAATATAAACAATGGAAAGTCCTTATCCAAGGCTTTGTTTACAAAGCAGATCATGGTGCGATGAATATAGCATCCCAGCCGCATAAAAGGATAACACAGACATCTATCACAAACGTAGCACACCAGCCAATTCATATGGAAAGGAAAATGCACTGGCACCAAGATAGCAGGACCTGTACCTTGCATCATCTAGACAACCTGCACAAAACATAAAGAACGTAAGCCAACAGGCCATCGCAATCCCATGAAATGCGAGCAGCAAAAAGACTCATCAGTTCGGTGCAAGCCCAAAAACAATCCCATACTTGGAACTGAGCACAAGCCCAAAAAACTCCAGCTATTCCTTTCAAACACCAGAAGCTACGAATAGCAAATAAAGAAAGAAACAAAGAATGGTAAGCTAATTTCCTACCTTCATTGTATCAAGGTGCTATAAAGAAAAGACAATCTGATTTAACACAACATGGTGTTGCCTTACGTGATTTTATATTTGTTATAATACAAATCTCAATGGCTTCAATTTTTTTATTTGTTATAATAGAAATCTCTTTGCAAATAAGCCAAGATTCATGCATTGCAAGGGACCTCTTGAACTGAAGCATTTTGACTATCGTGTTGTCAAAGGTACAGTTAAGAGTTTCATAGAACAATGAAATAACCAAAGCAGCATTAGATCATGTGTGCTCATATGAAAAGGCACATGTTGGCCTCAATCACAAAAGACTAATGCAAAGTGTAAAATTGAATTGTCAATATTATATATTCCATAGCTTCAGTTGTTTCTAATCTAATACAAATACACATAGAACAGATTTGTGTGTTCCCTAAACAAAGCAGGGTTGACTGTAGGAAAAAAGCAAGCGCACCAAATATAGATAATAACAACAAAAGCTATAAGTTTCATATGACCATCTGTTTCTCCTAACAGAACCAACTCATCTTAAGCAATACCACAACCGCAATAGGTAAAACAGGACACTAAGTTGTTCTAAAGCAGAACCCAATAGTAAGAAATTAAAACCATAAGGTAAGCACATACCATCATCTTCCACTTTAAGAAAGCATGGTCTGATATTTGATAAGACATGAACCTGAAATGGCCATTGACATGTGAAAAACAGTACAACATGACATGGAACATATTACATGCAAGCTATTTTACGTCTTTGTATCGAAAGAAATACAAACTGAAGGTAGTGAATGTAAATTTTAATTCTCCGTTAAGAATATGCAGTTGTTATACATTGCTCCAGCAATAACGAAGGACTGATTAATTCAACTACAGAGGGGTGTACTACATCCTCGTTGAATAAATACTCATTTTCTTGTGCGCAGGGCCTGCACATGATTGCCAGTGTATAGCTTTATTATATTGTAACCTAAAGCTTGAGAAATATAAAGCGCACTAAGGCAGAGTTAACTGCACTTTCTATTGCATGATAATAACTCAATTTATGAACCCATAACCTCACAAAAACAATTCTTACAGCTATTAGTATTCAAGAACCAAGGTGCTGGCAAACAATGTAAACGAACATTAAAGATATATTAATTTTAACTTGGCTCATGTGCGTAATTTCGTGAATAGTACTCTTCCACATGGAAACTACAATGTGATGTCAAGGTATGGGCTGTACATATTTTTGTACTATCTTACCTAAAAACGGGGACGTATTTTTTTTTTGCTCCGCTGAAAACCACCTCATCAAATAGTTGGCATTCCAATACCTTAAAAAGACGTAGGTGACTCACCTCACCAAAAATATGCACCTTTTTTGGAATCTGCAAAAGTGGCAATAAAAATTCAGTTAAATCCGTAAGGGAACCATAATATTGTAGGTGAAAAGGTGAGGCATCCTTGTCTTGTTGGAAGCAGGTCCATCTAATGCTATGATAAAGATATATGGTAATTAAGCATTCTAGACATAATAGATAGCAATCTTGATATAAATCACTATATATGATGGGACAACTTCAGTTGCATTCTATTGTCCCATTCAAGTTTGTGATACACATACGTGGCTAATACCAAATTTATAGAAATATACAGTAGTTACACACGTATATTTATATGTGTTTTGAACAAAAAAAAAATCTGATAAATGTGAAGAATGACGTACATAACACTATATGCCACAATATTCTCTTTTTTAGCAGGGAACTCCACTCTCTCTCCTGAACATACACCTACATTTAACAAAGCAGCACGATGTGAAGCTTCAATGAAATGCACTATCAGGATTGGCCTCATAAAAAAACTGTGAAATGCATGGAAGAGTACCTGTAATGCAGCACTATATATATGTATTCACTAAAAAATCGACTATTCTTACAAAAAGCAACACTTTATATCAACCGCGACTAACTTTTGTTCCTATTATCAGAAAATAGCCAATAATGTAATATGACCATACAACGTCCGGCTAAAATTCGGGCCAAACACAAAAATCGTCAGCAACATGGAACAAAAAAAGGAGGTGTTGCCATGGTTGATTAAGAATTGTCCATGGGAAATCATAGCTTTGCCATTGTTTTCCTTAAAAGAACACTGCCATAGGAAACACGAAGAAATGAGCAGGTAGCAGACCATAAGAACACTGCCATTGTATCTGAACAATGGTCACCCCAATTGTATACTGCCATATGTATCTTTGCCATTGTTTTCCTTAAAAGAATACATATGAACACTGCCATATGTACCTGAATGATGGTCATCCCAGTTGTACATTAACATAAAGAAATGAGTAGGTAGCAGACCACAAATTCATGAAAGAAAATCTAATTATATAGTAGCTATATGTTTAGAAACAACTACCCTACATAATAATTCATCAAAGAACCCTAGGGGCAAGGAGGAAGGCAGCCGTGAAAAATGTATATGTATTCTTAGTACATTAATAGCCGAGAATAAAACAATAAAATTTAGAAGGATCATATAAAACCAAGTTTGTGCACTTGAATAGGCTGAAATAATAAAATCTGCGTGTATATCTAGCTAGATAGCAGCTGTGTAAAATAAGGTAGAAGCATGCTAATCCTGTTGTCTGTGCATGGTTGTTACTATTTCTATTTCTAGATCTTCTAGGACAGTGTATGGATTGTGCATATAATTAACAGAAGAGAATCAAATGGCTGTAATTTTTGTGTAAAAGAAATATCTAAGGATAAATCACTAAATGCGCTTATATCAAATACAACAGCAATCTATACATATCTTTTTGGTATACATCATTGACGGATTTCCTTACTCTGAAAATCCAAAACAACATACTTTAAGCAAGGTCATAGGTTTCATAACCTGTAAAACAACTTGTTCAAAAACAGCATATAGTGTTCATCCAGGAGTATAAAATGGCCCGAATATATAGCCGAGGCACTAAATGTAGACTGAGTAATCGTACCTAAAAACCCTATTAGCAATTGCAAATACTTTAATACAGGCTGGTATTTGCATTGATACATATGGTAAGTCCATGTTTAGCCTCTACATATGGTAGTTCCAGGCAACTTCACACCAATATTTGTGACTATTTTCACAAGGGCATTAGTAAACCACAACAAAGTTTCCAGCTAAGCTGCAGAGATGTCTAAAGCAAGTTAGTATAGTTGAGAATAAATTAATTTAAGTGATCTGTATGGTCATCGGTAAATGAGATAAAAACAATATTCCAAGGCTGAAAAGGCTACCAATATATCACTTTACGCCAAAGAGGGAGGTATGTCTATAATGTGCACCATCTGAAATTCCACATAAGAGAAAATGGGAAACACACATTAGAATGAAATTAAAAAAAAAGACATATGAAATGCTGAGATGGAGAGATATGGCAACCGGGGATGGTGGGGGCGACGACTCGATCGACGGAGAGGCCACCGACATGCACCTCGCCGTCGGCGAGGGTGCGGCCGAGCTGCGCCGTGCCAACGGCGAGAAGGCCGCCCAGGAACACCACGCAGCCTACACCAGAGGGGGCCGCACAGGCACCAGCGATGGCGCGGACCATTCCCACGCCGGGGAAGGGGGAGGAGGCGACGCCTTGGTCCAGGGAGGGGCCAGATCCGTGGCCTTAAGAGAGCGTGGCCACCACCGGCTCCACCATGCGTTGCGTGGAAGAAGGGGAGGCCAGCACGCGGTGGTCTGCCGTCGCCGGCGCCCGAGGGGAAGAAGGGAGCTGAAAGGGGCTGTACCTGGGCGATGCCGCCGACCATCCCCACGCGGGGCAAGGTGGGTGCGACGCGTTGGTCCAGGGAGGGACTGGATCCATGGCCTTAGAGAGCGTGGGTGGCACCAGGTCCACCATGCGGTGCGTGGAAGAAGGGGAGGCCGGCGCGCGGTGGTCCTCCGGCGCCAGCGCCGTGGGAGGGGCTGGATCTGATTCCTGGGGGAAGAAAGAAACTGGGAGGGGCCGGATCCGTTATTGTTGAGGGGGGGGGGAGAGAGAGAGAGAAGAGAACCGCGTGTCCATGTTGCACCGGCGGGGAGCGAGAGAGGAGTGTGCTGCGGCGGCGCCATGCCGTGGCGGCCCCTCGCTGAGGCGGCAAATTCGGTGAAGAGAACGATGGCTCGATGAGGGGAGAGATGAAGGAAGGGTTGAGCAGAGGGGCAGCGCGAGCCGGCGTGGCTATCAACCGCCGCTTAATCAGGACCAGTCGTGCAGAATCGGATGGCTGTGCGTTTTCGGGGTGACGTGGCCAGCGCGGGGGCAAAAACTGGCCACGTGGCCAGGCGGGGATGCTGCATCCCACGCTTGTACTATTAATAGATATTAATTTTAGATATAATCTTTCAAGAAGAGGTGCTTTGCTTTTCTCTAACATTCTGACCGATCGATTATATGAATGATGCACTACTACACTTATGCCAAGATGTTTATCGTTACTTTCATCCATTTTTGGGTCTTGCCTTCCTAACTTTTTTTTGTTACGCTTCGCTTTCTTACTTGGTATGCATCTATTTATATGGTGATGGATGCCGGCTTGCTGCTATGAAAATGGAGTGTTACCCGCTGGTAAGATTGGTAAAGGTCTTGGTGCATACAAATTACGCATACATGCTATTTACAGATCATTTATTTAGTTCTCAAGCATCAAAACGACATAAAAATGCAATAGCCATTTATTTAGTTCTCAAGCATCAAAATGATAGCATTTATTATTTCTCAAGCATCAAAATGTCATCAAAATGCTATAACCATTTATTTGTTTCTCAAGGATCAAAATAACTTAGGTTCAGAGCATGTGCTTTGGTCTGAAATTATTTTCCAGTGTCCTTTCACTCACAAAATACATCTTAATTTTGTGCAATGCATCCGTTCTGTGTGTTCAGCCCCATGTTTGTTGGTTAACACCTTAACCATGTGTTGGTCATGGAGATAACCATACATATATTACATACGAGGTAGATTCAAAACTTTGCTCATGTGCCTTGAAGCTATCTATTAGTATGCAAACCTGATGTAATAAAAGTTACCTGTTGTCCATACATTTATACATTATAACAAGCAACAAGGCATTTTTTCCTTGCTATCGAACATGGTCTCTACATAGTTACATGTCTTTGTAGCAAAAAATTAACTTGCCATGTAAGTATCTGTATTACCTTGTCTTGTAAGAATGGCTATTTATTTCAACATAAGGTCTTTGATATTCCCACCGGTCTAGCTTCATCCCTTGCTTATAATCAAACTATAATAAAAAAAAATGTTAGGCTAAATTTGAGTTCATTATTCTTTAGGTCCTGCTACTAAGAAGCGTTGAGCAACTGTTGATGAAAAACATTCGGCAAAGAAGACCGGGAAAGATTAGGAATTTTAGATCCAAATTTTCTCTTCATGGGCTATGAAGTCAAAATATGAAGCGAGTTAAAAAAGAGTTGATGTGCATTTATGTGTAGTAAATTAGCAGATAAATTTGACTTACATTCCCACGATGTTTTAAAGGCTAAGGTATTTGAGGGAAATTATTTTTTCTTTCCTAAAACCATGTATGGGTAAAACAGAATTTGTATTACCATGACTTATGATTCCTTTGTAAATAGCATGATTTTATATTTGAAAATGGTGATCATTGATTTAGGTTTTCCTATCACTAAACGGCGCACCATGGGTGCGCCTACCACCCTAGTATATTGACAAAGCTCATTTGTTCCAACATACGCATACTGTAGTGATTTGACAATCAATCATCTCACCTGTGAATAATCTATTTTATATACTAAGCGCAAACCATGGACACACAAATAAGTGACCACTGCTGTAACCAAATTCATTTAAGAGAAGCCAAAATGGCAGAGATATCCTGAAGGAACCTGGCCCAGCAGCAGCAAGTACAACTGCCACCAAACCCCATGAGCGTCCGGGCGGGTTAATTACGCTGATGGCAGCTCTGCCGGCCGGTGCTGTGGCTGGCAGTAATTAGCGTAGCGGCGCACATCCATCGATCTGCAGCAGCAGCTGTGTGCCTGTGCGCGCGCGCGTGTACATCCCATTCCCATCCATCTCGCTAACCTGTCATGTCGCAGTTTATTGTGAGCTGCTCAGCATTCCACCGAGGTCAAACCATGGCGCTGGCGTTTCTCCGGTTCTCTCTCCTCCTGCTGCTTCTTCCTCGCCGGTCGATCTCTCCGGGCCAAGCTAGCCATGGCTATATATATACCTCGCCCCCCACCTCTTTTACCCCATCTGCTTGATTGGACTTGGACCCCTTCCTTCCACTGCCTCTGCTCCCACTCCTAGGCTCCTAGCTAGCTAGCCAAGAAGACGCCTTCACTCACCGATCGATCTCCACTCCACCTCGAGCTCGAGCTCGAGCTCTCGCCGGCGGCTGCGGCATGGGGAGACCGCCGTGCTGCGACAAGGTGGGCGTGAAGAAGGGGCCGTGGACGCCGGAGGAGGACCTGATGCTCGTGATAATTAAGAGCAAGCATGCATGGAGCACACTAGTCGTTTATATGCATGTGCTAGGTCGTTGACAGTGGAGCAGATCAATTGGGATCCCCTGCAGTTGCTACTGTAAATGCACGGTGTATATTTTCACCTGAAAACAGATTGTAACTTCTATAAATATGTCATACGGCGGCGGCATGGGGAGACCGCCGTGCTGCGACAAGGTGGGCGTGAAGAAGGGGCCGTGGATGCCGGAGGAGGACCTGATGCTCGTGATAATTAAGAGCAAGCATGGAGCACACTAGTCGTTTGTAGGCATGTGCTAGGTCGTTGACAGTGGAGCAGATTCAAGAGCTAAATCCAATCATCATAAAATTCCAATAAGTAATGCCCCATCTCCATCAATTCCTCCATTCTGTCACTGGGCTCCTAGTGCAGCTCAGAACCTTCTCCCAGATACCATCCCAAGCAAAGATGGCAGTCACGGCGGCGGCCATTCTCCTGCTCCTCCTGCTTGTAGCCACCGGTGACGCTGCCGTGTTCTCCATCACCAACCAATGCTCCTACACCGTCTGGCCGGCCGCCGTGCCGGTCGGCGGTGGCGCGCGGCTCAGCCCCGGGCAGACGTGGACCCTTGACGTGCCCAACAGCACCAGCGGCGGGCGCATATGGGGGCGGACGGGCTGCTCCTTCACCGGCGGCGGCAGGGGGAGCTGCAAGACCGGCGACTGCGGCGGCGCGCTTTCCTGCGCGGTGAACGGGCAGCCGCCGGTCACACTCGCCGAGTTCTCGACCGGCGGCGCCACCGATTTCTTCGACCTCTCCGTCGTCGACGGCTTCAACCTCCCGATCGACTTCCTGCCGGCCGGAGGGTGCAGCAAGGGGCCACGCTGCGCGGCCAAGAACATGTGCACTGACGCGTACCAGAACCCTACTGACGACACCAAGACTTTTGCTTGCCCCTCAGGGACCAACTACAAGGTCATGTTCTGTCCCCCTCTCAATCTCACATCTTTGCCTCCGATTCCAAATCCAGCTCCTAGATCTGCTGCACCCACCCCAGAGATCACACCTTCATCACCAAGTCCTCATCAGTCTGCACCTATTGGGCCAACGAGTATCAGTGCGACATCCTCCTCAGCAAGGAGGCTTGCTGTGATCGTAGCTCCTGTAGGCGGCTTCATCTTACTGGTGTTGATCATCATCATTTTCTTTGCCAAACGGAGAAGAAGACGCAGGGGGCTGGAGGAGGAAGAGGATGAGTTTGGGGAGCTACAGGGAACGCCAATGAGGTTCACATTTCAGCAGCTGAAGGAAGCGACCGAGCAATTCAGAAACAAGCTTGGGGAAGGAGGATTTGGTTCTGTTTTCGAGGGACAAATCGGTGGTGAGAGGATCGCGGTTAAGCGTTTGGATCGAACTGGCCAGGGGAAGAGAGAATTTTTGGCAGAGGTTCAGACAATTGGAAGCATTCACCATGTCAATCTGGTGAGGCTGATTGGTTTCTGTGCAGAGAAATCACACAGGCTCTTGGTCTACGAGTACATGGCCAAAGGATCACTGGACAGGTGGATATATTACCGGCATGACAATAACGCTCCTCCTCTGGATTGGCAAACACGCCGCAAGATCATCACTCACATAGCTAAGGGCCTCTCATATCTGCATGAGGAGTGCACCAAGAGGATAGCTCATTTGGATGTGAAACCACAAAATATCCTATTAGATGACAGTTTTGATGCTAAAATTTCTGATTTTGGGCTATGCAAGCTTATTGATAGGGACAAGAGCCAAGTGGTTACAAGAATGAGAGGCACACCTGGGTATTTAGCTCCTGAATGGCTGACATCGCAGATCACCGAAAAGGCTGATGTTTATAGCTTTGGCGTAGTGGTCATGGAAATGATCAGCGGAAGAAAGAACCTCGACACTTCCCGATTTGAAGAGAGCATCCATCTCATCACCTTATTAGAGGAAAAGCTAAAGTGTGATCAGTTGGTTGATTTGATTGACAAACACAGCAATGACATGCAAGTACAAAAGCAAGAGGTAATTCAGATGATGAAACTGGCAATGTGGTGTTTGCTTGATTGCAAAAGAAGGCCTCAAATGTCCGAGGTCGTCAAAGTCTTGGAAGGGTCAATGAATGCGGAGACCAATATAGAACATAACTTCGTTGCTACAAGTCCAGTAAACTTTGGGGGTAGTGCTCGAAATAATGTGGGCTCCTCGGCTCTACCTTTAGCCTCAGATGTATCGGGCCCTAGGTGAAACCAGACATCCCAATAAGATAGGCGATTAGACTACGCTCAGCAGCTAGCCAGGAGATTTCTTTGTCTAGAAAAATCCATAGTTAGTTGTATTTTCTATTTTTATCAGGTAACTACAATTTGGAGCCCTTTATCTTGATACGATTTTAGTAACAGAATACCGTAACCTTCCTTTGATCTACAACAGACGAACAGCTCGATTTTTTTTTTCCTTTTTCCAGTTTTTTAAACACAAATCTGTTCCTAGTTTCCAGCCAGAGTTTCCCGAAACTGTTCGCTGGTAACAAATGCTGAACTTCCGAATGATTCAGCTGCTTTATCATGCGATGATGAGTGACTAACCAGATCAAACATACACATAGTATGCAGTGGCGGAGGATGGATGAAAAATAAGGTATGACGGGTTTGGGGAACGCATTCAACATAATCACACATAAAAAAATTTTAAGACAAAAAGATTCACTACTAGGGAACAAGCTTTCTCAAGCGGTTCAAAAAAAAGGATCAAACTTCTACAAGCGGTTTAATGCCTCAAAACAGTCTCAAGCCAGAAAATGACCTCTAGAAGCGGTTGGGGGCACGATCCGCTTCTAAAGACCTAAAATCCTAAGCGGTTTGTGTCCCCAACCGCTGCTATACCTCTACAAGCGGTTGGGAACACGAACCGCTTAGGATGCTTGGCTTTACAAGCGGTTTAATAGCCCCAACCGCTTCTAGAGACCCATTTTTTGAATAGATAAAAGGAAAACTCCCCCCATTCTGTCAGATAACGCGCGTGGGTGGGTTGGCTAGCTGGGTGAGGTGTAAGTCAAGAGGTCCTGGGTTCAAATCCCACCTCCCCCAATATTTATTTGCCTTTTTCCACTCTATTACAAGCGGTTCAGAGAACCGCTTGTGATGCTCTGCGAGGCATCAGTCGCGGTTGCTTATAAGCGGTTTTAAAACCGCTTGTAGGGGGCTTACCAACCGCTTGGGAAGCCTTTTTCCCTGGTAGTGATTATCGAAAAGTACCTCGAACGAAGTTTACAAAATGCAGAGGATTCATGAAATGAACAATTACAAAAATAACCCGTCAAACAAAGATCAAAGATAAATTAGTAGTTAAATATTTAGGGATAAGTAATATAAAAGATAGAAGTGGATTGCAAGTTATGAAGTTATACCGATCAGATAATACAATTAGTTACGTCTAGGAGACTTAGACAATTGCATCTGCCTATCTTTCTTTTTTCTGAAATGCCTTTTTAATATTTTCAAGGTCAAGTTCTTTAAATATCTCCCATTCAATGTAGACCACCATTAAGTCATTAAGCCAACCGTCGGACATCTTGTTGCGCAACTCGGTTTTGATGATCTTCATCGCTGAGAAAGCCCTTTCAACTGATGCAGTCGCTACTGGTAGTAGCAATGCCAACTCAATGAGATGATAGAACAATGGAAATACAATATGCCTCTCAAGTTTAACCATTCTTGTTGCTAGGCTTGCTAGATCATGACAAATTTTAAACTCCTCGAGTCTTCGCACATGAATAATGAATGTTTGTAGTTGATCTTTTATTACTTCGATCATCAAAAGAAAAACCATCCAAATATATCTCTGTAAGGCGAGCAAGCTTATTCACATCAATGGGAATGCGAAGTCTCGGATCAGAGATAATGTGATCCGGATTGAACTTAGTTATTATACCTTCAACATTTGCATCTTGTGGACTTTGGACCTCTTTAGTTGGCACTGGCATAGCATCCCCTTCGCTTGCAACATCATCCCCTTCGCTTGCAACATCCCCTCGAACCTCTGCAGGCACTGCAGCTGGCGGTGGCATAGCATTCGTTTGACCAACTCCGCTTCAATGAGTACTAGGGTTCGTTGTGCCACTAGGATCTTCAAATCTGAAAAAATGAAACAAATCTGCAAAAAATGAAACAAGCAAAGCAATGAACCATTAGCTAATGCCATTCAACAAAATCGGTTTCTCGATTTACAATTCTCATAGGAGACTTGAAACAAAAAAACCACCTCGGCCTCCTCTTCCTCTTCCTCGTGCAACCGTTCCTCTTCCCCTTTGACTTCTCATTGCCATGGACACTTCACGGTGGAAGAACTGAAGAACAGAAGAAGGGAGCAGTGGGGAGGGGAGCGGCGAGGCGGCGGTCCGGGTGAGGCGACGGCTGGCCGGGCGAGGCGAGGCAACGACCTGGGCGAGGCGAGGCCGGGGAGCGGCGAGGCGGCGGCCTAGGCGAGGCGAGGCGGCGGCCGGCCCTAACCCTAGCGCCGCCTCTGCTCGCTGAGGGGGCTCGAGCGCTCGGCTAGCCACGGTTCTGTGCTGGGCCTGGGCTGGCATACACGAAAATTACTAGAGGGGTACTCTCGGCTAGCTAGGCCAATGTATGGCGCGGTCCATACCTTGCCATAACGGGTCGTCCGCCCCTGATAGTATGTTTCAGTGGCGCCGCCGGAGCGCCGCCGGGAAGCGTGGTGGGGCGATGGAGGAAGCGGCAGAGGCCGGGTCAGTGGTGAAAAAATGCAGCATTTTTTTTTTTACTTTTTGGAGAAAATGCCCTATCAGTTTCTCACTTGGGCCTATATCAGGACCATGTAGTTTTGCCTTTCCTCTGTCGCAGGCGGCAGGTCGCCGTTGATAGGGCCGAAAATTATTCCTAGCATTCATGATGTTTCTTTTTTCTTTTTGTCGTTTTTTAAATGGGAAGAATTCAGGATGCATGTACTATTTTTGCTATTTGTACTAAGGCCGTAACTTTCATAGCTCGCTCCGTTTTGGTTTGGCTCAGTTCTTTTCCAATTTGTGCACCCTAATGAGTCCGAGTGAAACCATATTCATCTCATTCATTCTCAAAACCATGCATCGCTAAGTTGGACGCTTGAGCTTTGCCATATCTAACTATATTCTCATCCCCATCGTCTTGCATTCCTCAGCGTCCCGCATCCTAATCCCCATTTCCCACCCTCCCGCATCAGCGGCCCCTACGTTACCAATAGATCCCCACCCTTGTCACCCTCCTTTTGATCAATCGTCGCATTCCCCCTCCTTTCCGACGAGGCATCTCCTTCTATCCAACTTGGTTCCAACTCAGTGGCGTCTATAACCTTTTCTCTACTAGTAAAAGCAAGGTGTGATGCATTTTTCTATCATTTTATACTTTTTTCGTTTTACGCTATGTGGTTTCGTAATTTAACACATAAGAGCATCTCTCTCTTTCCCTAGTGTTTCAACCCCTCATGTTTTTTATATTTTGCGCATAGGCTGTGGTTTATAGTGTTTCAACCTTCAAGTTTTTCTGCTCCGTGCGTAAACCTTTTGAAGCAAACCAATGGAGACAAATTAGACCGGCTCAAACAAATGCAGCAAGTTCTAAACAAAAAATACAAGAGAGATAAACGTGAATGGATGGTAAAAGAAATGTGAGTATTTGATGAACAGTAATTGGGCCGATCTAATTCAGACCCATTGATCATGGCCTGCTGCCCGTTTAATTGCGAAGAATGGAAGCCCATTTCGTTGTACTTCTGGATTTCTTCTCCACTTGAATTAACCAGGACTACATGTGAACTTAATTACGTGGAACAAATTTTAATTTTTGGAGACTACAGAAAAATAGTTGAAAGATAGGATCTTTGTAGGCCGAGTTTAGTGGGAGGTGGATGTATGCAGGTGATCTCCTCTGGGCTCTGGCGTGGAGGTGGGCAAATTGAAGACGATCGGAGAGTGAGACGATCACTGAGTCTACTTC
Organism: Raddia distichophylla; assembly: GCA_005191435.1. Classification (NCBI taxonomy): domain Eukaryota; kingdom Viridiplantae; phylum Streptophyta; class Magnoliopsida; order Poales; family Poaceae; genus Raddia; species Raddia distichophylla. The sequence continues at coordinate 724,081 of SPJY01003929.1, forward strand.
ATACACGCAAGGCTGCAAGCGAATCATCGCAGAAGAAAAATGGCGGCGGCGGCCAGCTCTCGGACCCTTCGCCTCCTGCCCCTGCCCCTCCTCCTCCTGTTCCTATCCGTAGCAGCCGCCGGCGCCACGACTGTGAGCATCACCAACCAATGCTCCTACACCGTGTGGCCGGCCGCCGTGCCGGTGGGCGGCCGCACGGAGCTGAACCCCGGGCAGAGCTGCCCTCAACGTGCCGGCCGACACCCGAGCCGGGCGGATATGGGGGCGGACGGGCTGCTCCTTCCCCGGCGGCGGCGACAGGGGGAGCTGCCAGGCGGGCGACTGCGGCGGCGCGTTCTCCTGCTCCGAGATCGGCAAGCCGCCCGCCACGCTTGACGCTCGCCCAGTTCACCCTCGGCAACGGCACCGGCACCGGCACCAGCTTCCCGGATTTCTTCTATATCAACATCATCAGCGGCTTCAACCTCCCGCTCGACTTCCTGCCGGCCGGCGGCTGCGGCGGGTGCAGCAAGGGGCCTCGCTGCCCGGCCGAGCAGATGTGCGCCGACGCGTACAGGCACCCCAACGACACCGGCAAGGCGTTTACCTGCCCGTCGGGGACCGACTACCAGCTCGTCTTCTGCCCCCCTCAATCTCACATCTTTGCCTCCAGCTCTTCAGCCTGCACCGTTTGGGCCAACAAAGACAGGATCATCCTCCACAGGTAGTAGCAGATCAGTTGTGATTCTAGCACCTGTAAGTGCCTTCATATTTCTCAAGTTGCTCGTTGTCATTTTCTTCGTCTACAAACGAAGAACGAGATACCTGGAGTCGGAGGAAGAAGAGGAGTTTGGGGAGCTGCAAGGAATACCAATGAGGTTCACATTTCAACAGCTGAAGGTGGCAACTGAGCAATTCAGAGACAAGCTCGGGGAAGGAGGATTTGGGTCTGTTTTCGAGGGTAAATTTGGCGGTGAAAGAATTGCGGTAAAGTGCTTGGATCGAACTGGTCAGGGGAAGAAAGAATTCTCGGCCGAGGTTCAGACGGTCGGCAGCATTCACCATATCAATCTGGTGAGGCTGATTGGTTTCTGTGCAGACAAATCACACAGGCTCTTGGTTTACGAGCATATGGCCAATGGATCACTGGATAGATGGATATATAATCGGCATGGCAACAATACTACTCTTGATTGGCCAACGCGGTGCAAGATTATTACTCACGTAGCTAAGGGCCTCTCGTATCTTCACGAGGAATGCGCCATGAGAATTGCTCATTTGGATGTCAAACCACAAAACATCCTGTTAGATGACGATTTCAATGCTAAGCTTTCTGATTTCGGACTATGTAAGCTCATTGA
>SPJY01003929.1:725642-741092 GCA_005191435.1 Raddia distichophylla
CACAATGATGACATGCATGTACACAAACAAGAAGTAATTCAGATGATGAAACTCGCAATGTGGTGTTTGCAGATTGATTGCAAAACAAGGCCTAAAATGTCTGAGGTCATCAAGGTTTTGGAAGGTACAATGACCGCAGAGACCAACATAAGTCATAACTTCGTCACAACAAATCCAGTAAACTTTGTTATTGCTGGAAATGTGGACTCCTCAGCCCCAGCTGTAGCATCAAATTTATCAGGACCCAGGTGAAATGAGTAATTCAGAGAAGCCAACTGGTAGAGAAATGACACAAGAAGATAAAGAAGCGGTAAGGCAGCTTGTCATTGTGGCACTGTGGTGCATTCAGTGGAACCCGAAAGACCGACCCTCGATGACAAAAGTGGTGAACATGTTAACAGGGAGGTTGCAGAATCTACTGATGCCTCCTAAACCTTTCGTGTAGTCTGCTAAAGGCCCTATGCCATAAAAAATGTAGAATATATCACCATGCAGTATACTACTATTTGGGAGCATTTAAGTAGCATGTAGACTAGACTATTTAAGTAGCATGTAGAATTTTGATTATTTGCCACTGGTTTCGAGTGGCTTCAATACTTTATAAGTACAAGAGCATGTTAATTACCTTATCCTGTCGTTCTCTCTGCGCTCCTCACCTCAGTGTGGTGTTCTCTTTCTTGCCCAATCTATTGAATGGGTTGTGTCACGAGAGAATTGCAGACAATAAAATGTCTCTCTGTCAGTGCAGCCCTGCTATTCAAGAATTTGGTTGAAGAAAAGCAAAGGGATTACTAAGGCAGCGATGGTTAGGAGTCTCTCGTCGCCTCGCCGGAAAATGGGTCGTCGGTGGCGGCAAGAAGTGGAGCCGCCCTGGGGAGGGTGGCAACATAAACGTGGGGTTGGAGACGTGCAATGGCGGCGATACCACATCGCCGCCGCTCCTCGCCGCTTCTCACCCAACCACACAGCCAAGGAGCATGGGCCACCGTACAGTTGAAACCACTTTACAAGTATGAGTCGCCCGGCCTACTCTTGCAGCCTAATATAAACCAAATGTAATAACTGCGTGCGCTCAAGTGTTGGTTTTTGCTGATCAGCCCGGGCCGGCCCACTCTAAATTCCGCTTGACTAAATGCTTTTTGTCTTCCCCTACATAGCCAGGTTAATCTGACCAACGGAATTTAATTGCGCTTGACAAATGGTTAATCTGATGAATTCCTTGGGATATGAAAATTAATTGCGTTAATCTCGCACTGCAATTAAAGCGCAATGAACAGATTCCTTGGAATTCGTAGGTTAATTGCATGCATGGGGCGTTCTAAGAGCATTCTCAATGAATCGTTGGCACTGCTTGTTTCAAAGGGTGCCATGTCAATAAGCAACAGTAAAAGAACTGTAGATACAGTGCACCGTTTCCTCACATGGGTCCCATCATTAATTTTTCCTCCAATCTCTCTTATAACCATCTCTTCCCTCTCTCTCCCATTGCGGCAGACGTGTCAAGCACAGCGTGCTTGCCACCGCGGTGGGCGCGGTTGCCGGTGAAAGAGGTGGCGAGGTGGGAAAGCAACGGCGCCATGGGGAAGAGGCAACGCCGCTCAGCGCGGTGGGGAAGAGGCGAGGCCGCGCCGTGCGGTGGGGACGCGGCGGTGCTGTGGGGAAAAGATGGTGCAGAGTGGCGCGGTGGACCACCTACCGGCGAGGGGGCGGAGGACCACCTATCGGCGACGGGTGCGGGGAGGAACTGTCGGCGACGCTGCGATGGGGAAGGCGACGCCGAGCGCGGGGACTTGCCGGTGACGGGAGGCAGAGGAGGAGTTGTCGGCGACGACAGCGGATGGGGAGGAGCTGTCAGCAACAAGGGCGGGGAAGGATCTGCCGGCGATGCCGAATGCGGGGACTTGTCGGCGACAGGAGGCAGAGGAGGGGTGGCTGGCGACGGCAGCAGACGGGGAGGAGCTGTCGGCAACAGGGACGGGGGAGGATCTGCCGACGACGTCCCGGTGGGGAAGGGGAGGCAGGGTGGAGGCAAGAAACTAAGCCGGCGCTGCAACGCTATTTTTGCTTTTTTCTTTGGCATCGGTTTCTGCGTAGTAATCGTTTCAGAACAGAAAAACGATCCCACTCTCTCTCCTCATTTATTTTGCTTCATGTCAGCTTTCATCCTACGTGACAAGTGAAGAAACGGCTGTAGAAACCCTATTGCAAGTGCCTTAATTGCATGCATGTGGAATGAACCGTCTCATAAGAGCATCTCCAATGGTGTCATATCAGCTAGCTATAAGGATTGCAACTCAGTCTTTTGCTTATGTGGAAGAGAGAAGGAGGGTGTGCTAGCTACTAACTTGCAGCTAGTCTATAGCTGATTCCAATGCACCTACTATCTATTACATGTGGATCCATATTCGCCCTGCAATTAAAGCGCAATGAACAGATTCCTTGGAATTCGCAGGTTAATTGCATGCATGTGGCGCTCTAATTGCATGTAGATGTGGAATGAACCGTCCCAAGGCCAGAAGGATTTAAATTGTATTGATCTCGCATTGCAATTAAAGCGCAATGAACCGTCGCATGCATGCAGGATTTAAATGCCCGCATGTGGAAACCAATTTGAACCGTTAATTGCATGCACGTGGAATGCAAGGATTAAATTGCAGGCAAGATTTAAATTGCGTTGATATCCCATTGCGACGCAACAGAGCGCTACATGCATGCAATTAGTCAAAAGCAATTAAATCTCCAAGTAAGCAACCAAGTAGAGCAAGTCAGCCCAGCCCACGCTTGCAGGCCGAATAGGAATGAAATGAGCAACCAACGAACAGAAAATGATTTCTTGGGAATGAGAGGAATTGTACACCTCCGATCTTACGTGTAGCCCTGTATAGTACACTGTTTTTGAACAGTAATTACAGAGGGCAATACTACAATACAATACAATACAAGCTCTTGCTTCAGCTTCATGCCAAAGTCTCAGGTATCCTCCTCCTCATCACAGATGGTAGTGAGCTCGGATGAGAAATGGTGAGGATCTGCTGCTGTATCGTTCCCCTCATCACAGAAGAATGGCCTGGAAGGCAGCTGCAGGCCGACCACACCACATTCCAGCATCTCAATCACCTCGCTCATCGTCGGTCGATCATCCGGCTTCACCTGAATGCACCATAACCCAACGATGCACAGCTTCCTCTCCAGCTCATGCATTTCAGAAACAGCTGATATCTCACCCGCTTCTTCTTGCTGCTGAATGAGCCGGTCATACACCCATGACGGGTAGTATGCCTGACTTGAGTTGGCTGCATTCTCATCTGCATTCCTGCGCCCCCCGGCTATCTCCAGCAGTAGCATTCCGAAGCTGTAGACGTCAGATTTGCTCGATATGGCACCAAAGCTCCGAGATACCATCTCAGGAGCGATGTACCCAACGGTTCCCCGCAACACGCTCGCTGGCACAAAGCTCCTGTCCCTCGGGTACAGTTTGGCCAGACCAAAGTCAGAAACTTTGGGAATGAAGTTGCTGTCAAGAAGGATGTTGTGTGGCTTGATATCAAAGTGTAGGATCTGCATGTCGCACCCCTGATGCAGATAGTTGATCCCCCTGGCAATTCCCAAAGCAATCTCGTCCAGCTTTTCCCAGGAGAAACTCTTCTCAGGGCTGTAGACGTCACATTTGCTCGATATGGCACCAAAGCTCCGACATATCATCTCAGGAGCGATGTACCCAACGGTTCCCCGCAACACGCTCGCTGGCACAAAGCTCCTGTCCTTCGGGTACAGTTTGGCCAGACCAAAGTCAGAAATTTTGGGAACGAAGTTGCTGTCAAGAAGGATGTTGTGTGGCTTGATATCAAAGTGTAGGATCTGCATGTCGCACCCCTGATGCAGATAGTTGATCCCCCTGGCAATGCCCAAAGCAATCTCGTCCAGCTTTTCCCACGACAAACTCTTGTCAGGCGAGAAGATGTACTTATCGAGGGAACCACCAGGCATGTACTCGTACACCAACGCCCTTCTCAACTCCTCGGAGCAGAACCCTACCAGACGCGTCACATTGACATGGTGAATCCTCCCAATGGTGGCAACCTCGCTGATGAAGTCTTCTCCATCGCAACTAGAGTTGCTCAGCATCTTGACGGCGACATGGATTTGGCCTGGGAGCAGCACACCTTTGTACACAGAGCCATACCCTCCTTGACCGAGCTTGTCTCTGAAATGGCTTGTGATTGCCGTGATGTCCGTGTAGGCGTACCTCGTCGGTCCAAGCATCTCTTGCGTCCGGAGAAACTTCTCAACTGCGTCGATGGTTATCCTCGTCTTCCAGTACTTGTGGGCAAGGAATATCAACACAGCCAGTGGTGCCAACGCGAACCTACGTAGTACTGCATAAACCAGATTTATATGGAATGTGTCAACACAATACAGCGGCAGCAATGACTATCAAAATAAACTGCAATTAAGGACATGTGATCTACCAGCAAACCATTTCACATCCCACATGGCAAATTCTATCAGCCATCCGTAAGGTACTGCAGCTACTTCAAGTAGGCAATTCAAGACATCATAGTCATCAATCGAAATAAAGGTGAGAAACCGAATTGGGATGCTTGCGTTAGCCGTTACTACTTCAGAGAATCTGCTGCTGTGGTACAGAAAGGAATTACATATAAATGTGGGGAAAATGGACGTAATATCGTATAACTTCGTATAATGTAATGGAGTGGAACCAATAGGCACCCGAAGATCAGAACTCACCGAGCCAGCTCTAGGCAATCGCTGATCCTCGTATACGTATAACGGAAAGGAAAGAAAACAGCGAATCCACTCCTCATGAACTTGACAACATCTGCATAACTTGAATTATGTGGCACCGCCATGTGACCAAAGCCGCCCAAAGGAATGGTAGCCAGATATCCGCAGGAAGGCTCAAGATAATCAACCATGTAAGACAGCATTGCAGTCAGCACATAAACAAAAGCATTGCCGGTGCTCAGGCAAGCGACAGGCCTGTACATACTGTTGTTCTTCACTTGCCGCGAACAGTTCACAAAGGTAGCTTTCGTAAGTGCAGCAGGGACCAACACTCTTCTGCCATCTGACAATTGGAGCCCCCTTGGATATGGCAGCTGATCCCAGTGAGGAGGGCAGCTGCTGTACATGTCCAAGTTGGCATCGATGACCCAGAAGGTTTCATCAGTGTAGCTGATGTTTGTCACATAGTATGTCCCAGTGTTGATCTGAATTGTAGCCTTGCTATCACCGCAAACCAGCTCGTAGGATGGAACGCCACACCTACGAGGATCGCCTTGCCGACGAAAAGGGTACCGGATGTCACTGAGATGACCACATGAGAAAGGAACGCACCGGCTTCGCCCTTGAACGTCTCCTATGAGAAGTGCAAGCACACAAAAGATGGTTAAGGCTTGCAGGGTAGTAGAAGTCGCCATGGCTGGTTGCCTGGTTCACAGCCTGAATTATATGATAAGGGAGATGCAGCCGGAGCTTCTGAGTTGATAAGACTAGAAAGGTAGTAGATTAGTGGATTTATATAGATATTTTTGAACCGAGATTTATAGAGATATGATTATGGTTTTTTCTTTTGATCTAGGAGAAAAACAATGATAGGGGCAGGGGTCTGATCATTCGATGAGAGGAGGATAACTACGATCTGGTAGAAGTCGATATTAGCGGCCCGACTACAACCGTCTAGGACGTTGCGCCTTAGCGATCGGTACACCAACTCCAGATGGTTATTAACCTCGCCGGAGCACGATCAACCTGACCATGAAGGCCCTTGATCCTGCAAGCGATCGAAGAACTAGCAAGAATAAGATAAAACAATCAACTCACAATATGGTGAGATTCCGTAACGATAAAACAGACGATCTAACCGACACGCGCGAATACCGGTATGTAGCAAAGACTAAAACATAACTAAACAAAACCTAAACCCTAGAAGAGAGCACGACTGCCTATTTATGAGAAAGGGTGTGGTGGAGGTCGGCCAAGGTGGGGAGAAACCGAGTACAACTTTGTTACAAGGCCCGAGGCCCACTTCCGTTCGGACTGGAAAAGTGTCTCGGATTATTTTGTAGATTCCTGTTGACTTCAGACGAATTTTAATGTGAGATTGGATGCGTTAAAAAGTTCTCGTCGTGGGCTTCTCCGTAAATACCAAGAACGTCCAAAACAGAGTTCGTATGCGGCCTGGGCATCCGTTTGAATGCTGGCTGCGCGATGATGGCCGAACCGGGGTAGAATTCGAGCTGAGCTCGTAATTTGTTTTCCTTGAGTGTTTTCCTTTGATCGACATGACATGCAGGAGTTGTAGATATTGTGGATACGGAGATATGCCTTTCTTTAATATGCCATCATGTATGGGAGGTGGAGACGGCCATGGTGGTGGTCTAATTGCTAGAGGTGACGACGTTAAATTCATTGGCCAACTATGTGATCGTCCTGGCCGATGTGTAGGTCGATGAAGCGATGATTATGAATTATCCTTGGTCATATCTATGCTGAACATGGACTCATCAAACAATCAGTCTATATGTGACAGTGATGTAATGCTGTCGAAATGAGGTTAAAATATGTTATTGTTGTTGAGACGTGTAATGCTAGCCCCATCTCAATACCATTCATTCACTTTTCAATTATTACACTGTTTCCTCTATACAATCCTACATTTTCTTCTCTTATATTTTATTTTAACCCTACTGCTAAAGTAACGAGGCAAATGTGGCTACCATTACATATGCAAGAGATCAGGCAGTCATGTTCTAATAGCTCAGGTTTGTTTAATTTTTCCCAATGACATGTGGCTCGGCTCAATTATGGTTTTACTGGTAGTGTATACAGCACAGAGTCCCTTAATTAAGCCAAAGACAACGATATGCTATTAAAGATTTAATCCAAGATTTCAAGTGTGACAAGAACAGATATTCTTCATACATTGGAAATTAAACTGCAAAGGTATGTAGACTGTGTACAACCATTCAGCTAATATGCTAGATAAATGCATTTATGTTCACACAATATCTAAAAAGATGTGAACATATTGACATCACAAACAGTGGAAATATATGGGCAAAACACTGAATGCAGGTGCAGCAGCCATGAACTACTCTTTTGACTAAAACTACCAGCTGCCAGCCTACCACGTACTACTTACGTCTTTGGACCATGGACGCATCACGCATGGACTCGCAGTCAACAACAACAACCACTAGAACATGGAAGGAAGCAGAGCTATGTACCTTCTTTGAACCATGAGGGCATTATTTGTTTCTTCTTCCACGCTGGCAATATACCTTCGTCTTCATGCCCGCACAGAAAGTGAGAAAGACGAGTGCACTTCTTGCCACAGTCCTGCTGTATCTTCTCAACCATGGAATCGGCATGGCCAGAGATGACCAGGACTTCTTAGTATTGTCTGTTGGAAATAATCTAGATAAGGCAGCAATTAGGTGGTAAAAGGTTGTCTAGTTTGAGTAGAACTAGATTTATTTAAAAGTAGAAGTACTAGAGATAGAGTTTGTTTAGGTTTAGTAGTTCTAATTTGAGTAAGACTCTTGTAATTTCTCTAGTATAAATATATGGCCAAGGGCCAAGAAAAAGTGCAAGTTTTAGCACCGGAAAAATATGTGAGCTTGCCGAGCAGTTTCGAATGATTGATCTTGGGCTGATCTAACATTGTCCACCAGCCTGGAGCAGCCAAGATGGACCAGAGATCAGGTTTCTTTTAATTTCCGGCTTGAATCCAGCAGCACATCATCATCATGCGGCGCGCCATGCATGAAGTTAGAATGCTCTAGCCAGGACACCCTTATACTGTTATACATCACTCTGATCTTGACCCGTGCAAAGTGAAATCCATAGATTACAAGCATGATGTCTTGAAGATCATCCCTCTTGTAGAGTTCTTATCACCATGCCCGTTCAGAAACTTATCACCACAAGTCTAGCAGCCCATGTAGATAACCCTTGTGCACTGCATGATAACGAACCTGCAAGCACAGTGCACTGTCCAAAAAAGTTCATACCAAATACTCCCTCCGTTCCAAACTGTAGTTCACTTTTTAATATTCCTTTTGACCATTCGTCTTATTCAAAAAATACATATAAATATTATATTTATTTTGTTGTGATTTGTTTTATCATCAAACATACTTTAAACATGACTTATATTTTTGCATGTTTGTATTAATTTTTTAAATAAGACGAATGGTCAAAAGACGTGTCCAAAAGTCAACAGTGAACTACAATTTGGAACGGTGGGAGTAGTACTCAAGGCCAAAGTGATGCTGCCAGTTTTGTTGTTGGCCCGATCTCTTGCCTTCAATGCAAGCCAATTCTCATACGGTGTCTATTTTTGTGTCCATGTCTGTTCTTCCATTGGACTGCAAGGTTTTCTCAAATGTTGGCCTCATATGGATACCCAAAACTGACAATCACATCGATTCCGATCCATTCGATGGATCAACATTCAAGGAAAGTGCAGAAAGCATCCTTAGAATTTCTGATACAACAGTCAGTTGGACAGGTGTCTACAAGACTTGCTGGGACCACATATCTTTCAACCTGCTTGCAGCGCTGCAATGCCTTTTTGGCCTTGATGCTCCCAGCTTCCAATCTCTAAACTGCGCCCACATCATTCTTCTAACGAAGAAAGACGGCCCAGCGCGTCCCTCAGATTACCGCCTCATCAGTCTTATCCATAGTTTGGGGAAGCTCTTTACCAAAATCCTTTCTTCGAGGCTGGCCCTCTTCATGGATGGGCTCATCTCACCTGCCAAAGCGCGTTCATCAAAAAACGACACATACAAGATAACTTCCTATTGGTCCAGGGTTGCGCCAAAACTCTTCACCGCTCTGGCACACCAGCCCTATTTCTTAAACTGGACCTCGAAAAAGCCTTTAACTCGGTCTCCTGGGCCTACCTCCTAGACAATCTTCGTGCGCGCGGCTTTGGTCCCTGTTGGCAAGATTGGATTTCACTGACCCTCGCATCCACTTCCTCAAGGGTCCTCCTCAACGGGTGTCTCACTGATATCATCCACCATACCAAAGGCCTGGGACAAGGAGACTCGCTCTCCCCCTCCTCTTCGACCTCGCCATTGAACCGTTGGTGGCCCTTCTCCAACGGGCCATTGACGAAGGTGCCCTGTCGCCAATCCGCGGCTTCCAAGACAACTGTCGAGTCTCACTATTCGCTGACGATGCCGCCATCTTCTTAAAGTCGACCCAGACTGATGTCTCCACGTTGGCGTGCATCCTTCAGGTGTTCAGCAACATCTCTGACCTTCAAACAAACTTTTCAAAGTCCCAGGTTGTCCCCATCAGATGTAACAGTCTGGACCTCGACACCATCCTGCATAACTTCCCAGCCGAAAGGGCGTCCTTCCCTATTAAATATTTGGGCATCCCACTTTCCATCAGAAGACTACGACACGTTCACTTTCAGCCCCTCATCGACAAAATCGAAAATCGGCTGGCAGGTTGGAGGGGTCGTCTCAAGTCTAAAGGAGGGAGGCTTACCCTGCTCAAAGCGGTTCTCTCGGCCCTGCCGACCTATGTTCTCTCCGTCATCACCCCTCCAACCTCGGTCATTAAGAAAATTGACCGAATAAGAAAAGCATGGCTTTGGAGCAGATCTGCTATCCTGGGGGCTCCACCCAGGGTCAACTTGGGCTTGGTCTGCTCGCCTACCAAGTTCGGGGGCCTTGGGGTTTTGGACTTATCCCGCTTCGGTCGAGCCCTTCGGCTGCGCTGGCTGTGGCTCAACAAGACGTCGCCCTCTAGGCCTTGGGTGGGCTCACTAGACCCTCCCACAGAGGCTAATGCAGCTCTCCTTCGTGCCGGATGCTTAGTTACACTTCGGAATGGGTCCTTGCTATCCTTCTGGGAGGACAGTTGGCTTGCTGGCTCGTCGCCAAAGGAACTGGCGCCACGGCTCTTCCTGGCTTCCACCAGAAAAGGGCGAAGCGTCAGGGAGGCGCTTGAGAACAATAACTGGCTAATCGACCTAAGGCGCAATATGTCGGTGTCTAGGAAGCGCGCTCCTGAAGAGCAGCGGGTCTATGGACCGGCAGACGAATTTGTGGTTGGTGTGAGGCCCAACGACAACCCTTCTCAGCAGCCCAGGGCGGCGGCTGAGCCTATGGGGGCTCAGGCCACGCGGTCTTCCCGGACAAAGCCTGGTGCGACTTGGCGATCCGGGTACGGGTCCTCTGGAACAGTGAAGAAAGAGAAAGAAAGAGGGGAGGAGAAGGAAGAAGGAGATACAAACCACGAAGACACGAGTGATTTACCCTGGTTCGAGCCCCCACTGCAGGTAACAGCTCTACTCCAGTCTTGTTGATTATACGGTGGAAAACAGTACAAGACGTGTCGAGACCGGGCTTGAAGGCACCGATCCCCAGCTTACAGAGGTGGCTAAAGGCTATTTCTACTGCTAAAGAAGCTTCGGAGGCGTGCGCGGCTTGAGTGATTGCTTGGTCGAATCGGGATCAGACTGCCTGAATCGCCTTTGCCCGAACGGATCTGGGGCCCTTCCTTTTATAGGCGCGACGGGTAGCCCGGAGCTGATGTGGTGGGCCCTGTGCCTACCTCCTCTTTAGCGGCAGTGTTCTTATCTCATTCCGGGGCTCTGTCTAGTCTCAAGCCTGCAGGGAGAAACTGGTCAGGTCAGTACTGGACACGTGTTTGGCTCGTAATGCCGATACGGGGAGAAACCTTCTTTAGGGAGAAAGCACTTTCCATTTATCCCCAATATAGCATTGACTGCACCGGGCTAGCCTCGCGCCGTCCGTTGGGGGCGTCGCGTAGCGTAACAACCGTTCGCTGCCTGCCAAGGAGAGCAAGCGACAAACCAAGCTGCCCGCGCGCTCTTCCCCGGGCTGCAGGCTTCCGGGGAGACACGGCTCTCCCGGGTCAAGGCCGGGGAGAAGATAGTGGGGCACGACAGTTGTCGCCACCTGCCCAAGAACAGGCGGGCTGTCCGTGGGGCCCTCTCCGGGCTAAGGATAGCCCAGGGGGAACCCAGGGCGACGTGGTTGACCTGGTCAAGCCCGGAGGGAAGACCCTGGCGGGCTAGACGCCTTCTTTAGCACGGCCAGGGGCGGCTTTTTGTGCCTTCTGTATGTGCGGTGGGCCGTTATGTAATCAGTCCAAAGCCTTTCTTGGACTGGGCCGTTTATCAATCACCAACACAATGTGGATTCCTCCCTCGTGGCTGAACTTGTCCAACTTCTCCTCCGCCTCGCTCAAGCGTCGTTGACGCCACTCGAAGATGACCTGATCACATGGCGTTTCTCTACAGACGGGCGCTTCTCCGTGAAAACTGCCTACAACATGCAGTTCATTGGCCGTCGTGAGCTCTCCCCACAACGCAGAGTCTGGCAGATATGGGCCCCATCCAAATGCAAGTTCTTTATCTGGTTGCTTCTGACCAGGAGGATATGGACAGCCGATGCACTATTACGACGGCAACTACCCAACGCTTACTTCTGCTCCCTCTGCCTGAGGAACCTAGAAACTCCAGAGCACCTCTTCTTGGAATGCAGCTTCAGCTCCTTCATCTGGACGTGCCTTGCCGCTTCGCTTCGTCTTTCCTCGCTGGACCCATCACACTGGCAATGGAAATCCGACCTCCCGCTTTGGTGGGAAATTGATGTCGTCCAGGATGCCAACCCAAAAGCAACCCTCTCCATTGCCATCGGCACCATTTGGCATCTCTGGCTCGAGCGGAATAACCGTGTTTTTCGCTCGTCCGAACGACCACCGGACGTTGTCTTTCGACAACTTCTAGATGACCTGCGGCTATGGGCAACCGCAGGAGCGCATTTTGTAATCTCTTAATTCTTTGTACGTCCTCTGAGGGGAGGGCTTTAAAACCCCTAACTCTATAAACCTCTTCTCTTTTGATTAATAGATGGCAGCTTTCCTATCCTTTGCTCAAAAAAAAAAATTGTATGTAGTGTGAACAAGAAGGGCGACGTTATGCATTCTGTTTACGATGAAATCAGATATTCTGCGTGCGTCATGGTATAATTTCTTTACTGTTCAAAACCCTATGTGATCATGACCTCATATCATCACATCATTCTGTTCATTTCATAACATAGTTTTATACTTTAAAAGTTCTTGACATTTTCAGTTTAGAATTTACTTGCATAGAGGTATACTACAAGTATTCTATTATTTGAATTTTCAGTTTAGAAAGTACAGCGGCAGCCATGGCTATCAATAAACTGCAATTAAGGACGTGATCCTAAAGTACCAGCAAACTGTTTCACATCCTACATGGCAAATCCTACCAGGCTACCAGCCCTCCGTAAGGTACTCCAGCTACTTCAAGTAGGCAACTCAAGACAGCATTGTCATACGTCGAAATAATGGTGAGAATCCGAATTGGGATGCTTGCGTTAGCCGTTTACTACTTTAGAGAATCCGCTGCTGTGGTACACTGGTACAGAAAGGAATTACATATAAATGTGGGGAAAATGGAGTGGAACCAATAGGCACCCGAAGATCAGAACTCACCGAGCCAGCTCTAGGCAATCGCTGATCCTCGTATGTAGCATACAATGGCAGAGGAAAGAAAACAGCAAATCCACTCCTCATGAACTTGACAACATCTGCATCTATATCATGGTTTTAAATAGCAGGCTAAGGCAAATAGCGGCATCATTTTTTCAAAAGCTAGAAGGCTATAGCGAAGCTATAGCGGAGCTATGGCAAATAGCGGTTTTACAAAAAACAAATCACGAAAATAGGAATAATTGTTGAACAAAAATCTGGTAATTGAAAATTTTGATTAGTCCAGGGAACATTTCTTAAGTTCACATTACAACATAATTCATAAGATTATGAAATATTTGCATAAACAGTAGTCATATCCATTTAAATAAGAAGCAAACACATTACTTTATAACTACTCAATCTAATGTATACACACAAGATCATAATTAACACCTAGAAAAAGTGATTGCGATATATTCTTCTACAACTTCATTATAGAGAAACTAATTTATGTGATTATTTAGTAATTCAATATTTATAATGTTACCTTTTATGTGAGATAAAGTAAGAATGAAGTAGAGCATAACAAAATACATTAGTGATAGTTGGAGTTTCAAAAGACATTGAAAAAAGTAGCATAGCGGCGCTATAGCAGCTATAAAAATAGCGCTCAATTTAGCGGCTATAGCGTGCATAGCTCTCTTAGCGGAATTTTAGTACTTAGCGTAGCGTTTGATGCCTGAAAAAGCTATAGCGCAGCTATAGCCAGCTATTAAAAACCATGATCTATATAAATAGTACATAGCTGGGTTGAGGCAACCGCCTAGCCACGTGGCCCGTTTCCCTGCCCGTTTTGGCCACGTCGTCACGATTTCGCACGGCCGTCGGATTTGGCCCGAGCGTCCAGGATTCACCCAGTGATACGTTTTTGCAAAAACCCCCCAACCTTTTCGTTTATGAACCCGCGCTCCAACCCTACCCTCCCTGGCTGTGCGCCCCCCGCCCCCCGCCGCCGCCTCTCATTCCTCTTACATTCCTCCTCCGCTTCCTCTCCCATTGGTCCCGCCGCCTTCCCCACGGCAGGCCTGCAGCCGCCGTCTCCGCTGCCTTTTCCTCCTCCCCGGTGGCGCAACTCGATGCCCAGCAGGAGGCCGCTGCCGCCTCCATCGGCGACGGACCGTGGGCGGCCCTGCTCCGCCTGCCGCCGTCTCCGCCTCTCCCTCTGAGCACGAGGTCGCCTTCCTCCACTGCATCTCTCCCTCTCTCTCTCTCTCTCTCTCTCTCTCTCACTCTCACTCTCTCTCTCTCCGCTCGCGTCCGCCTCCGCCTACCCCCGCCTGTCCCCTCGCTCGCCGTCCCCTTCCCCTTCTCCCCCCGTCTCTCCCTTTTTCCCCTGGGCGCCCCACCGTCGCCGCGCCTGCTCTTCTTGTGAAAGGATCGCTATGCCACCTAGAGGGGGGGTGAATAGGTGAATAAAACGAAATTGCGGAATTAATAAACTTGAACAGTAACCAGTCGGTCGGATGTTCCGATGCAGCGTCGGATGTTCCGACGTGGTACAGTACACCCTCCGTCGGATGTTCTGATCCTGGGTCGGATGTTCCGATGGCCGTCGGATGTTCCGATCCGGGGTGTTCTGGAATTGATCGAAAACCTGTAGAAAAACTGATTTCTCGCAAAACCAAGGTTAGATCTATTCAAGAATACTCAGAACAAGCCAATACCAATAGTTTAAACACCAGATCAAGACCAAGACAAAAACACAGCGATTTTTGTTTACCGATGTTCGGATCTTTGAAGAGAGATCCTACTCACCGTTAGGGAAGGCACAAAGCCCGGATCACCAAGACCCTAATCCCCCTTACCAGCGAAGCACAAAGCACTCACCGGCGATCACTAGTTGAATCCTTTTCCTTGCGGAGGTAGATTCGCACCTTCACAAACTCCGGAGGCACGCCACACAAAGATCGGCGACTCACCGGCGACACCTAGCCGTCTAGGAGCCCTTCAAGCCTCCAAGAGTAACAAATGCGATGAAGAAATTTAGATCGCTAAGTGCTCAAGAATAGGAACTCTAATTCACGGAGCACTTGGGTTGCCTTGATCTCTCTAGATCTAGATCTCACAAGATGAACAAGAGAGAGAAAGGCTAGGGTTTTGAGAGAGATGATGAACAGTACGAATTAGGCTCAAATCAGGTCGTAAACAGTGTCAGCAACCTTTGGAAGGTATTAGAGACGGCTTTAAATAGGGAATCCCGAAAACTAGCCGTTGTGCAGTTAATCCCGCATCGGATGTTCTGATCCCCCGTCGGATGTTCCGACCCGCGTCGGATGTTCCGATGGAAGTTCCGACGGACCCTTTACTGGATAGCTCTGAAAACTGGCAGGCTGGCTCACCATCGGATGTTCCGACCCACGTCGGATGTTCCGATGGAAGTTCCGATGGACCCTTTACTGGATAGCTCTGAAAACTGGCAGGCTGGCTCACCATCGGATGTTCCGACCCACGTCGGATGTTCTGATGGCATAGGTTCTGTATAGGGTATATTTTGAGTGGAAAACTCACACGAACTTCGAGATACCTATTTTGAGCACTTAGGAACCTTTATAAGCTTCTCCATTTCATCCCTCTTTATAGTACGGCATCCCTAGGACTCAATAAATAAAGATTTACAAATAAAGGTAGTCTTGATGCCTTCTTGCAATATATCCAATTTTGAGGGGTACACCAACACATGTAAACATGTACCTCATGGAATTAACCTGTATAACATCTGTGCACAATTCTCCAATAGAAATATTAGCTCTATAATTGTTACTCATTAATCACCAAAATCACTTAGGGCCTAGATGCACTTTCAATCTCCCCCTTTTTGGTGTATTGATGACAACAATTATAGCTCACAAAAACATTTATAAACAAGAATATAAA
>SPJY01003929.1:741808-851899 GCA_005191435.1 Raddia distichophylla
GTAGCAACGCCAGCCAGTTCTGCTATTTGGCATCTTCGTATGAATACATGTCTGTTCTTCCGTTAGACTGCATGGCTGTTTCTAAAGGCATCCCGATACCCTACGATTATGTCGACACCTCAACCTTCAATAAAAGTGCAAATAGAGTCATCAGCATCGGTGAAACGGCCTTCACTTGGTACTCAAGTAACATCACTAGCTTTTGCCAACAATGTGAAGATGGTGGTCAATACTGTGGATTCAGCTCACATCAAGCATTCTGCCAGCGGCATGGTATTCTCTTCCTCAAATAGAAATTTCATATCCTCTGGTACCTTGTTCTTACAGAATTCTGAAACAATCTATACTTTGATAATCGATGCCTTCAGACTACCACGAGATTTTCATATGTTAAATTACTGCAAATAAATCCAATGACTAGCACGGTGAGGCACATTGTTTGGTTCTTTGCCCATGACCATGATGCCACAATTTTTTTGCCAAAAGCATGGCATGCCACTAAAAAAATCGTCCATTAAAAAAAATGTGTGTGTTTGCTCATTAAAATGTGTGCATGATATGTGAGTTAAGCGGTTAAGAAAGTGTGACATGCTGGCATCGAACCAAACTAGCCTCAAAAACCACATTTGATTGAACTGCATTCATGTTATCAAAGTTGTTATAGTTTTGAAAGACAAATTGAAACAACAGTTCAACGAAAAGATTAACATGGGTCCTTTTTCTTATATATGGTGTCATGGTTATATCTGGTCTATTTAAACTTTACACTCCTACATATCTATTCAAATACAGCATTTGATTGAACTGCATTCATGTTATCAAAGTTGTTATAGTTTTGAAAGACAAATTGAAACAACAGTTCAACGAAACGATTAACATGGGTCCTTTTTCTTATATACGGTGTCATGGTTATATCTGGTATATTTAAACTTTACACTCCTACATATCTATTCAAATACAGTGGA
The DNA here is from genome assembly GCA_005191435.1 of Raddia distichophylla. Classification (NCBI taxonomy): domain Eukaryota; kingdom Viridiplantae; phylum Streptophyta; class Magnoliopsida; order Poales; family Poaceae; genus Raddia; species Raddia distichophylla. Next base: position 742,774 of record SPJY01003929.1, read on the forward strand.
GCTAATTGAGACAATTCGGGCATAACCAACGGAGGCCTAAGTTTGGACGTTCTAGTACTATAGCAAATGCTCCCTCGGTTTCAAAATATAAGACATATAATTTTTGACATGGTCTCCAACATAGAACTTTGATCAATAATTTATTTCACAAGATATCATCAACAACAACAAAATTAACATAATATGAAAGTATTTTCAAATACAAATCCAGCTATATCACATGCATAATACTAAACAAATATATATTTAGCTTAATTATTAGTTAAAACTTGTAAACGTTGACTTTTTAAAATACATGCATGCTTATATTTTTAAACAAAGGGAGTAAAATAGAAGAGAGAGAATTATAAGTGAATAGTGAAAAGGTGTGATGGCCGACCTAAGCTAGGTCTGAGTTGGTGATGCGCTTAGAACCAGGGTCATGTGGTGCTAAATGGTTTTGGAACAATTTGGATTGCAGCAGAGCAGCTTGCACAAACCTAGAGCAGCTGGACCCATACGGCTTACCCGGCATATGGTATGCGGCCTATGCGGCAGCTTCCCAGCTCTCCTTTTTTCTAATTATATTTTTTTCTACTTGCAGGTTCGCATGTCATACTCATTGCAGGTAATATAACTAAACAAATATTTCCATTATATGTGAAATTCTTATTGCTTACCATATGATCTCTTATTCCCAACATAACACATTGGGTACCATCAAGGAAACATGCCAAATTAAGCCATGTTCATTTTGTACATAACTTAGGCAGTTTCATTTCTTTTTTTTCAGTAAAATCACATACTGATTTACTGTTTTTCTTTTTATTCAGCAACATCATCTACAGCTGCATTTGTTATTATTGCATTAATGGTGGGCACAGCACTCTATCTCGCGCTCAAGTCAAGATACAATGAAGAGGTACATTTGAAGGTCGAAATGTTTCTCAAGACATATGGCACATCAAAACCCACAAGGTACACTTTCTCTGAAGTCAAGAGGATAGCAAGGCGGTTCAAGGAAAAATTAGGCCACGGTGCATTTGGAACTGTATACAAAGGTGAGCTACCAAATGGAGTTCCTGTGGCGGTCAAGATGCTAGAGAATTCTACAGGTAAGGGAGAAGAATTCATCAATGAAGTTGCAACCATCGGACAAATCCACCATGCAAATATTGTCCGCCTCCTGGGGTTTTGCTCAGAAGGAACAAGGCGTGCTCTAATTTATGAATTCATGCCTCACGAGTCTTTGGAGAAATATATATTCGCACATGAATCTAATATTTCTCGAGAATTACTAGTGCCAAAGAAAATGATAGATATCGCCATAGGAATTGCCCGAGGGATGGAGTACCTACATCAAGGGTGCAATCAGCGCATCCTCCATTTTGATATCAAGCCCCACAATATATTGCTGGATTTCAGCTTCGATCCGAAGATATCAGACTTTGGCCTCGCAAAGCTGTGTGCAAGGGACCAAAGTATCGTTACCCTGACTGCGGCAAGAGGCACGATGGGATATATTGCACCAGAACTATATTCTAGAAACTTTGGGGCCATATCATACAAGTCAGATGTTTACAGCTTTGGCATGCTAGTTCTGGAAATGGTGAGTGGAAGGAGGAACTCAGACCCTAGTATTGAGAGCCAGAATGAGGTTTACCTCCCTGAGTGGATCTATAAGAAAGTAACCAGTGGGCAGGATTTGATAACTGGTAGGGAAATGACACAAGAAGATAAAGAAGCAGTGAGGCAGCTGATCATTGTGGCACTGTGGTGCATTCAGTGGAACCCAAGAGACCGACCCTCGATGACAAAAGTGGTGAACATGTTAACAGGGAGATTGCAGAATCTACTAATGCCTCCTAAACCTTTCGTGTAGCCAGCTAAAGACCCTATGCCATTAAAAAAAAATGTAGAATATATCATCATGCAGTATACTATTTGGGAGCATTTATGTAGCATGTAGATTATTTTTGTACTTAAAACTCCACCATCCACCTGATCTATATACCAATAGAAGCTGTTACTGCAGCAAGCTGGCCACCCCACGGGGATCCCCTATTGCCTTCTTTACTTGTTCCATAAACCATGTCCAATTTTCAGTATTTTCAACTTCAAAGAAACCAAAGGCTAATGGAAACATCCAATTATGCCCATCTAAAGCTGTTACTGCAGCAAGCTGGCCACTCCACTTGCCATTTAAAGCAGTTGAATCTATGCTTATGTATGGTCTACAACCATTCAAAAAGCCATGAATGCAGGGATTAAACGCAATGAAGAACCTTTTAAAGTAAATGTTACCTTTCAAATTTTCAGTATCAATTTCAACTACGCTTCCTGGGGATCTCAACTCAATCTCAGCCTTGTAGTTGTAAAGCATCTGAAAGCTTTCTGCCCAAGTCCCATAAAGCTCATTGATTGCTATTTCTCTCCCCTTCCATACAATGCCATAACCAATCGTAACATTGTAATCATTTTCCAACTTGATTTGTAGTTCCTTGGCACCCATGTTCGGAGATAATCTCAAGATAGGCACTGCCCTGTCGGCCACCCAGTTCTTAGATGTCATATTACTTTTCCTTCTGCTGCTTGAAGCACATATACGATCAGGTCCTATTTCTGTCACCTACAATTATAATCAAGGTAACAATTACAAACAAATACAGTACAAATTAATAAAGGATTAATAAAAACATATAGTAATACATAAGATGGTTACCACAATAGTTTCTTGCCCCTGCACCTTCTTAGCAACAATTCTCCAAGGGCATTGCATCTCCTTGCAAGTACCAAGAAACCTTGTAGGATCGGACTTTTTAGTCTTTATGACAAACTCCCCTAAAACAGCAAAATGCTTTATGGACAATCTAAATTGTCTCATGGAAGCAAAAGTAGAGCCAAGATTAACCGCTGAATGTTCTCTATCAATGGCAGTGTGCTACTCCTCCTCTACATCATCAACTGGTATAGCTTGACCTTCAATGGCTTCCTCCATGACACTCTCATCCTCTATAGCATTAGTTTGTTCATCCCCTCTCAAACCAAGCAATCCATACATCTCCTCTTCGTCCATTGGAACATCAACATCATCCTCCTCTTTCTCGGATGCCTTGTCTTCTTCATCGATGGGAAAATTCAAATCATCCATGTCTTTCTCAATTACAAGACTTGACCAATCAATCGAAGCCATCTCTCCCCCTAGATCACCTTGCTCCCTATAATAGAAAGATCATCATATGCAATAGGTCTACATAAATAGCAATCAAATACAACTTGTAAAATACATTTTTTAGTGCTTAATCGGCTATGGCAGCTACTGTTGGTATTAACAATGATTTAACTACCAACATGGTAAGGTACTTACTGCAATGTACAACGTGCTGTGCGATGGTATTAGAACACGCAACCAATTCTGGCCTGTGCGAGCAGCAAAGAATGAACTACGTCGGCTTCACGCAGCGGCGCAGCGCGTCCCCGCCTCGGAACTCCACCTCGCCTTCACGCAGCGCGTCCCCGCGACGCTCGCCGAGCGCCACAGATCGCGCGTCCCCGCGACGCTCGCCGTGCGGCACCGATCCTTGCACAGCGCTTCGTTCCCCCACGCTGCGGCCGCCGCCCCTCGCAGCGCTAAAACGATTCGTTTCCGCGATGCAAAACGATTCGTTTCCAATTAATCTCAGGGGTAGGATTGTCCATTCAAGTGGAGGGATTAGTTTGTAAGATTAGTTTCGCAATATGATCCTTCCAGGGCAAAACATAAAAGAGCTACGAACTTTGGGCATTTTGACGAGCGCCGACGAACTTCAGGGCATTTTATCAATTTTCCCGTAGATTAGTGGACTTATAGGCCTGTCAGTATATCTAGTCTCGCTTGAAAGAACACGGCAGGCAAGCCACTGCCGTCGCAGTTGGAAGGAATTTCCTCGATCCCCACATATCTCATCAGTGCGGAAAAATCATCATGCAGACAACACATGGCTTATTTGGGTTTACTCTGAAGACTCTCACTCGTCTTGAGTCTCGACTCGGTAGAACACGGCAGGAGTTGGCATTTACTGTTGAAAGGAAATTCGATGGCTTTGGTTCTTTTTTTTTTAAAAAAAAAACTCGGCATATATATTACTCATGGCATGAGTGAGATAAAAAAAAAGAGTGAGAATACAAACAATAAGATATTAACCATGATCCAACATGCAAAGTTATTGAGTAATAGCACTGCTAAAGTATTCATTCCCTCTCGCATTAAGCCGCTGCAAAGAAATAAAGAGAAAATACTCAGTATTCTAGAGTTAGCTCCGTACGTGGAGAGATCTAACCACAACAAGTCAGTCTTGATATTACTAGAATCATTACCTTCAAATGGAAGCATATATCTTTTTTTTCACAAAAGTAAATTTGACGTGTTTAAGTTTTTAAAGTGTCCATTTCATAATAAAAATTAAACCTTTCGAAAGATGCATTGAAAATCTAGGAATTTTTTTTAAGGACTTGCTCATGAGTTGAAACTTGTAGGAGCATGAAATATAGGGTTCTCTTCCCATTTCTTTGGAAACTAAATAAAAAAAATCGCATTCCAAATATTTGTCCCAAAATGGCTTAGCTTATTTTCCCAGTCCTTGGCTAAGTCGGTGGGCTCAGGCTACTCCCTGCTGGCCCACGGCCTGCCCTCTCCTCTCCTTTTGTCCTTCTATGCCCTCTCGCGGTCTCACCCCCATCCTGAAGGAAGGAAGCCGAGTGAATGTGCAGACCTCAAGATGAGGAAGGAGCCCACGGTTGCAGCCAGCCTATTGGACTATGCACTGGCAGATGCTCGGAGTTGGAGAAACTGAGAGGAAATCGAACAGCAAATCCCCCTCTTCTCACGAGCTCCACCACATATTCATAGCTGCTTATGTTGGCTAATCCGACGGAGTCAGTGCTATATTTTAAAATCCAAAAAAAATCTCATGTTAATCAAAAAGAAAAGAAAGATATGATTGTTGTGTGTTCGAATTATAACGGGTTAGAATAGAAGAAAAAACTAGAATAATAAAATAATATAAATAAGGGTCCATGCCATTTTTAAAAAAAGTTATTATCAACCACAACAAAAAATGGAAATTCATAATAAAAATAATATAAATAAGAGTTCACGTTAGATAAAAGAGTCCATATCGACAACAATAAAAAAGAGAAAATTACATTGTTGCCCACTGAACTTGCAGCGATTCTTACGTAGCCCACTGAACTTGAGTTTTACTTTCTCGCTCCCCCCCCAAGCTTATCTTTGTTTGCAAGGTTGTCCAAAAACCGTTAGGCCAACCATTAAATGCTGGCGTGACAATTACATGGCCATTAAACGCTGATGTGGCCGCCACATGGCAACCCACATGATTAACCGTTGGTAAAAAAATTCATAACAATTAGAAAAATAAAAAAATCATAAAAATTAATAAAAATTGGAAAAGGGAAATCATAAAAAAGAAAAGGGGAAAATCATAAAAAAAAAACTAGAAAAAGTGAAAATAATATTTTAAAAGGAAAAAAATCGAAAAGAATAAATAAAATCATTTAAAAAATTCGACAAAAAAGGGAAAAACATAAAATTTAGAATGAATTTGAAAAAACATAAAAAATCATCGAGGGTTGTGGAGCTCATCATGACATTTGAATTTATCTGCTTGTCAAATTTCTTCCTTCTTTGTCCATTATATTTTCTTTTTTCTTTTTTTTTTTTTTCCTGTTTTTCATTTTTTTTTTTTTTATGATTTTGTTTTTTATTTTTTCAACTTTTTTGAATTTTTCTGATTTATTATGACTTTTTTTTTATGATTTTGTCCTAATTTTATAATTTTTTCACCAACAGTTAGCCTTGTGGGTTGCCATGTCAGCCTTCAGCTGCCATGTAGTAGCCACATCAGCAGAAGGCTGCCATGTGGCAGCCACATCAACGCTTAACGGCTACTTAGTTGTAACGTCGGCACTTAACGATTGCCCTAACGGTTTTGGAGCAACCGAAGTAAAACTTAAGTTCAGGGAGCTACGTGAGAATCGCTGCAAGTTCAGGGGGCAACAATGCAATTTTGTCTAAAAAATACATAAGTTTGGAATAAAAAAAGTGAGAAATAAGAGTGCATGCCAAATCAAAAATCGACAAAAATCGAGCCATACAAATATGCCTGCTTGTTGGTTTTATAATAGTATTTCTTTTATAAATACACGTTTTATAGGTGCAATTTTACTTTACATGAAATTAAGCCCCGGAGCCGTACCCAATTTCCCATGAAACAGCACATAAATTTCATCTGGTATAGGTTCCAAGAAGCTCAAGAGCTGCACCTGCAAGGCTGCAACCACAAACATGATTGCATGAGTTCACATGCTTGATGGGAATCAGCGCGCATGTGCTCTTTATTTACTGATCACCTGACTGGATTTAAGTCCAACACGGCGAGGCAGACTTTTCATTGGCTTGGAATTCTTCGTCATCCATGCACGCAGCAATCAGGACAGGTGCTCTCCTTTTACACACACGGTTCTTTCCTTTGTTTACCTTGAGCATCTGCATCACATTACAGTCAGCCATGCCAGCCAGTTCTTAGCAACGCCAGCCAGTTCTGCTATTTGGCATCTTCGTATGAATACATGTCTGTTCTTCCGTTAGACTGCATGGCTGTTTCTAAAGGCATCCCGACACCCTACGATTATGGAAAGCTAAAATACTTCGACACCTCAACCTTAAAGAAAAGTGCAAATAGAGTCAATCAGCATCGGTGAAACGGCCTTCACTTGGTACTCAAGTAACATCACTAGCTTTTGCCAACAATGTGAAGATGGTGGTCAATACTGTGGATTCAGCTCACATCAAGCATTCTGCCAGCGGCATGGTATTCTCTTCCTCAAATAGAAATTTCATATCCACTGGTACCTTGTTCTTATAGAATTATGAAACAATCTATACTTTTTTTTTTGAGGAAAAAAGGCGGGAGTTCCGCCGCTCCATTATAAGAAAGGAAGGAAAAGAGTTATAAATACAAGAAAACACCACTGCCAGAAAAATACAAGGGAGGTATGTGTGCGAGGGCCGTGTTGAGCCCACCCTGTCTGAGAGACCACACAAAGAATTTGCATTTGGGCTCCGCATGGGCCTTCCAAACAAACCCCGTCCTAGCCGACCTCGTAGCGCCAGAAAACTGGATCTGGTAAGCCGATCTGGTTGTGAGGATCCATCTGGCGTGAGCTTCCAAAGTAGCTCATCCGGGCTTTCTGTGAGGGGACTAGCCTGATTTATTTTATCCCAGAGCGTGATATATTGGAGGAGATGTTCCTCCGTGGTCATTGGCGCTAGTGACCGAATCCAGTTATGATTTTGAAGGCCGTCTCGAAGCGATCAAGATCTGTGCGAAGCATTGGCAAATACAAGAGGGGCGACCACCTAAGGCGAAAGGCCATCAAGCCGAGCATCCTCCCAGAAATGGAAGCGCTCTCCATTACCGACCACGACCTGAGTGGAGATGTCTGCTGCCTTGTAGCAAATGGTGTCGTTGATGTTCTTAGTGTCCACGGATCTCCAATTATTTCAAAACCAGCGGAGACGCAGAGCCCGGCCAAAGTGGTGCAGATCAGGAATACCCACACCCCGAGGCTTTTAGGTCTACAGACTACCTCCCAATTCACCAAGCACTGGCCACCGTTTACCTGCTGACTGCCAGTCCAAAGGAAAACCCGTATGAGCTGGTCAATCCTTTTGATGACCCAAGAGGGGAGGTGAATGGAGGCCATGAGATATGTCGGTATTGCCGAAAGGACCGCTTGGACAAGGACCAGACGTCCTGCCTTCGAAAAAAATTTACCACTCCACGGGGCAAGACGGCCCGCGATCTTGTGCAGAAGGGGCAAGAAATGGATTTTGCGAAGCTTGCGAAGAAGTAAAGGCAACCCCAGGTAGGTGCACGGGAAAGAGCCCCTCGTGCCATCAAAAGAGCTGAGCGTATCTTCCAAATCGATGCCAGCTGTACGGATTGGAAAGACCGAGAACTTGGACTTGTTCAAGGTGATGCGGGATATGGCCCCGAAGGTATCCAGCAAACTGATAGTGGAGTCAAGATTCTGCTTGCTTGGTTGAATGAAGATGGCCGCATCATCCGCAAAAAGAGAGATACGCTCACGAATTGGGGGGTTCCCCACAGGAGCAAGAAAGTTGTTTTCATCCGCAAGAACGAAGAGCTTGTGGAGCGGATCCATGATATCCATGGCCATGATAAAGAGCTTGTGGAGCGGATCTATACTTTGATAATCGATGCCTTCGGACTACCACGAGATTTTCACATGTTAAATTACTGCAAATCAATCCAATGACTAGCACGGTGAGGCACATTGTTTGGTTCTTTGCCCATGACCATGATGCCACAATTTATTTGCCAAAAGCATGGCATGCCACTAAAAAAATCTTCCATTAAAAAAAATGTGTGTGTGTTTGCTCAATAAAATGTGTTCATGACATGTGAGCTAAGTGGTTAAGAAAGTGTGACATGCCGCAATTGTGGCATCGAACCAAACTAGCCTCAAAATCCACAGTTCATTGAACTGCATTCATCTTATCAAAGTTGTTATAGTTTTGAAAGACAAATTGAAACAGCAATTCAACGAAAAGATTAAGATGGGTCCTTTTTCTTATATATGGTGTCATGGTTATATCTGGTGTATTTAGGGCATGTTTGGTTCGTGATTAAAATTGCGACGCCTAAGGTTAGCAGTCTACTTAAGGTTAGCAATTGTGTGGCGGTGAAAAACACCGCCACATCTTAGGCAAAAAAACTGAAGAGAATGCACTGCTAGCTACATAGCTTTGTTTGGCGTGCCTAACCTTAGTAATAAACCAAACACCTTCCTTAGCCACTGCGGCACGCCTAAACTTAGGCGTGGCAATGTTAGGCAACGAAACAAACAGGCCTTTAAACTTTACACTCCTACATATCTATTCAAATGCAGTGGAGCTAATTGAGATAATTCGGGCATGACCAAGAAAGGTCTAATTAAATTTCCTGTTACTATAGCAAATGCTCTCTCTGTTTAAAAATATAATAATTATAATTTTTTGACACGGTCTCCAATGTAAAACTTTTATTACTAATTTCTTTCACAAGATATCATCAACGACTACAAAATATACATAATATGAAAGTATTTTCAAATACCAATCCAAGTATATCACATACATAATACTAAACATATGGAGTATATGTTTAGCTTAATTATTAGTCAAAAGCTATAAACGTTGACTTTGCACGTCTTATATTTTAAAACGGAGGGAGTGAAATAGAATAGAGGAAAATATAGATGAATAGTCAAAATGTGCGTGGAGCCGAACTAAGTTAGGTGTGGGTTGGGGAAGCCTTTAGCATTGGAGTCATGTGGTGCTAAATGGTTTTTGGAACAATTTGGACCGCAGCAGAGCAGCTTAGCACAAAACTAATCATGACTATAATTAGACCCTTTGGAGCGAGGGGAGCAGTCCAAGTTATTACATCTACTCCCATCACAAGAAACCATTTGCCAGAATTAGCCCGTACAATTTACACCAACATCATGTGGTACTAACTGAGTAGGATCTGAAAAAGACTCGTAAAAAACTATTCTGCTCAAAAGGCTGTGCACCTTTCTCATATGAATCTTTGAGATTGAAGGCATGGTATTTTTCTTTTTATAAATATCTAATTCTAAACACTTAGTTTAGCTTCAGATAACATATTTTTGGCTTCCACTACGAATAGGAAGCCTATAATCCACAAAATATGTATGATGTAATTAATCTAAAACGAAACATTAAATAACTTGTTGTGAATAGTAAACATTTTTCATTCATTCCATATTTCCAGTTCTTTGTCCTTGCTTATGACAAACACTTGTGGTATGGTGTAAGCGTATAAAATAGTCCTTCTCAAAATATCCAAAGTTCAACTACGAACTACATAAAAAATATTTTGGTGAGTAAAGATACATATGTACAGCTCCAAACATTTCTAGCAACTAGCAAGTGCACTTCGGTTTTTGTTGCACGAACTACAGAAAAATTAAGTAAAATAAAATTAAGGTAAAATAGTGCATATTGCCTATCAGTTCGGTCACAATTTGACATTTCTACATGCATAAATGCTGATGCTTTCACCAGCAGACCACTTCATATTTGAGATTGTGCATGCATGAAGTCAACAGGAGTGAACCCCCGTTTCAGAACCAGTTAGAACTACAAATTGAACTAATAAGTAAAATAACAAGAACATGTACTCCCTTGTCACACTTCTAGTACTAACTGGAACTTAGAAGTACATGCTCTCGCCCCTCCACCTCAGGCTCCTACTCCTCCAAGTCGGCATAGCTTTTCACACGTTGCACCTACTTGACAAAAGTCCGGACACGCCTCCTCATAAGGTCCAACTTGCTACTACAATGGCAGCCCCTCCATCCTTTTCTCACACTTTGCTGATTGGCGGCGACAAGCTGCTTTAGGGATTCCGGCAGCAAATCGTCGCCTGGAACCTTTGAAAAGAGCGCAACAGGAGGATCTTCCAAGGCGCAGTTCGGCCACAGCACCTTGTAGTCCTTTCCATTTTGGAGGACCTCCCCAGTCGGAAGAGGGCCTTTTTGTAACGTCACCGAGTTCCCCCCTCGAGCCTAGGGCCCTGTAAAAATCTGTACAGTGCTCTTTGCTCCCCTTTTAATGAATAGGAAGCGCCTCCTGCCAGTTTGCTCAAAAAAGTACATGATAGTTAGTATTTGAGATCCAGCATACATGAAGCTAGCTAGAACCTGGAACTATACTGTTTTTTAAAGTCATGTGTAGCAAATAAATGATTGAAAGTCGTAACTATTTTTCCAGAAAGCAATCTCTTTTTTTTCTAATTATTTTTTTTCTACCTGCAGGTTCGCATGTCATACTCATTGCAGGTAATGTAACTAAACAAATATTTCCATTATATGTGAAATTCTTATTGCTTACCATATGATCTCTTATTCCCAACAAAACACATTGGGTACCATTCAAAAAAAAAACATGCCGAATTAAGCCATGTCTTTTTTGTACATAACTTGGGCAGTTTTTTTTCCCAGTAAGATCACATGCTGATTTACTGTTTTTCTATTTATTCAGCAACATCATCTACAGCTGCATTTGTTATTATTTCATTAATGGTGGGCACTGCACTCTATCTCGCGCTCAAGTCAAGATACAATGAAGAGGTACATTTGAAGGTCGAAATGTTTCTCAAGACATATGGCACATCAAAACCCACAAGGTACACTTTCTCTGAAGTCAAGAGGATAGCAAGGCGGTTCAAGGAAAAATTAGGCCAGGGTGCATTTGGAACCGTATACAAAGGTGAACTACCAAATGGAGTTCCTGTGGCAGTCAAGATGCTAGAGAATTCTAAAGGTAAGGGAGAAGAATTCATCAATGAAGTTGCAACCATCGGACAAATCCACCATGCAAATATTGTCCGCCTCCTGGGGTTTTGCTCAGAAGGAACTCACGAGTCTTTGGAGAAATATATATATTCGCACATGAATCTAATATTTCTCAACAATTACTAGTGCCAAAGAAAATGCTAGATATCGCCATAGGAATAGCCCAAGGGATGGAGTATCTACATCAAGGGTGCAATCAGCGCATCCTCCATTTGGCCTTTGGCTTCAATCCGAAGATTGAGACTTTGGCCTCACAAAGCTATGTGCAAGGGACCAAAGTATCGTAACCCTGACTGCAGCAAGAGGCACGATGGGATATATTGCACCAGAACTATATTCTAGAAACTTTGGGGCCATATCATACAAGTCAAATGTTACAGCTTTGGCATGCTAGTTCTGGAAAAGGTGAGTGGAAGTAGGAACTCAGACCCTAGTATTGAGAGCCAGAATGAGGTTTACCACCCAGAGTGGATCTATAAGAAAGTAACCAGTGGGCAGGATTTGATAACTGGTAGGGAAATGACACAAGAAGATAAAGAATCGGTGAGGCAGCTGATCATTGTGGCACTGTGGTGCATTCAGTGGAACCCAAAAGACCGACCCTCGATGATAAAAGTGGTGAACATGTTAAAAGGGAGGTTGCAGAATCTACTGATGCCTCCTAAACCTTTCGTGTAGCCTGCTAAAGACCCTATGCCACAAAAAAATGTAGAATATATCATCATGCAGTATACTATTTGGGAGCATTTAAGTAGCATGTTGAATATTTTTGTTCTTAACTCCACCATCCACCTGAGCTATACAGCAATAGAAGCTGTGGCCATGTAATGCTATCAAATCAGCAATATATATATATATGACATCAGATCTGTATGCAATTCAATACTTTATAAGACAAGAGCATGTTAATTACCTTATTCTGTAGTTCTCTCTATACTCCTCAGCCCTCACCTCAGTGTGGTGTTCTCTTTCTTGCCCAATCTATTGAATGGGTTGACTGTCACAAGAGGATCATGTACCTCTGGGGCTTGCAGACAGTCATGTATCTGTCAGGCTTATTACTAAGTGCAGCACTGGCAATTCCAGAATTTGGTTGAAGAAAAGCACAGGGATTACCAAGGCAGCGACGGTTAGGAGGGCTTACCATATGTCATAGACACATATCAAAAGGCTTGTGAATTGAGTGTCATGTACCAAATTTTCTACACCCTGGGCAAGGAGCAATTTGATAGCAGCAGAGGAGCATGGGCCGCCGTACAGATGAAACCACATTTACAAATATGAGTCAGCCCGTCCCACTCTTGAAGCCCAATATAGTCCAATTTTAATTAACTGCTTGCGCTCAAGCGTTGGGTGTTGCTGATGATCAGGCCTCTCGCTCTCCTATCACTTGCTGGATCGTTTGCCGATATATGGTTGCAGACCATAACAAAAAAAAAAAACTGTTTTGTGCGCTTCAATTGTCAATCTTGGTGTAACACCCCAGTTCCAACCGGCTCGGAGTATTACCAACTCTACGAAAAATTACAAATTTCGACAGCATCTCCTTTATATGGACATCCACGACAGACAATTTATATCCAAAGAACAAATAAGCATTTCTATCAACTAGTAGCCAATTTAGAACCTACAATAATTGCAACTCTCGATTATACACAGATATAACCAATTCCCGCCATCAATAAGCAATCAACACTAAACTCAGAACCCACTCACGGGTCCATCTCAAAAAAAGCTCTTTACCAATAACGATCTACTATTACCTTTAAAAACGACGACGAAGACAATTAAGCAATAAACAAATCTATTGTCCAACAATTGGAATAAATGTAGAGTTCCACAAAAAACAGGAATAATAATTAGTTCTCTATATAGTTTAGGTAACATTAACTAAATTTACTAAGTCTTGCAATTAATTTAATGAATAAGTGTGCTTGTGCCGATAGGGCTACGCTACGCCTTCAAGATCACCTAAAAATCAAATAAAGCAAGAGTGAGTATCGGAGAATACTCAGCAAAGTATATGTATAAACATAGGGAGATTCAAGATCTCTTCAACAATTACAATAAAAGAAAACAACTATTACATCAACCACTCCATCAAAATTACTCTCCCAACATCCGATGCAATGCAATGCACATGCATCTGTACTACGAGCTCATACCGGTATAGCTAAGTGCGCACTCGTCGATGCCACACCTTGCCCGTCCTTTTCAGGCGGGGACCAATTACTCCACTCCCGTGGAGTGCCTAACGAGGACTTTAGAGCACTCCGGACTAGTCACTTTTGACTTTCTCACCGACCTCACCGGACTAGTCAAAAGTGACTTTCTCACCGACCTGGCTCATATGCACATGATGCGAAAGGCTCTTTTTTCATATAGTCATCACATACTTCCACCATATAACAATAATTATCCAAATACTCAATTAAATCATCAACTAGCCACTAAGTTATTCATCCACAAATCAAAGTCAGGAACTTAACACGATTTCGACAAAAGCTCAATGCAACCAACATCTAGCTGTTTAACATATACTTGCATTTAGCCGTGAGAATTGGGATGCGTTGATGGCACCGATCCCGCACAAACACCTATAGAAAATAATAAATCTTAATGTAGCGCTTCCATTATCAACATTAGAAATAACCCAGGTTGCCCCCACCCACATCTCGTACTCCTCGCCACTCAAACTACCTCCATAACTCTATCCAAGCCTAGGAAACAAAAAAAAATCTTCAATTTCTGGACAGCAAGCACTAAAACAGCAATATCTCCAAAACCGCTTACCTGTTTTCTATGTTCTTGTACTCGAAACGAAGATAAAACATAGACGCACAAATTCTTTCATATGACCTTGACCTGAATCCCAACTGAACTAAGTCAAATCTTCATTCGAACCTGCCGTCTAAGATCAACAATCTACTAATACCTCATCCCTCCAATTAGGGATGGCAATCGGGTCGGGTACCTCCGGGTCCAGCCGTCGTGGACCCGGACCCGAGACCCGAACAATGGACCCGGACCCGGACCCGAAGTTGCTCTCGGGTCTAAACCTATGCCCAGACCCGGACCCGGCGGGTACCCAGACCCGAACGGGTACCCGTCGGGTCCAACCTAAGAGAGCGGGAGAGAGGGAGAGAGCCAAAGAGGAGGTGCTCGCAGGGGAGACGCAACGTGCTCCTGTGTCCCGCGCGCCGCCGCCCAAGGTCCGCGCCGCGTCCAGAGCTCCGCCGCCGCGCCGCCTCCCGAGCCTTGCCGCCGCCCAAGCTCCATGCCGCGCCTCCCGAGCTCCGCTGCAGCGCCGCGCCCGTCACCCCGTCGCCGACGGCCTGGAGGAGAAGGAGGCGGCGGAGGAGAGAGGCGGTGTCGATTCCTCCCGAGCTCCGCCGCCGCTCCGCCGCCCTAGATCCGCGCCACGCCTCCTGAGCTCCGCTGCCGCGCCGCGCCCGTTGCCCCGTCGCCAATGGCCTGGAGGAGAAGGAGGCGGCTGAGGAGAGAGACGGCATCGGGACCTGGAGATGTACGCCGGCGTGTGGCGTTTGTGGGGAGGCCGAGAGGGCAGGCGCCAGGCGGGCGGCTGCTGAGGAGCGAGGTGGCGTCGCTTGGGTCACTGGATGAGTGGATGGGATTGGGAGAGGAGTCAGTGGCTTAGGGTTAGATGAGGTGAGATGGGTCTATCCTCTCGGGTTCACATGTCAGTCTATAATTTCGGGTCCGGGTCTGAGTACCCATGGGTCTAATTTGAGACCCGGACCCGGACCCGAAATCTAATACCCATGGGTCTCGGATGGGACCCGGACCCGGACCCATCGGATCGGGTACCCGCGAGTACCCGGACCCATGGGTATTTTTGCCTTCCCTACCTCCAATCTAATCCTCCCATACCCACAATGGCTATCATCTAGGACAAGGAAATCTCGAAAGAACATGTCTAATTTCACTCTCTAATCCTACAATAACAAGAATCAAAACACTAGTTTTCCCGTCCTCACCATCCATAACCAGTGTTGCCCAAGTCTCCCCTCTGCTTCCTCCTCTCTTCCAGCTAGCACAGACCCCTCTCCTTCTTTCCCCTTCTTCCCCATTGCCTTCACAACAGTGACCAAGATCAGATCGAGGGCAACACTAGGGAACGACGACGGTTACCTCGTGCAAGCCACGAGGCGGCAGAGCGGCGGCGCCGGCGCGGTGGCGAGATGACGACTTGGCTTGGCGACGGCAGGAACTTCCTCGGGCTGCAACTGCAAGAGGAGGCGGCGGCTAGGTCTACAGGCTGGTGAAACCCGATGGCTTCACCCCCATTGGGTATAATACCCAAAGATGGGATGGGCCGGCCACCGGCCCAAAAACGGGCCATCACACTTGGCGTGCTCAACTCTCTTCACGAGTTCATCTGATAACTACGGCTATTAATATGGCCTTCGTTCTTTTCAGCTTGAATTAAATTAAATTTATTTTTTTATAAACCAAATAATGAAGTATTTTGTAGACATTTTTTTAGGTTTTAAATAGTTCTTTCACAGTTTCTAAAATATTTTTCATAATTTTTTGGTATTTCAAAACCTTTTAAGAGGTCGCAACTTTTCATATTAAAATTTCAACAATTTTAAGCTAAAAAGAACAAAGCCTACAAGTCTACAACAGTGATACAAAGAAAACTCTATGTGATTCGTGGTTCTGGTTTGGTTTATAAATACCATTTTTTCTATAGACCATTCCATTTAATATTTTGTAATAATTGTTTCGGGAGTTTGCAAGGTTACTCTTGAAAATCTCAAAAATATTATTTTAATAATTTTTTGGTCTTTTCGTGTCTCTTTCCAAAAGCCCTCAACTTTTTCAAGGACAATGAAGAGAACCCGGTAAGTTTGATGTTTCCAGGCAAGTTTTTCAAAACAATTTATTCCCGAAGTGATTGAACAAGGCGCTGGCTTCTCCAGATTTTACATGCATACAAACAGATGACAGTAACCAAAACTGCACGCTACAGCTTCACCGCATACTAGGCTTTCTTTCATGCCAAAACAAACATACTAGGCTTTCATTCACCAATCCTCCTCCGTGATGGCAGTTAGTTCGGACGACAAATGGTAGGGATCCCCGCAGCTGCAGGGCTGTCGCAGAAGAAGAGCCTAGATGGCACCTGCAGCTGCATGCCGTCGACGCCACCTTCCAGCATCTCTATCACCTCGCTCATCGCCGGCCGGTCGCGAGGCTTCATCCGAATGCACCAGAGCCCAACAATGCACAGCTTCCTCTCCAGCTCATGCATCCCAGCAGCAGCAGCAGCAGCAGCTGAAACCTCCTCACTCACTGCCTCTTGCTACTGAGCTAGCCGGTCGTACACCCACGCCGGGTAGTACGCCTGGCTCGAGCAGATCCGCGTTTCTGCGGCCTCCGGCCATCTCCAGCAGCAGCATCCCAAAGCTGTTGTAACACCCTGGTTCCTCGAGAACCCAGAATGCTACTAACTCTCCTAAATACTCTAAATTTCGACAGCATCTTTCTTGTTTATATGGACATCCACGACAGGCAATTGATATCCAAAGAATATTTAACCAATTTCCAACAGCCACTAACCATAAAAGGAGCTACAACAAAACAACTATACTACCAATTATACAAAACGATCAACTACTAAGTAAATTTCATAATTTCACTAATTATGATGTGAGAGGTAGTGAGTGCTCAAGTCCAGGTTCTATTTTCCCATCCCATGCATGATTAACGTCCCTTGTACCTAAAAACCAAATAAAAGTAAGAGTGAGTATTCAACAATACTCAGCAAAGTATATGTATAAACATCAGGGCATCCAGATCTCATCGACAATTACAATAAAAGCAAACAACTTATTACATCAGTCACTCCATCACACCCACTCTTTCAACATTCGATGCAATGCAATGCACATGCGTCTGTACTGTGAGCTCATACCGGTATAGCTAGGTGCGCATCCGTCGATGCCACACCTTGCCCGTCCTTTCCAGGCGGGGACCAATTACTCCACTCCCGTGGAGTGCCTACCAAGTAGGACTTCAGAGCACTCCGGACTAATCACTTTTGACTTTCTCACCGACCTCATCGGACTAGTCAAAAGTGGCTTTCTCACCGACCTGGCTCATATGCACATGATGCAATAATGCCTCTTCTCTGTCATACAACTATCACACATATTCAACATATAGCAATACACTACTGGAATCTCCCAATTTCGCGAGGGCCAACAACTAAACACGAGGGCTAAAACCAAGCCCTCGTAATAAAATATCAAATCACGAGGGTATAACTCAGCCCTTGTTAAATATATCATATTTACGAGGGCCAAAAATAAGCCCTCGCAAAAAACGAAGAGCAGCAGCATACTTACGAGGGCCTCGACCTAGCCCTCTCGAATAACTACCATTCGCGAGGGCTATAAATTGGCCCTCGCGAAAAAGTATGATCAGCAACTACTCACTAGGGTCCTACTTCAGCCCTCGCGAATAAAAGCCACAAAAATTCAAAACCACACCCTCTCTGTAAGCCATAAATCTCCCACACATTGTGGTCTTACCTCGTTCTTCTACAGAAACTTGGTTAAATCCGGTATACCGTGAAGAATCCACCTCCGAATTCGAATTCGACAAAGAAAAGACGGAGTCATCGTCTGTCTCTAGAGGAGACAAGTGTTAATAGTGTGTAACGGGTAATGCGTAATGTCTATAATTCAAAAATAATGTATTCCATAATTTCGCGACATGAATTTCCAATTTGTATACTAGAATGCTTAGTATATCGATAAGCTGATAGTGTGGGATATGAATGGGCTAATATAATAAAAATCTATTTTATGTTTTATTTTATTTCCTACGGCAACTAATGGTACATCAAAGAATATTATTAACTCAAACATATTTTAAACTTTTATTTGGTATTTTTTAAAAATAATTTGAGTGGAGGAGGAAGAGAAAATATTTATTAATAGCGAGGGTTCCTTCGAAAACCCTCGTATATAAGGGTTATACGCGAGGGCTAATACGGCGCTCGTATTTAAAGACATATAAACACGAGGGCCACAGTACAAGCCCTCGAATAAATGAGTGGGAGCTTAACTCGCGAGGGCTAGATGGCCCTCGTTATTAGATGGCTACTGTGCTGGCTGGCGTCGGGCAGAGACGGGTCCACGCGGCAGTGACTACAAGTTAATCACGACTCGCAAAGCTGTGTGCAAGGGACCAAAGTATCGTTACCCTGACTGCGGCTAAGAGGCACGATGGGATATATTGCACCAGAACTATATTCTAGAAACTTTGGGGCCATATCATACAAGTCAGATGTTTACAGCTTTGGCATGCTAGTTCTGGAAATGGTGAGTGGAAGGAGGAACTCAGACCCTAGTATTGAGAGCCAGAATGAGGTTTACCTCCCAGAGTGGATCTATAAGAAAGTAACCAGTGGGCAGCCCTTAAAAACTGGTAGGGAAATGACAGAAGAAGATAAAGAAGCGGTGAGGCAGCTGATCATTGTGGCACTGTGGTGCATTCAGTGGAACCCGAAAGACCGACCCTCGATGACAAAAGTGGTGAACATGTTAACAGGGAGGTTGCAGAATCTACTGATGCCTCCTAAACCTTTCGTGTAGTCTGCTAAAGACCCTATGCCATAAAAAATATAGAATATATCATCATGCAGTATACTATTTGGGAGAGCATTTAAGTAGCATGTAGACTATTTTTTTCTTAATTCTCCACCATCCACCTGAGCTATATTGCAATAGAAGCTGTGGCCATGTAATGCTATCAGATCAGCAACATATATATGACATGATTGACATCAGATCTGTATGCAATTGAATACTCCCTCTGTCCTGATATATAAGGATTTTTAGGATGTTTGGGAGAGATTAAGAGCAAGGGAAAAATACTAGAATGCCCCTCAATTAATGATGGTATGTGGTGGGTGGGGAAGTGGTTGGGGGTAAGATGGAAAGAAATTTGAATGAATGATGGTTGGAGGGAAAACTTGAATGCTAGAAGTAGTTATATTTTAGAACAAAATTTGAATGCTTCGAATACTTATATTTCAGGACGGAGGGAGTACTTTATAAGTACAAGAGCATGTTAATTACCTTATTCTGTCGTTCTCTCTGCGCTCCTCTCAGTGTGGTGTTCTCTTTCTTGCCCAATCTATTGAACTAGAGGTGAAAGCGCGCTTACGCGCGCTAGACTATTTTTAAAAGCAATCAAGAATTAAATGAAGGTAAGATATGAAGGATTCAATTTTTTTTATAAGTCTTTAGCCTGTCGATGTGTAATAACACAATTACACAAAGACATGAACAAATATACATCAAGCCATCCAAAAGGAAGAAAAGTAAAACAATGGACCGACATGGCTCCTCAAAGTTCATCAGTATTTTCATATGGAAAATTACAAATCTAGTAAAAAGAAGGTTGCTTCTTCTGCCTATTTTAGATGCATCATTAAGTCTTAGAACGGGCACTCTCAGCAGAAAAGATGCAAACTGCAATCAGCAAGAAAAGCATGGTCCGAAATCTGCACTACAACAATAGGCATGGTCAGAAATCAGCACCATAAGGAAATAAAAGAAGTGATAACTTGTAGATATTCAGACATCAATGATATGATTCCAAATATGGAAAACAACACAAATAAGAAATTTCAATGTTAGTCCACCTCTTTTCATTCATAAAAGTAGTATTGAGCATTGCCATCACATCTTCATAGACACAGCTGAAAAACGAAGAGGATAAATTAACCTCATGGGCATGACTCTATGATGAACACAATGTCAGCGACATTAACTTGCTGTAGTGCCCTGTAAGAAACATGATACCAAACAATTTGCATCTATTTTAAGGAGCAATGGTGAAAAATAAGATATTGGGAAAAGAAAAATGAAAGGTGCAGAGATTAGTCGGTTCTTAAAAGATGATTGGCAGGATGAGATTCATAGGTTATGGCTCCAGATGGTCTAGTGCAAGCAGTAAGTTGATACACGCTTCCAAATAGCCCACGGAATGAACTGACCAACGGAGAAAGCATGCCCGGGCAGTAGGAAGAAGCTAAGGGAACAAACCGAAGGAGACCCAGTGCAGACAAACATGCAGCTTAAATAGCACAATAACTAACTAACGTAATTCATTTTGTCATCATTGCTAAGCTGTGCTGAAATTAAGCATGTGCAGCGAGATATGTACTAAAGTAAAACAATAATATCAATCTGTTTAATCTCATATAGGTTGTCTTAGCTGAGAAAATAGAGCTGCTATAAACAAAAAATGAGTAGACTATCGATAGTCCAAAAAAAGGCAGGACAAATTAACATCAGACCTCTGTGATATGGTTGATTCAATCCCCTAAACGAATCAATAACACCCACCTGCAAAGAACAACACGACAAGTCAGTTCATGATATAGAGCGGGTAAACATGAAGAAGGCCAAGGAGGTGGCTGGCTGGGCTGAGGCAACGCCGTCGGCGGGGAGGCACCGCCCTAGGAGCATTGTGGGCCTGGCCTCCTCGGGGCAGGCCATGGCCGGACTCGTTATTCCCATAGACGGCGGCGGGAACAGCAGGCCAACCTAACGCCGGAGCCCAGCTCCAACCGTCAGAGAAGAGGCCTCCGCCGATGAAATCGACTGTCCCCGCACCAGAATCGAACACCTGGCAAAAGCCTTGGCGCTGGGGAGGACGGCGCCATGGAACCTCACGGCAGGGAAAAGCTCGCTGGCAGCGGCAAGAGGTGACGAAAGGTAGGGGAAGCCAGGACCGGCCACGGCCGGATTCATTCTCCCCAAAGAGCAACGGTGGCGGAGGATTCCAGGCGTCGAATCGGCAGGTCGACAGGCGGGTTGAGACCCAACTGCACAGATCTGGCGTACCTGGAGCCGCCATCGCTGGACCCGCTCTCGCTGGCAGCAGTGGCACTCGGACGTGGAGGGGCCGGAGGCCGTCGTGACTGCGGGAGTAGCCGCAGAAGCATGGGCGCGCCGTCGCCGGACCCGCTCTCCTCGCCAGCGGAGACGGAAGCAGGGGGGCAGAGGCCGACGACATGGAAGGAGGCCGCGGCGCATGGGAGTGGAGGAGCTGGTGCGGCGACGGAAGTAACAGGAACTGGAGGGCCCGCCGTCGCCGAGCCCGCTCTCTCCGGCTGTGGCGGCGGCGGAAGCAGCAGGGAGTCCGAAGAAGGGCAGGGGAGAGAGGTGTGTGGACTTTGGAAGCGGGGTCTGCGAGGCCATGTGGAAATAAGCCACGGAGGGGCGACGTGGACGAACCCTGGCCACGTGAACCGACCGCCTGAACTGAACCATCCGATGAGAATCCGACGATCGCATTTTTTAGAGCGACATGGCTCAGCGAAACCGGAGAAACGACGTGGCTATGCCCAGATTTCAGGACTAAAGGGTGGCCTCATCAGCCCAACTGTGTCCTCTGCTCCTCTGGTCACGAGACGATCGACCACCTTTGTGTCCACTGCCCCTTTTCGCTGGCGGTTTGGGAGGAGTCCCTGCGTTCGTCACAATCCTCTATTACAATTTGTCCAATCAACTTGAGCTTTCAAAGTTGGTGGATTCAGGTGACTGTCGGTCAGCCAAAGTGCTTAAAAAGGGTAATCGACGGTCGCATAATTTATACGATCTGGAATATTCGGAAAGAATGCAACCGACGACTATTCCAGCATCAGAGTCTCTCAGTTTCGCAAGTGGTGGAGATGATTGCTTCTGATATCGCCCTTTGGGAGAGCGTTGTTTCTCTAATATCTATCGAGTAGTCTTTCCTTGTTGAACTCCCCCTTCCTTCCCTCTCCCTTCCTTCTTCCTTCTCCCTTTGTACAGTGTACAGTCTTATCTTTTTAATGAAATGGCAGTGCTCCTGCCCGTTCGTTCAAAAAAAAAAAAAAACTCCACCATCCACCTGATCTATATAGCAATAAAAGCTGTGGCCACTTAATGCTATCAGATCAGCAACATATATATGACATCAGATCTGTATGCAATTCAATACCTACTTTATAAGTACGAGAGCACGTTAATTACCTTATTCTGTCGTTCTCTCTGCGCTCCTCACCTCAGTGTGGTGTTCTCTTTCTTGCCCAATCTATTGAATGGGTTGAGTGTCACAAGAGGATCCTGTACCTCTGGGGCTTGCAGAAAATCATGTATCTGTCAGGCTGATTGCTAAGTGCAGCGCTGGCAGTTCCAGAATTTGGTTGAAGAAAAGCACAGGGATTGCCTTAGCGACGGTTAGGAGGCTCTCGCCGCTTCGCCGGATAATGGGTCGTCGCTGACGGCAAGAAGTGGAGCCACCCTGGGGAGGGCGGCAACTTAAACGCGGGGTTGGAGGCGTGCAAGAGCTCCGAGATGAAGGCAGGCTGCGGCAATGGCGGTACCACATCGCCGCCGCCGCCGCCGCTCGTCGCCGGGAAGTATGCGTGGTCAGTTCGCACCCACCCACCCTGGGCAAGGAGCAACTTGATAGCAGCAGAGCAGCATGGGCCGCCGTACAGTTGAAACCATTTTACAAGCATGAGGCGGCGGCCGAGCACGGTGGTGCCGTTGTGGAAGACATGGGACTCCTGAGGCAGCGGAACACTGCCGCACCAGAGCATCCACAGGGCACTCTCTCCTCTAGACCTTTGCCTTCTCTTGCTTTTATTTATGGGGAAACGCCCCGCTTATTAGTCATATGATATTTGAACTGTAATTTTTTTATCATACTAGAAAGCCTCGGCTTAAATACTCGTGGGCTCTGCGAACTTAAAAGCGAGATGAGCTTAGGGCTTATCCAATGCAACCTCTAAAATTCCCCTATCTCATCACTATTCAATAATCTTCCTGCATTTCTCTCTCATATATCTATCTATCTTCTACTATCTATCTATCTATCTATCTACTATCTATATAAAGCAGAGTTAAACGGAGCCACCACATTAATCCTAAAATCCTAGAAATTCCCACGTTAATCGAAAAATAGTAGAAATTCTCATGTTAATCATAGAAAAAAGAAAAATCTACATCGTTGAATATGGATATTATTATGTAAATCTAACGGTCAATATTAACCTCTCGAAAAATAGTAGAAATTCTCACGTTAATCATAGAAAAAAAGAAAAAATATACATCGTTGAATATGGATATTATTATATAAATCTAACGGTCAATATTAACCTCTATAACAAACTACTGAAGTTGATCTATATAAACTCTAAATCTAATCTGATATATTAACTACAGTATATCTTAACACAAATCTAGCCATGCAAACGCGTGGGTCACCTTGCTCGTTATATAAAAAGGAGAGGAAAAAGAAACCACCACGTTCGTCCACATCATCCAAATTATTTCAGCCGTTCGATCAACGGTGGGACCAAATTATAACGGGCAATTTCAATCAAAGAAATTCTCACATAAATCAAGAAAAAATAAAAGATCTATGCTGTGGGACCAAATTATAACGGCCAAGATCAATCAAAGAAATTCTCACATAAATCAAGAAAAAAATAAAAGATATGTGCCGTTGATTTTGTGTGGCCGGATTATAACGGGATAGATAAATCAAAAAAAATAAAAGATCTATGCGGCTTAGATTAAAAGAAAATATTAGAAATTCATATTCAATACTAAAGTTGATATAATATATTAGAGATAAACTCTAAATCCGATCTGATATGTTAGAGATAGATTATGAGTTAGAGATAAACACTATATACCAAAACAAATCTAGCCGCTCAAACGTGCAGGCCACCTCGCTCGTTTTTATTAAATACAGTGATTTAAGGACAAGATGAGAGAGGAAAGGGGATAGCATTGGGCATGAACCTTAGAACATATCCGGTGTTATCCCAATTTAAAATGAACTTATCCCTGCTTAGCATTATTTACCATTTTTTTTCCTATCTTAGGACAAGTTTAATGGTAACTTAGGATAAACTTAGAACTGTTGCAATAAAATAGAAGACTAAGAAAAAATGATAAATAGTGCTAAGTACATCCTAAATTAGAGTACCATTGGACATGCTCTTAGCTCCAAACTTAGTGACAAAATCACCATGATGTTCTTACGTCCTTACTCTTACTCTTGACTCTTGAGGTTCCTAAAACAGTTAAATATTAACATGGTCATCAAAATACATCTTTGACTACCAATTACAATTGAAATTTATTTATAAAATCCGCAAAGCTTATCACATTATAGAAATAATTTTTGAGACAAATCTAATTTTATGGTTTTTTATGTGCATGTTCCAAATAGTTTGATATATTTTCATAGATAAAGTTTTTTTTCGATCAACCTCAAAAACGGCCAGGAGCTCTATCATTTGATGCAAGAAGAAGAGAAGTATTACAAAGATCCGGAGCAAAGCACCAAAATCAACCGCAGCACGAACGCCGTCGCCACGTATGCCACCTTGACCTAAGACAAACACCTCACCAAAAGGCAACGACCAACAAAAAAAAAAAAGAAAACTCAGCAGGCCGCAACTAGACACACCTAGAACTACGACGAGCGAAGACAGTACAAGCACTTGTAAAGCTCAACTCAGGGAACCAAGCAAAGCAAACGACAACTGCCAACAAAACCACCTTTCAAATGATGCACAAAGCTAGCACAAAACTCCAGCCGACGCCGCCATCGACACGAAGCACTACCAAGACACCAGGCACCCCAACCACCACCGTGCGTGCCTCGCTCCCCATTGATGCCACGTGCAAACATTGAATAGGATGCATGTACATAGCTTGAACACACTTCGCAAACCAAGTTACCAGGGAGAAGAAGAGTGGACGACAACAGCTGGAGAGACCTCCGAGATGGCACACCACACCCCAAAGGCAGCCCCCGCACCCCAAAGAGAGGCAGCATGCCTTAACTGAGCCGCCATTCCTCATAAAGGGAAGGGGAGGAGCTAGGCACACGACCAGAGCGCTTCTCTAGAAGAAGGGAGAGACGGGGGACTAGGACGAAGCAGCAATGTCCACCTAGGAAGCTACCAGCGGCCGGCGATCGAGGTGCAAAGACGTTGCGGGCGGGACGACGACAATTGGAGGTAGCTTCCTATGGAAAACACACCACTGACTACCAACAAACAACCAGACGACAACTTAGTTGCAGCATCCAAGCAGACTCAACGACACCAAAACAAAGCCCTCCTGGCATGGAGAAAACGGTGATGCCTTCAGCAAGGAAGCGACGACCTAGTGGTCGCTTCCAACGCTCGTCTACAGCGCAAACCAAGGTTTTCACTCAGCCGGGAAAGGAGCAACACGACGAGGCATTCAAGGAGGGAACGATGCCAAAAGTGACACCATCGCCATCCTAGCAAGCTAGAAAGAGCTTTCGCTCGCAACATCTTGCCCCAGAGCCACCATGCTTGCGAGGGGGGACAATGGAGCACAGAGCCATAGAGACCTGCACCACCTTGTCGCGCACCTGATGAGTAACCTCCCAAACCACCAAACCTTGGCACCCTAAGACCACCGAGCACTCCACGAATGAGGAGGCGCTTCACGACAAGGGGAAGGGATGACAACCGCATAGAACTACCGCTAGGTCAGCCAAACAACCTAGATAGGCGTTGCGCCACCTAGTTGACCACCGCCACATAGACAAGCACGACCAACAGCAGCGGTCGCACACCCGCGCGCGTCGACGCATGTCGTTGACATGTCGCCCAAGATAGGCGCTACGCAACTGGAGGGGACGACAACAAGGCCAGCTGGCCGCACCCGGTGACCGGCACACAACAGCCCTGCATGGCAGACAACGGGTTTGGCAGTCGCACCGCACCATGCTGTCAGGGAAGAACCAGGTCGCAGGCTGGATGCCAGCCGCCAGATCCGACCGCCGTACCACCGCTTTGACGAGGAAGGGAGACACCGAGAGGGAGGAAGAGAGAAGGGGAGGGAGAAGAGGAAGGCAAGGAAGGAGGCTGGCGGCAACGGGTTCGATCGGAGGGCCCCAAGGAAAGCGCTCGAAGGTCTTTACGCGTTGTTGTGTATCAAAACACTAATTTTTATAGATAAAGTTGTAAATCTCTAGTTAGAACAAGTTCAAGACATCGTCGAGCCCACACTCCAGACGCGAGGTTGAGAAGCATGCATGGACCGAGAGGTCCCAATTCCCAAGACTGGAAATTTTTCGACATTATATATGTCTGGAAATTCGTGATATTTCTGTTGAGTCTCAATGGTATAAGCATTTTCCTAATTCCCATAGATGCAAGAAAGGTAGCTACGGTGCGCCTGTTTTGTAGGTATGTAACATCAAGAACAAAAATGAGGAACCTTGTTCCAAGTTGCTAAAAAAACTACCTCAGTATCTCCAATCTGTATTCTGTACTTCGGTATTTGTACGCAAAGGCACGAACGGAGCTAGCGCCAATAAAACAATCACTGCCTATGACAGGTACTGAGAATCGAGATGTACAGGGAGATGAAGTGGTGCACCTCTGACGCTCCCATCATCGAGGCCAGTGAATTGCGACTGCGAGCTCGCCTGCGTACCAAGAAACAGATGCAACGGCATGCCCCTCCCAGCAGGTTGCCCTCCAAAGGCTGGGAAATTGTCCACTTGGCACATGCTACTGTCGAGCTGTGTGGGAACCTGATGCCACCGCTGGTCATAGCTGCATGTGTTTCTCGCACACCCCTCGCTGAAACATGGCATATCATGTCGGCGTTGGAAGGACAGGTCCATGCTGACCTCCTGAGACGACTGAACTGATAGATATTGATCAATATCCACTGAGCACACTCCACATGCTAATGGTAATCCCTGATCTTGGAGCACTCTGCTATTGTATTGCTGCTCAGCAGAATATCTGGGAGGATTCAAGAAGTGGAACTCCTCAGCACTCCCAAAGGCTGGAGATGGCCCAGTCAGTACCCACTGCTGATTCCCTTGCTGCAGAACATTTGCATGTACTTTTGGTAGCCTCCTCTGAAAGGCACAACAACCGGTGTCCTTCCTTTCGTTAATCACTATACTTTTCGCAACACAAGGTGAGAACATCTCATGTTGTGGATATTCTCCAGCCGGATAACCAAACTGGGAGAAATATTCAAATTGCTGAAAAAGGTTGGACCATTTAAGGTGACGCAAGGACATATATTGTGTCATATGACAGATCTCAGATGCCTCCCTTAAATATGAAAAATGCAAACAGAAAACGATATTGACTTTCCAGAATATGGAGGGTGTTTCTCACGTTACCTGTCTAAGGTCAGAGGGTTCGTTACAGATCGCAGCATTGCATAGTGTGTAACCATCCTGTTTCATCTGCCCAGAGAATGTGAAACTCAGAATAGGGATAAAACATTCTCCGTATCAGGATACAACATTAATAACTTCCTGAAAGTCTTCAGATTTTCAAAAAACTATTTTAACTAATTCAGAAAATAATATGAATGTGTAGTATGATGTGCACACTCCACAAACAAGGCATAGTAACAAGATTTAAACATGCCAGTACTTTTCTTTGTGGTCAAAAGACTCAAAAAATAATTGGCTTAAAAAAACTGGCTTACCAAACAAACAAATTGATCCACAAACTTGCTTGCGTGATACTGCAAGGAATATCATGGATAAGACGAAGATCAAGATGTATCACCCTCTATTTTAAAAAGGAAATTATCCCTGTATGGTTACAAAGAATTAAATAGTACTCACACAAGTGGGAAGAGTAGCAATATGAACATGCTCATCTCCAATGATTGCTTCTACAACTATTTGATGGTCATCCAGTGCGTCGGACTCAAGAAGGCAAAGTATGTAGTGAGACTGGTCAATTATACCTGCCATTTGTGATGCTTAGTGAGAAGTAGAGGATTAAAAGCAAACTAACATTCTACATGCACTAGCAGCAACAAACCCACCTCTACAAAAATACCGTACACGGTGAAAAATAAGTCTTCTAATGATCCGATAATTAGTTCTTCCAGCTGGATAGTATGAAATGACTTCTTCCCACATATATGGACTTCCCTCAGCACTCCCAGGTGAAAAGAATTGGGGTAGCGAGCATGAAGGCAATGGCCTTGATGTTTCTGGACCATCAATTATAATAGTATTTCCATTCAGTCCATGTCTACAGAAGGAATAAGAGTACAAGGTAAGTACACAAACTGAGAAGTACTTTCATATTTGGATCATCATATAAGAAAACCTCAAACTTGTAATGAAAACTACAGATAGAGAAGTTGTACAAAGTCATACCTCTGGGCAGTCATGATGACATCTGATAGGTTCTTTTCAATATCAGGTTCAGTGGTATATAAAGGGTGTCCAATACACAGCTCAGCATCCGAGGAAATACCCAAGTGACAACTAGTACCATCAGTAGCACCTGACTCTTCTGAGCTTCTGTTCTCACATGGTTGCTTCATCTGAATATCAATCTTGTTCTGCCTTTTCCCTTTCAAATTAATTTTGTGCTTCAGAGAAACAGTAGAATTTCGTAAGGCCAATTTCTTTGAAGTAGTAGGCTGGAGCTCTGTGGCAATCCAAGCTGCATTTCTAGAACTTTCATTGCAGGAGGTTACAGAAGATGTTCTGCTGTCTTTGAGCTCTGCTGTGCAATAATCATCCATATCTAAAATTGAGGCCAGATGTCCTTCTTTATTCCCTGTATGCGAAGAACTAGCAGTTTCAGGGATTTTTTCTACACACGATTTATTTCTGCTCAAGGCAAGCTGTGGATGATTGGTTGGGAGCAGTGACGGTGCCTTCGCTTGATGTACTCTAATGTCCTTGTTACCAACTGTCTGATCTGCCATAATCTCCACAGGCAGTTTTTTTGGAGATACCAGCTTACCCTTTTCAGGGTCTTTTTCTGCACATGGGTTGTTTTTGTTTAAGAAAGGATGTGGAACAATGGTTGGAAACATGGACAGGGGCTTCTGTTGCTGTATTCTTATGTCCTTGTTCTGATCTACCATAACCTCAACCGGCAGTTCTTTCGAAGAAACCATCTTAATCCCTTCTTTATGTGAAGTCTCCATTGAGTTTTGAGATTGACTTTTGGAACTTTGGGAACTCAACCTTGCATTTTTGTTTGAAGCTCTGTTGTTTTGGCGCTCATCACTCATACATGGAGGATTTAAAGGCTCTTTTCTCTTTTGTGATAGAAATGTATCCCATGGTGATCGTCCATTTTTACAATCATGAAAACTCGCCGCATGTGCCCTCTGTTCATGACTCTCAAGCAAATTATCAGGCGCAGGAGTCCTTGATGCATTTTGTTTTCTGTCACTTAAGGTAGAGCTGCTCTTAATGGTAGAAGAGCATCGAGTAGTATTATGAGGATCAGATCCTACAGATGAATTGGCACTGTTAATGTGGAGAGAAGATGGACAGTGCACTGATGAGCTGTTCACTATTCCACTAGGCAAGGCTACCAGAGCTGCATTTTCAATGCATACTGCTGCACCTTCAAAGGCATCGCAGTCCTTGGGCTTGTATTTTTCAGGAGGATCAGTAGATATATTGAGAGCAGATGCATCTTTAGTATGCCGCCTTCCCTTATTTAGACCTAAATCAATCTATTTTGCATAAATTTGGAACAAAAGTGCAAGAAAATTACTGCACTTACCGAAATTTAAACAAAACATTTAAGTGCAATCAAGAAGCAAAAAAAAAGGGGGAGTTACCTTCTTAGCAACAGAGTTGTAAAGCCTTTCAAGGCACGGTGTAGGGTCCAAGTTAAGTTTTGGTTGCAAGGAATTGAGGATGAGGGACTCAGCAATCTGAAATATGCAAGAGAAAAATAAATCAGGCTGTGAGTGTTGAAAGTAGTAGCCTTGTTTGTTGCCAGTTGACAAGTGCTGACCAATTGATCATGGTAAGTACATGAAGAATCCAAAATGGAAGATAGATCTTTCACAACAAATTCAGTGCCCAATCTAAGAGCAACTCTATTCACTTTTGGGAAGTCATCTCGTGAAGAATCACCGCCATTAGACAAAAAGGATCGGTAGTCCCGCACCTGGGTATTATACAATGTACAGATACCACACCTAAGCAGATATACCACATTTGTTGATGCTGCAAAATTAGATTGATGGATTTAGCTAACCTCGCACACAACATTTCCATTTAGGAATTTGCAAGGGGTATCATGTGAAATGTCTTGAGGCAAGCGGCCGTATTCAATATCCTGTAGAGAATACATGATGAAAATTACCCAAATAAAAAAAACATCAGATACACTGTCATAACCTGTAGTAGATATGAGCAGAGCCATCAGGACAAACAATTTGTTAACTTATGAATCTTTGCATTCACTTCTGAGAATGGATTGCAACTAAAGCTATTAGGTTCCATGCAGAAAGAATAAACTTACAGAAAGCAAAGATGCTGATGCCTTATTATATGGTTGCTTCTCTGGATCATCAGCAATCAGAAACAGAAGTGCTCCCTATGTATACCAAATTAACCAAAGGGTGTTAAAAAATAAGAATAGCAAGTTAATTACACACATGAGGTTGCAATTCACTCTCGTGTAGCCCCCCTATCTCTCTCTCTCTCGATCGCTCTTCTCTCCCTCTTATCTCTGTAATTATATACAATTGCTTCCTTCTTAATGAAATGACAGTGCTCCTGCTTGCTACAAAAAAGGTTGCAATTCACGCACAAACCTTGCTGGGTTCACCAATTGAATATCCATCCGGAAACAGGTTGAGTGTGAAGGACGGCTCAAGATCTGCAGCACAAGATGAGGGTTTACATAAAACATTGATTTGATAAGAAAAACAGCAAAATAACGAAAGTACGAAACTAATCATCACGAAGTTGGTTTCTAATTAGCTCCAGGGCTCACCTAAATCAACATGGTCGGTTCCATTTCTATCCGACAAGCCCGATCGGGCGGCGACGCCACCATCAACCCGCGCCGCCGCCGCCGCCTACACGAAGCAAAACGCAACTGTCCGTGACGCTTGCAAATTGAAGTGCAGGCGCGCGATCAGATTAGCCGTGTGGCCGGTTAGCCCGAATAGCGCGATCGATCAAGATGCATGGAGCTCAGGGAAAGCGACGGCGGCGACGAGAAACGGGGAGAGGGCGCGGTGCTCACATCCCACGGCGGAGGAGGCGGCCTCGGAGGGGGGGACGATCCGTCGTCCGGCGACGCGGTGGGAGCAGGAGGAGGAGGAGGAGGCGCGTCGTCGACGGCCGCGGAGGCTGGAGGCGGCGAGTGGAAGCGGCGGGCGAGGGGGGAGAGCCTGAAGGAGATGCCCATCGCGGCGGCGGTGGGGTGGTGTGGGGCGCGTTGCGCGGTGGAGGTAGGGTTTTACCTGCGGTTCGTGGGGGGTTTCGGGGAGAGAGATGGCGCGAACGAAAGAAGGAAGGAAGGAAGGATCAAGGGAAGCGGGGGATGTTTTGCGTTGCGTATCTCTTTCTGGGGCCCGCTACCAGTGACGGCTGGGTGCATTTTCGGGTGCACGCAGCGAGGTGAGCAACACCGTGGTGGGATAACCTCGCCGATGCGGAGGGCCCACATGATGTACAGTGGGCAGGTAATTCCTTTACCGTGGAAGAAAATATTCAAGATTAATAAAGTTAATAACGAGTGAATTAATAAAGTGCCTGCTTTATGAAGGTGTCCCTCCTCCATGTAACTACGAAGGTCATGGTAAATGCCACTATAAAACACGTATTTATAAGGTTTAATTCCATCCATACTATTAATAGGTGTCTTTTTGCATATTTTTCATTATAAAATCGATGTTATTCCTGTTACCATTACATCATGTCATTTTCAGCCTAAAATGATGCAAATGCTCCTGCCTTCTTCTTTCTCCTTTCTCCCCCTATTTGATATCTCTCCTCCAATGAGCACCTCTATGTGGAGCACTTCTTAGGCCATCTCACTTTGGCGACCTCTTCTTTGTCCCTCTCCTCCCTGTGAGCTCTCTCCTTCTTGTCCTCCCAACACCATGAGTCTTGCATTGGACAACATCAACGATGCGAGAGCTCAAGATAATGGCGGGAGGAGCTCGGTCGCAGTGGTGGCATGGTGCTAGATGTACTACCTCCGTTTTTTTTTATTTGACGTTTTTGACTTTTTGACTGCCCATCGCGGCGGCGGTGGGGTGGTGTGGGGTGCGTTGCGCGGCGGAGGTAGGGTTTTACCTGCGGTTCGTGGGGGGTTTTCGGGGAGAGAGATGGCGCGAACGAAAGAAGGAACGAAGGAAGGATCGAGGGAAGCGGGGGATGTTTTGCGTTGCGTATCTCTTTCTGGGGCCCGCTGCCAGTGACGGATGGGTGCATTTTCGGGGGCACGCAGCGTGGTGAGCAACACCGTGGTGGGATAACCTCGCCTTCGGCCGATGCGGAGGGCCCACACGATGCACAGTGGGCCAGGTAATTCCTTTGCCGTGGAAGAAAATATTCAAGATTTATAAAGTTAACAAGTGAATTCATAAAGTCGCCGCACGTAACTATGAAGTAAACACGTCCATTCATACTATGAATAAGTGTCTTTTCGCATATTTTTAATTATAAAATCGATGTTGTTCCTGTTACCATTACATCATACCATTTTCAGCCTAAAATGATGCAAAAGCCCCTACCTTCTTCTTTCTCCTTTCTTTCCCCTCCTTCATTTTGATATCTCTCCTGCAATGAGCACCTCTCTTTGGCGACCTCTTCTCTCTCCCTCTCCTTGTGAGCTCTCTCCTTGTCCTCCCGACACCATGAGTCTCACATTGGACAACACCCGAATTATGGACCGCCGGATGCAACATATCGGGTCGAACCGTTGTGTTTTAATGTCGGGTGTCCGTTGGGCGATGTTGCTCAACCATGGTCATCCAATCAGTGCAGGGTTCTTTTCCAACTCGGGCAGGGCGGTTGCACCACCGTGGGCCGAGCCTCACTGTTCACACCGTTGTAGGGTTCCCTGACCCTATTTACTATATATAGTCTGCTAAGTTGATTTTGGTGATTAATGACAGAACGATCAATAGACAAATGGTTTAATTGAGTAAATGAGCAGGTTTAATCGTCATTGATGTGCATAAGAAAACATCTTGAACCCCTCAAATGGAGACGAGAAGAAACTTGGTAATCTCTAGACTTGTATTTTGTAGCTTTTAATTTGAGTCATGAGGACAATTATACTATTAAGAGGGATGCAACGAAAAAACAACTTTTAGATGTATCAAGTGGTCAATGGATGAAGTATGGCCTAGGAGAGAGACACGAATCACATCTCAATCCAAAACACATGGTTTTCCATTTTCGGGGGTCGGACTATCCGGTTTGAGCATCGGAGTATCCGGTACTCAGGACATCGGTTTGTCTGAAATTTAAAGATATTGAGCTCTCTGTTTGATTTTTTCAATATTCATCGAAAAATTCGATCAGAGTATTGGAGTATACGATACCCAGGACATCAAAATGTCCCTTTTTTTTTTTGAATCGGCGCTCTCTATCGATTTCCCTAATTTTCATTAGAGTATTCGATGATTTTCACGAATATGTAGCGTTTTAGATCTTCAAATTACAACGACTAGTTAATATTGCCAGTTACCTATAAACCCTAAAATCGTGGCATTACCGAAGTAAATAAGTAATGTTTGATATGACTACATGAATGTATGTGTATGATTTCAAAAAATTTATGTACCAAATCTATATATTTACAGAGTTATTCATAATTAACCTATAATACAACACCACCTCCTACTACCGGCATCTAGCTAGTTACGAAAATTCTCGTGGACAAAGTACAAAGTTCGATTCCCATGTTTTTTAAAAAAATTAATTTGTTCAAGTTAAAACAGTCCTTGCATTGGAAGAGTGCAACCCCCTTAGTCATCACATCAAAACCCAGCCCCCACAAGGTAAAGCGAGAGGCTAACTGGTTACAGGCATGCATGCATGCACTAGTGCACCTCGGCCATTGGCTCAAACAGCTAGCGCCACAGTACAAACGAACAGGGGCAAAGAACAAAGCATGTAAATGCAGATACAAGACAAGGATAGACCACCGAATGGTGCATGTGATGGCCATCAAATCATGCGCACCACCGCACCAGCATCAACGCGTGTTAATCACCATTGATCCCTCGTGGACCACCCTGATCCTCCAACCTAAACCTGAACCTAAAAGCAGTTTGGTCTGAGGAGTACGTGCTTAGTGCAGTGCAAATGTTCATTCAGTACTTGATCAGGTCCATACTCCATGTGCTGCACCAAACCATCAGAAGATGATGGTCAAGATCACCTGCACTACTAATGCTCTTGATGCTTCTCTCTCCCTCTCTCTATCTCTCTCCCACCGTGCATCAGCCATGAACACAGTTTAATTAGTTTGCCTTGCTAAATCTGATTCAATGCAAAAGAAAAGTTCGCGTTTGTAGATATGTATGTATGTATATTGGATGGGCTTTTTGTCGTAGCATAGGTGATCGACAGCAGATTTGTCTTGTCGCCATCCACACGTGTGGCTGCTATAGCTTGCCGGTGCATGGTGGCGTCCTGGTGTCCAGGATGTAAATGTAGCAGATTTTTTTAAGCTCTTATTGATGTAGTGTTTAATGCATGGCATGAGCCTATGACCAATGATTCATCTTATTGAAGGTTGATGTATATGAGGATTAAAATTCAGAGTTTCAGGTGCTTGATGCTATTTCAATGCAATTCTTCTGAAGAATAGCAGAAGAGTCTTCAGTGAAGGCTGCCGGCCTGTTCTACCTTAAAATTGAGAGGTATTGGTGTCCATTGTGTGCCCGTACGTTCTTTTAAAATCTGAGGATTTCAGGACTCTCAGATATGTTTGTTCTCATGACTAAGTGACTAATTGTATTTCGAGACTGCTGTGTCATGGTTGGATCATGCATGCATTCACTTCTCAGACTAAGTGCGATTTTCTCTACAATATTTCCTATTTGGCAGTTGCATCCACTCATCCTGCGATTCTTGAATTTTCCTGAAGAAAACCAGCAGGTCTTGATTATCCCGATGCTGTCCATCTCACCGAATCGGTCAGGATCAGAAATAGCCCAAGAGAATCGCAAGATGATGGAAAAGATAAACTAAAATAAAATGGCAAGAAAGATATAAGAAGCATCGCATTTAAGTCGACGTTGATAGAACAGGGGTGCAAGGGAGCCCTCAGTCCTCACTGATTGCAGCTCTGAAACGCCGGGCGCTCCAGCAGGCTTACCTGTCAGGAACCCTCTCCCCATATATGAAACCAGTGACATATATCGAAATTCCCCTTAGTCCCATATTATAATCCACCAAATATATCGTCAAATTGACAACATATCACACCGACAGCGAGAAGAAATTAAAAGGGAAAGGGCATGACCAGCATTCAGCATAGCACCTAGGATGTTTGCTCTTGCCATTACTACATGGCCTTTTTGAAAAGGTTTAAATTTAAATTTATTTTTTGCGAGGGAACTTTTCATGCTTATATCTTTCTTTAGGGGACAATTTAGTTTAGAAGCTAGATATATACGGCCTATACTGCTATGTACAAATATAATATAAGAGTAATCAACTCTTGTACATAAGGTAAAAACAAACTACGGAACTCCCAGTCTTATCTCTCATTGTTGGTCGCGTTCCAAAATTCATGTACTAACCCCACATGTACGAAAACACAAAAAAATTCAAAACAAAAACAACAGGGTTCTTTTGCTCCCTCCTCTCCTCTCCTCCCCTCCACCCTAGTCCCCAGCTCAGCTAGCTCGCCATGCGTGGTTATCGATGGTCTCCGCCCGTGACTACGCTGACGCCGCTTCCAAGACGAGCTAAGCCGAATAACAATGTTCAACTTGTGGCTATCGACAAGGAGGCCGATCGTCACTGACGCCCATGACTGCAAAGGCAAGCCGGCTTGGATGGGGTGCAGAGGAGCTGAGGAGCATGGGCGAGAAGAGAGAAGAAACAAGGACCGATTGTTTTAGTTTTATAATTTTTTAGAGGTTTTCACAAAATACCATGTGTGTTATGCACAAATCTTGGCACGCTACCAAATGTGAGAGATAAAACAAGGAATTCATTAGTCAAGAGGGAAAGTTATGTTCTAAAAAACTACAAAATGGATTTTTCACACGTACATGTGGCTCATATATCTTTGCAACCATGCAATCCACACCAAGATTTGTGCTTGGTCCCAACACCTCGCAAAAAAAAATTTACATACACACCCCTAAAAATAAATTCATGAAAAAACAAATGGGTCCTTCCTATTCCTCCCCCCGGCTAGATGGTTGCTACTTGCTACCCAATGCCACCTTTCCTATGACCATCAGTCCATCACCCCCGACCCATGTGTGACCATGGCATTGTGGCTGCTTGACCACGCGCCGGCGTGGTCACATGTTGCCCGACGTGGTGGTCCCTGGCGGTGAGTGGCAACACGACGCAATTGAGAGGAGGAGAGGGAGATGGAAGGAAGAAGAATCTGATTGCTTAGAAATATAAATGGAAGGGTTCTCTTTTAAAAAAATATGTATGTGAGGAGAGGGTTGATCTAAACATGAACCTTAGTGTGGATAGGGGGGTTATGGACATGCATGGAGCCGCATGTATATGCATGGGAACGAATATCTGATAACATCCTAACAGTGAAAGGCAAAAGTTAATTATGCGTAAGGCTATTATAAAATCTCCATTCAAAATTGGTGAAACACTTTAGAGCCACCACCCCTATAGAATGACAAAAAAAAATAGACAATAAAAATATATTCCGGCCACTGCATCTTTCGATATATATGCGCGCCCATGCAATCCAAAGTCAACTATACTCTCATCCGACCAAAAGTTCACATGATAGTCATTATTAAAAAATATAATATAAGTATTTAAACAAAGCAAAAGGATATTATTTAATGACAGATCATCTAACATACTTTTATACTTCTGCTACCATGCGGCAGCGCTACAATCAGGTAATATTGTTCTCAAAACTACTATAGCAGTGTTGCATTCATGCACTTGTCAGGTCTCTCTCTTCGGGACCATGGTCCTCTCATGCATCTGGAGAACCAAAAAGAGGAGCGCTATGCTAACAAACTAACAATAGTCTATTAGTCTCTATATAAACATGCACCCTGCACTCCTCCTAAACCACAAGCACACAAGCAGCAGCACTGCATTTGGGAGTAGCAACATTGAGAGAGAGAGAGAGAGAGAAAGAAAGAAAGAGAGAGAGAGAAGGTAGGGGGGAAATGGCTAGGGATCAAGCAGGTGCTGCAGTAGTGGTGCATGAGAAGCTGAAGCTGTTCATGGGAGTGCTGGCCCTGCAGCTCCTGCTTGCAGGATTCCACATTGTCACCAGGGCTGCACTAAACATGGGGATCAGCAAGATCGTGTTCATCGTCTACCGGAACCTCATCTCCCTCGCCTTGCTCGCGCCCTTCGCCTACTTCCTCGAGAAGTGCGTAAACCACCTATCTCTTTCAGTTTCATCATTGCAACATCCAGCATTCCAGATTGCCTCCAAAGTTTTAAAGTTTTCAGACAAAAATGGTTTTCTAATGTCTGTACGTTTTGCACATTTTCAGGAAAGATAGACCACCACTCACCTTCTCCTTGCTGGTGGAATTTTTTCTTCTAGCACTCTGTGGGTAAGCAAAGAAAGATGCTAAATTCTTGCGGTATTCATCGACTGTTAATCTTCCCTTATTCCTGAACTAGATGCTAAATTGTACTGTTCAGGATAACTGCAAACCAAGGTTTCTACCTCCTGGGCCTGTACCACTTGTCACCAACCTATGCGTCTGCAATTCAGAACACAGTCCCTGCTATCACCTTTGTCATGGCTACTGTCCTAAGGTCATGCCTTTACATAACTCTTGTTATGTTCTGCACCCTAACAAGAAGCCTGTGCATTTATACTGCGGTGAGTTGTTTTCGGTGGATAATTAAGGGGGTTTTTTTTGGCTGTGTATATGTGCAGGCTTGAGCAAGTAGACCTAGGCAGGAGGCATGGGGTAGCCAAGGTGGTGGGCACGGTGGTGAGCATCGGGGGTGCCACAGTGATAACTCTCTACAAAGGCCTACCACTGTTCCATCACAATCTGCACATCGAGTCCCTTGCGTCCCTCTCCTCCTCCAGCCCCATCCTCAACTGGACCCTGGGCTGCGTCTTCATCCTCGGCCACTGCCTCTCATGGTCCGGATGGATGGTTCTTCAGGTAGCAACCCCTGGACTAGCTCTGAGCTTGCATGCATCTTTTAACGTGTATATACTTACTATACATATGTATGCATGGTGCATTAATTATATGGAGATCTTACATAATTTGTGAACAATATAATTTTTTTTCGACAGGTGCCGGTGCTGAAGAGATACCCAGCCAGGCTCTCGGTTCTGTCGCTGACCTGCATCTTTGGGCTCATCCAGTTCCTGGCCATTGCAGCCTTCACCGAGGAAGACCTCAGCAAGTGGAAGGTGCGATCCGGCGGGGAGCTCTTCACCATCCTCTACGCTGTAAGGAAA
Organism: Raddia distichophylla; assembly: GCA_005191435.1. Taxonomy (NCBI): domain Eukaryota; kingdom Viridiplantae; phylum Streptophyta; class Magnoliopsida; order Poales; family Poaceae; genus Raddia; species Raddia distichophylla. The sequence continues at coordinate 781,667 of SPJY01003929.1, forward strand.
AAACCTCACATTTTCCTTTCAAAAAAGAAAAAAAAACTCTAACCTCTACGTATATACAGAACGTACATATATGGCGATCGATCGATCACCTTGTTTGAGATTGATGTTAAGAGTGAGGACTAACTTTTCTTTCTTTTTTTTTCTTTTAATTGGTAGGGGCTTGTGGCGTCCGGGGTAGCGTTTGCTCTGCAGATATGGTGCATCGACAGGGGAGGTCCTCTCTTCACCGCCGTGTTCCAGCCGGTGCAGACCGTCGCCGTCGCCGTCATGGCCGCCATCATTCTGGGAGACCAGCTTTACACTGGAGGGTACGCATGTAAATTAAGGACACGATCGCACGAACAACACAATCACACCAAACAAAGAGAAAGAGAGAGATATAAAAGGTAGATCAAGAGAGAAGAAGTGCATGAAACTTAAACATAGGATCACGTACATAATTAAGATAGATATATAGTTCAGAATCAAATCGATCGATATAGGAGTATAATTCATCCACACGACGTCAATTGATTCTTGTGCTCTTTCGGCGGGCGGCAGGATCATCGGGGCCGTGCTGATCGTCATCGGGCTGTACTTCGTGCTGTGGGGCAAGAGCGAGGAGAAGAAGGCCGGCAGGAGCCAAGATCCGGCGCAGCTGGAGGGAGACATGACGAGGCATCTGCTCGGGCAGGACGCTCCAGCTAAACATCACCAACTCCCCACTGACCTGGCATGATACTGCCTGCACACCTGCATGCAGCTAGCTGCAGCCACTGTAGCAGTATAGTATTGGATTTGCATGGGCTTTGGAAACGAACGTATATTGGTATATGGGCGCTAGCTTGTACTACGTGATGTTTTAACTGCTTTGGATCGATCATGCATCCATGCAACCGAGAGACGAAATTATTGTGCCAGTGTGCGGGTGCAGCACTGTTCATACCCCGGTATGGGTGTGAATGAACCAGTGTATAGGGCTGTCTCATGTTGTATATCGATCGATATATCATCCAATATTAATCATGATACCGGTACGTACTCATTACTAAGAATCTCAGATTTTAAAATCATTTCCATAGCACTGAGAACTCGTATATATAGTTTGGATCTAGCAAGGTGCATAACATATTAATTATTCCAAAAGAAGGGATTGCCTAAGTAACAGGCTTCCGTGGGATTCTAAAGGCGCATGCGATTTTTAAGGTGAAACATGGACTACTCATGGCTGGTTGTCTCATGGGACAAATTATTCTGTCTTGTGCATGCGACGACGTCGCTGCCACCAAGCGGACCTCGTTTCGACCTCACGCGTTAATTAGGTGCCAAGCTTTTGGAGGACACAGGGCTTGATCCGTCCTGATCGTTGTAATGACAGTGGGCGTCGCAACCGTGGGTCTAACCATGTCCCCAAACCACAACTTAAGTCTTATCGCTGACGATGACGTGGCTGATTACGGGCAGTGTTCCCTGGCACCAGCCAAGCCCTCCGACAAGCGCCTACGGCCTGTCATGTTCCTAACGTTTTAACCCTCGCATGTTTTCAGCGGAAAACGATCGCACATACGCATGGCCGGTGAGCGAGACCTTGTTTCGCTTAGGACAAGCATGGTGCCCCGCGCGACAAAAGATTTTCTCTCAATGCTTTAATTTAGCATAATTTTTATTATTTCTTATTACAAATTTATGTATTTTTATTTTTATTATAACCAAACCCCGGCAATAAGGACATGCAGTGGCAGCAATGCCGTCGATGGCATCGCGAATTGCGATCGATCGATGGTGTTTGTCGAGACGCACGGGGCGCCATTGATATGATCACGCCGGCGACATCGACGATGACACTCGGGATTTGGCGCCATCGGCACAGAAAACGCCAGAGGGAACAGCTGGGCTTTCAGTAATAGGTTGTCGATCGACTCTACACACATAGACACACACACATGCATATAAATCTATATAGTATATGCAACCCTAATTAAGTCTCATGGGCTACTAATCTAGATAATTATCTAGCTGCCCATGTGAATTGACGTCGATATATAAGTCTACCTCAACTTTTTGGTCGAACAGCAAGAGTAACGATGGTTACGGCATCGTTTGTTTCAGCTTAAATTAAATTATATAAAATTTTATTATTTTTTATAAGCCAAATGGTGTAATACTTTGTAATCATTTTTATTTGATTTTAAATTATTTTTACAGTTCGTAAAATATTTTTTTATAATTTTTTAAACTCTTTATGATGCTTTTGAGGGGTCACAATATTTTTAAAACCGAACGGGCAAGAGCACCGCCATTTCATTAGAAAAGAGGACTGTACATTTTACAAAGGAGAATGGAAAAGAGGAGCAGAGATCTACAAAGACAGACTACTCGTTAGAGGTTAGAGAAGCAGCGCTCTCCCAAAGGGCGATACATATATGTCAAAAGCAATCCTCTCCACCACCTGTGAAACGGACAAGCTCTGCGTTGGAATAGACAACGGTTCCGGTCTTAGGTCACAACCTTTTTAGATTAAAGTTTTCAGCAACTTTCGGCTAAACAAACAAGGCCGTAACATTCGTCAATCTAGGAATGTCGCGCATTAATTAGGTGCCAAGCTTTTGGAGGTCACAGGGCTTGATCCGTCCTGATCGTTGTAATGATAGTGGGCGTCACAACTGTGGGTCTAACCATGTCTCCAAACCACGACATAACCGATAGGAACTCTTTCCTCTAATCTGATATGAATTTCTATTCTTATGATTTTTATTTTAAATTTATGTTGTCGTTTTGTTATATGTGATGCCAACTCTTTTTTCAATCTGGCACAGACTCTTATCTGTGATATCAGCTAATTGGCATGTGGGTGTGGGCACAATAAACGTAAGTGATAGCATGGGCCGCACAAAAACTAAGTGACGCATAAATCGTGCCGCACGATATTTTCAGGGAAAATCACTATTTTCGTCTGCTGGTGGACGACAAATATAAGCCACGTGGCATTTCACCATGCCCACATGCTGTATTTTTTAAAAGAAAACCCATAGCCACGTGGCACATTGCGCTGCTGGTCGGCCCATATTTTTGCAAAAAAAATAAATATTTTCGTCGGCTACCATAAGCCATATGGCACATCCTGTTGCGGTCCACCCTCATATTTGCGTAAAAAATAACTATTTTCGTCGGCCACCATAAATATGGTATGTGGCACACCTAGCTACTTTTGTTAGCTGGTGGTTGACAAAAATAAGCCATGTGGCAGACCCGCTGGCCGCTGTGGGTCATCCCACATTTACATAAAAATAATCACTATTTTCGTTGGCCAAGCCACGTGGCACAATGGCACCTCACTGTCTGCTATGGTGCTTTTTTTTTGTATAAGTTTAAAAATATTTTTGTCGGTAAATTGTTTGGTGCCATCAAAAGAAGATTGGTTTTGAAATTTACCACTAAAAGATGTGGGTACCATTAAATACCATAAAAAACATAGCCATTCCATTTTATGTTAATTTTTCACGTTTAGCCATTTGAAAATGGTCTAGGAAGAAGGAAATGACTATTGTGCCCTCACCGGTTATGTAACATGCATTGGAATCTCTCCTCCTGTGACTCGTCCTCTCCTCCTACCTCCCTCCTCTCTTCCACATCTACGTCAAGGCGTTGATTCTCTCTCCACTCCCTCCTTGTTAGAGCGTTCACCGCCGCCACCCCCTCTCCATCCCCTGTGCACCGAAGGCTTGCCGCACCACCCATCCTGCTGTCTCCTTGGATCAGCATCACCACTGAAAGCTCCAATTTGTTCCAAGGGCCATTTTGGTTATCTTAATTATATGGTTGGATGAATTTAACAAATTGGTAGCTTGTGGAATGGTGATGTGTTTTCAGTGATATTTAATGGAACTGATTCCTTTTGATAGTATATTCCAAAAGTGAAGCTCTTTCGATGATATACTAGACAATATTTTTAAAAAAAAATACAGCATGGCTCCAACTCTTATTTTCGTCGGTCTGGACAAAAGTCGACGAATATACATAAAATTTTGTCGGTTTTGAGTGGGCCGCCAAAACAATTGTTGTATTTTCGTCGGCTTATTCCTATCCGACGGTAAAAGCCGATGAAAATATCAAAGGCTGACGAATGAAGGACGGATTCTTGTTGTGCGCTGTAGTATGTTCAAATATCCTGATTATGGGTTGGAATTGAATTTTGACCATTTTAGCGTGTGGCCTCAGAAATTAATCGTTAATATTGGAAAAGGCATATATCGAAGGCTCGAAGCAGGAAGCTACCCAGAAGGGCAAGAGCTCGGAACACGCCAGGGCTCTTCAAGCAAGATAGGCTGGCACGTGTGCAATGAATGGAGTTGATCACGAGCCGCCTGCCCTGCCGTACAGGTTGTATGTACAGGTTGTATGCGTACTGGTAGGTCTCCTTGGCCGTGTACACGGCTACAAGGGCATTTAATACCCATCGTGTGACATGTATATGCATGTATGCGACACCATGCAGACAGGAAACCATGTTTAGTTAGGGCCTTGTTTTTTCAGTGTATTTGCGTATTACTTTAATATTTTTTAATTATTTTTTATAATCTTTAAACCTTATTTCGAAAGCTCTTAAATTTGCTATAGTAATACGACAACTCAAATATACGTTGAAAAAAAGGGCCTAGATCGACATGTACGTATATTTGAAAAATATGGATGGATGGATGACATGCGTGCATGGTGTGGGATGCTGGAGGGGCAGTTCTTATAATTAATAATACTGTATATCCGCATCCATGCATATATACATGCTTTGTCGACTGTTGCTTCGTCTTTTGCTTGCAGTTGCAGGCACATGCACCTGTACGTACACCGCATACGTGCATGTGTGTGTCTATATTATAATTATATTGTAGCAGCCATTATATGCTATACTAGCCGCGTGGCGCGCCCGCTGCGGGCGCGGCGAGCAAGTCGGGCTCGGGCGAGCGTACGTGGGGCAAAAAGCGGCAGCGCGCCGAGCCAGCCACGCGCTCACGCGCAACGCGGCACAGCGAGCGAGCTGGCGCGACGCGAGAGCGCGGAGGCCCATGTGGCGGCTGAACGCGTTGGACGCACGCAGGCGACGTGAGCGTCGGGCGAGCAGGGCGAGCGGCGAGCGAGCGCGGCGCGCGGGGAGGGCCGCGTGGTGCGTGCACGAAGAGAGTTTACGGGATTGTACTATTTATTGATATGTAGGAAATACTCGTACGATATATTATGGCTACACATTTGTGTTGCTACCTATGGTAATTTTAGTAGGTATGCACAATTGCACATGCACATTACATGCTGCACAATTGCACATGCATGCACCGATGCGCGTAACGTACTTTAGCACGTATTCCAAACCCAAGGATGGCCAAGGCCCAAGGCCCACACCAGCAATGTGTACTACGTGTATGCATGCACGAATAGACGTACGATGGATACTTACACACGTGCGTACATAGACGTTTGTGTGATAAATTAGAGTGTGTTTAGTTAGTTGAATAAGGTTGTATGAAATGATATATATACTACCTTCGTTCTTTTTATTTGACGCCTTTGACTTTTTGATACACCTTTGACCATTCGCCTTATTCAAATTATTTTTTGTAAATATCATTTATTTTGTTGTGATTTGTTTTATCAATAGAGATACTTTAAATATGTCTTATTTTTACATCTTTGCACTAAATTTTGGAATAAGACGAATGGTCAAAGACGTGTCAAAAAGTCAAAGGCGTCAAACAAAAAAACGGAGGGAGTACATACATGTTTCTGATGTTTTGTCGTGGAATGGGATGATACGGTATTTTATGAACCATGTGTTTGATTGGCGAGACAAGATTGCATGAAATTTGATTTAGGAAATATTTCTTGTTTATATTGTGCGTAGGGGTGCTAATGGGTTGGGGTGGAATGGGGTGGAATGGGTTGGGTTTTAGAATGGGTTGCTTTGGATGGGTGAAAATGGTGTTGATATTACTAATGTGTTGGGGTGGATGGATTTTAAGTTGAAATAGGTTGGGGTTGGGGTGGGGTGGGGTGGGGTGGGGTGGGGTGGGTTTGAAAAGGTTTGGGTTCAAATGGGTTCAACCCATGGGTTTGTATTGAATGAATTCATATGGGTTCTATAATATATCATAAATTTTTACGTACAGACCCCACCTATTCAGTTTGACCTGCAAATTTGCACAACGTTGCTTTTGGATATATAGAACTGTAGCAAAAAAAAAATCAGACAATTTTGATGATTTTTTATGGTGTGAACGCGAGATTTAAAAAAACAGAGCTGTTTTATAATAGAAATAGCTATGGACAGTCTAAGCCGAGGCAATCTAAGGAGTCCACCAGGCCGACTTGGCCGCTTGGGCTTCGATTTATAGCCCGCTGATCGGGCCGGGACTGGGTCCGAAGAAAACACGAAATAGCACTGGGCCAGGCTAGGCTTCGGGTTGGGCTTTGGGCTGGGCTCGAGCCAGAGACTGGAAAAAGATGTCAGACTGGATCGGTCTCGGCCTAGTCCCGCGGAACTGGCTTTTTCAAGCCCGGCCCGAAACCCGACAAGCCTTTGGACAGATCAACTTTATCGAAAAGCACCAAATTTTACATGTGGGCTCCATCTATTCTGTTTGCCATATAAATCTACACAAAGTTGCGTCCAGATGTATAGAGTCATGACAAAAAATTCAAACAATTTCAATGATTTTTTATAGTGTGAACGTGAGGTTTAAGAAAAAAACTAAGATGTTTTTCTTTATAAAATTTAATCTTCATATAAAATTGGGTTGAGAAATGGATTCAAATGGGTTGAGAAATGGGGTTGAACCCATATGAGAGGTGTGGGTTGGATTGGTTTGGGTTTATATAAGAAATGGGGTGGGGTGGGTTCAAATAAAATGAGGTGGGGTGGAGTGGGTTGAAAAAAATAGTTTTATTAAATGGAGTGGGGTGGATATGGGTTGGGTTTAAACCCATTAGCAACCCTAATTGTGCGACATGATTCGCTAGTTTCGATCGAACAACCTTACCTAGTTTTTGCACCATCTTATATCATCCTATACCGCTTAATTCCATTCCATCCGCTCCATGTAAACAATCAAAACACATCCTCCGGTACCGCTATAAAAAATCATAGTTAGAACTTAGAACGGCATGGAGCATGTCCATAAATGAACGTTGGGCCTCCTGGACCTGTGAGATGCCGCAGGTGTTAGATGGGCTTGGAATTTAGCCACTTGATCTTTCTTAGGAGAGAAGCAGGCCCATTCATGGCCTTACATGGATGTCCCAATTACTTTCAAGCGGAACTGGAAAGTAATGGGCTTTTTAGGTGACCGAAGCCCAATATGCCATGAACTTGCACCGGAGTCCGGAGGTAGGAACGAGGCATCCCCGATTCCCGCTCCGCTCAGCCTCGGTGTATCCGCCCGGCGCCGGAGACAACCCAAAAGATTACCATTTTTCGGCATGAAAACCTCTATATTTTGTTTTGATCCTCCAGCTATATCGTACAAACGTTTATATTTTTGTTCATACATTTCAGCTTAGCGTAGCGTAGCATTTCAGCAAAATTTATCTTTTTTATAGCCTATTTGGTATAATAATTTGTAGTGAATTTTCTCAGGATTTTAATCGTTCCCTTAAAGATCCTAAAGCTATTTTTTTATTATTATTTTATAATATTTAAACCTCTTTTTAAATACTATCAAATTTCGTTAAAACGTTACGCTACGCTACGCTACGCTACGCTAAGCTAAGCTAAGCTGATATGTACAAGGCCTTGAACCATTGATTTTCTCCTTTAGGATAAGAGGGTTACCAAGAGACGATATGTCGAACGATATACGTGTTTTACATGATATATTAATAAAACGCAATGCACATAAAAAGCTCATGAGACACCGTGTTAAACACATGAAACATCTTAAACAACTATGTCCTAATTTTTTATGATTTATCTTATTTGGCTTATTTACTTGCCTGACTTTCTAATTTTGAGAGCCTTCTAAGATGGACTTGAGAGCCGAGCCCTTATTGTTTGAACCGTTCATAGCAACTAAATTATTTATATTTTAAATAAAAATAAATAGATAAATCAAATAAAGTATATAAGCTGCAGAGAACCGTATAGTTGGGACGATCCGACGTATACGATTATACGATTAGTATTTCCGTTAGGAATAAGAGTGTGTCCGGAAGAAGAAAAGAAAAAGCTCAGGGAGGTAGGCATAAAAGCGCGCACTATTTTTTACTCTTCTCGTGCGCCACCAAACCACTTGGTATTTCTCGCCGCCGTCGCGTCTCCAAACTCCCAAGTCCCAACTCCCAACCCCAACTCACAGACGAGGCGATCGCACGCGCCGGATCAATGGCGATGCTCTCGGCCAAGCTCGCCTCTCCGCCCGCCAGCTGGCTCGCCGGTGACCGCGCTCGCGCCCGCCGATCCGCGCCCGCCCGCCGCGCCACGCTCGTCTGCGCCGCCGCCGCCGGCTCCTACGCCGACGAGCTCGTCTCCACCGCGGTCAGCGCCCCACCAAACCCTACGCCCCCACCCTTTTCCCATTCACTTGTTTCCTTTCCACGACTCGCTCGCCTTGCTCAAGATCTAACCTTTGGATGTTGCGTGCGTCGCTTGTAGCCATCTATGATGATGTCTCGGCTCCGTGTTGTTTTCTAGCGATTCGTGATGTGGACTGTTGAGTAGGGATTGGGTCCAGTGGGGGGTGGGGATAGAGGGAACTAGCTTTTTTGGTTTTCACCTTCGAAATTAAATCGATGCTAGCAACACTTACATGCCATTAATCGAACTTTGACCGATTAATCTTTTGAGAAAGTTGCATCGTCTATGCTGCGTTAAGGGTTTCTTCTGTTATTTGAGACGGCAAACTGCTTCAGTCATGTGTTGAAAGCAGTGATAGATAGGCTCAGTGCCTCGGTTGTTTTTTGTATCTCTATCAACTCACATCAGGACATGGCAAGCAAATCCCGCAGTCGTATTGAACTGGTCTGTCCATGTTTACTCCTAGATCCAGTTGGCTGAGCTTGTGTCTCATAAATCCTTATCGGATAATCAGGAAATGGACTAGTGTGATGTATGGATGCTGAGAGTCTGAGATATTCCACTCGAGCTATTGTTGGTTCCCTCTAATTGTGTGAAGAATTTGTGTTTTAATATAGAATTGCTTGTTTCGGTTTACCCTGTTTTGGCTGACATTTAAAATAAAGTAGTCCATGTTACTTGGACACAGGTGCGGGTGTCTGATTCGGCAAAAAAAGCTTGGACATGCCAATACCACCTGGAATCCCACATGGTTTCCGGGTGTCCGGCTCGCAAAAAATATTAGGACTCGGATGTCCCAGTTAACACTGAAAGTAGACTAAGCTTATGACAGTTGTCCTGGTAGCAGCAAAAGGAAATTATCTGATGCTGGTGTTACTCTGATGATAAATTACCATCAAATTGTTTTGAGGGCAATTTGTTACTTATATTTGGCAAAGTAGCTTAATTAGTATTGGTGGGTGGAAATTATGATGTCTGGATTGCTTGGCAATTGGCAAGGATGGCTTGTGTGAAAAGCTTACTAGAATATGTGTGTTTGTTAGGTTTAATCTTTAGGCTGAACATGACCGATTCACACTATTGCACTATGAATGATTTAGGGCTTACTTTTGTTCAGTTACAATGCCTCTGTTACTCTTGATTTGTAACTGTGTGAGCATGTTCTCACGCGAATGAACTATACTTCTATATTTCTGCTTCAACTACTGACTAACACTGATGGCTGTATGATCGGTTGAAGCTGGGTATGTTTACCCGCCTTATAAGTCATTTCCTATTTCCTCACTAGTAGTCTTCCTTCTAGGCCACAATGCATTTCCCTGTTGGGTTTTGTGACTGTATATCTAATGGTTCAATGTGTGCAGAAATCTGTTGCTTCCCCTGGGCGTGGAATCCTGGCAATTGATGAGTCAAATGCTACATGCGGAAAGAGATTAGATTCCATTGGATTGGACAACACGGAAGCTAACCGTCAGGCTTACAGGCAACTTTTACTGACCACTGCTGGTCTTGGTGAATTTATTTCTGGTGCTATCCTTTTTGAGGAAACTCTTTATCAGTCAACTACAGATGGCAAGAAGTTTGTTGACTGCTTGAAGGATCAGAGCATCATGCCTGGTATCAAAGTTGACAAGGTATGCATGCCATTATATGATGATCATCATTTTGTAATAGCCAACAATACAGTTCCAGAATTCTTATTTCTTGGTGTTTTTTGTTGTGCCAAAAAGGGTCTGGTTCCATTGCCTGGATCCAACAATGAATCCTGGTGTCAAGGTCTTGATGGCTTGGCTTCAAGGTGTGCTGAATACTACAAGCAGGGAGCACGCTTTGCAAAGTGGTCCGTTCATACCCTCATAATGTGTTTCCTGAATAATTTAATTGGTATGTCCTTTCTAAATTTGCTATGCTATATCGATGTTCTCCAGGCGTACTGTTGTTAGCATCCCTTGCGGCCCCTCTGCATTGGCTGTCAAGGAAGCAGCATGGGGCCTTGCTCGATATGCTGCTATTGCTCAGGTATCAATGCATACTTCTAATTACTGAATTTCTTGCAATGAAGTAGTCACACTTTGTTTTGTTTGATTTGAATGTGCTTTTGGTGCCTTGATCATCAACCCTATCTGTTTTATGCTCTTAATTTTTTATATTGGGAAAAGTTTATTTTACACCCTAAACTATCACCCTTTGTCTACATACGCCGCTGAACTATGAAACCAGGTATTTAACCCACCAAAACCAAAAAAACCAACGCAAATAACACCCCACAGTGATTTTGAAGGTGGTTTTGCCACTGTGGCTGTGAGATGGCACTTGATGCGGCAATGACATGCATGGTCCCACATGTAGGTCACACAACTATCTTCTTCCTCTCTCTCCCCTATCTCCTTTTCTTTATTGTCTTCTCTTTCCTTTCCGATCTTCAGTGCTGCTTTCTTCATCCCCACCGCACTTGCGACCTCTCCCTTCCTCCCTCCCCTCCTTGGAGACCTCCCCCCGCCATCACTGCAGCAGATCGAGGCGGTGGCAGCATAGCAGGGCGGCGCAGGTGGAAGTGGCTGCGGTGGAGCATGACAGTGATGGCGCAGGTGGACACAGATCAACGCAGCCGTGGCATGGAAGGCTAGGGTGGCGCGCCACGGGCAGCCATGGCAGCGAGGTGAAGCGAGGTGATGTAGGCAGCGAGGCGTGGCGAGATGCGGTGGCTGAGGCAGTGGCCTCCATGGCGGTGCGGTGCGGACGATCTCCATGGTGCCTCCCCTAGCGCGGTGCGCGGGAGAAAGCCGCGGCAGCGGTGCTCCTCCCCTAGCACGAACAGGCGGCGACACCCTTCCTTGGTGCATAGGAGCAGCAGGTGCGCCGGCGGTGTTCCCCTCGATGTCGGTGATTTCTCCGCTCGAAGAGAGGGAGAGAGGAATAAGGTGATGTGTCATACTGTCATGTGTGCGCATGTGGCGATGATGTGGCAAAAATTGCACATGTGTACAGTTTGTGTGGGAATACCACATTTAGGGGGTTATTCGCACTGGTTTTCAGGTTTTGTGGGCTAGAATACCTGATTTCATAGTTTAGAGGGTTAAGTAAACAAAACACGATAGTTCAAGATGTAAAATAGATATTTTCCTTTTATATTTGGAACCCTGTATGACATTTTATAAGTGGACATACTTTGAGAAACATATTAAAAAACTTCTCGAGGTCTAGCTAGAGCCTAGCTTGTTTATTCATTCAGCTCAGTCACTCCAAATTCATCGAGCTTTTTTGCTGTTCTTGAAATCATGTACTGCAGTGACCACGCACAGAAAGACATGGCATTTGACTGGGTGAAAAGCAAGCACAGTACATCAGACAACATGTTTATAAAGCCGAAAACACATATATGCTCTACTGTTTTGCCCTCAATATTTTTTATTGTCTTTGCTCAGCATGTTCTGATATTTGATGTAAATAAATCTTCAGGACAATGGTTTAGTGCCAATTGTGGAGCCAGAGATCCTTCTTGATGGAGATCATGGTATCGAGAGAACCCTTGAGGTGGCAGAGAAGGTGTGGTCTGAGGTCTTCTTCTACCTGGCGCAAAACAATGTTCTGTTTGAAGGTATCCTGCTGAAACCCAGCATGGTGACCCCTGGCGCTGAACACAAAGAGAAGGCTTCCCCAGAAGCCATTGCGAAGCACACCCTTACAATGCTGAGGAGGAGAGTGCCACCTGCCATCCCTGGCATCATGGTACTGCCTTGAGTCTTGAACTATTTTAGGCTGTGTACTATCTCCATTGAAAATCAGGGCAGGAGATGGCTATAACATTACCGATATTTTTCTTCAGTTCCTTTCTGGTGGACAGTCTGAGGTGGAGGCAACTCTAAACCTGAACGCGATGAACCAAGCTCCGAACCCGTGGCACGTGTCGTTCTCCTACGCCCGGGCTCTCCAGAACTCGGTGTTGAAGACATGGCAGGGGCGCCCTGAGAATGTTGAGGCAGCTCAGAAGGCACTACTGGCACGTGCCAAGGCGAACTCGCTGGCCCAGCTCGGACGCTACACCGGGGAGGGCGAGAGTGCCGAGGCCAAGAAAGGAATGTTCCAGAAGGGCTACACTTACTGATAATTAAGGCAGCTCCCGTCCTAAATAAAAAGCATTTTTTTTATGAAAATACTTTGAGCCGGGAGTCCGGCGCCTCCGGACTCCCGCGCGCTGCGCGCAACATGGGGGCGGGGCGGCACTGTGTGCACTGTGTAGGTGGGTCTCACAAGCATTTTTTTTCTTTCGGCGACTATAAATTTTGGTTGGATGCTCTAATCCAAAAACCGTTTGTACCGACGTGTTCCTCGTATTTTTACGAACAAAACAAGATATAAGTTGCCATATAACTCTTCAAACTTATCTGGTGAAACTTGGGTTTCGTCTACTGAAACTTAGATTTCATATTCGTTAAACTTGCCGAACTGTCAAGTTTCATCAGGTTTAATGCAAGTTTCATCAAGTTTCAACATGTCTCATACAAGTTTCTTCAAGTTTCATCAGGTCAATTCAAGTTTCAACATGTTTTATCCAAGTTTCATCAGGTTACATCGAAGTTTCACCCAAGTTTCATCAGATTTCATCAGCACACAACCAAGTTTCATCAGCACGCGACCAAGTTTCGCTAGTATAGGTGTAAGTTTCATAAGTGCCTTCTCCTAGTTTCACATCAAATTTTTTTTAAAAAGTGAAAAAACCAAAAAAATTAAAAAGTATTTAAAATGGGTTGCTCTCAATTTTAGACGAATTATGAAATTTATTCCACGCGTTTTGAACACTGTTTGAATTTTATACAAAAAAAGAAGTTTAATTGGAAATTTAATCAACTGATCGACTAACAAGGCGGGAGCATGCAACTCGTTCGATCCACGCGGCGCCGGCGATCCAATGGACGCCGTTGGTCCGGCACGCGTGCGTCCGGACGGACATCCGGACGCTGGCGCTCGTCTTAAAATTGATATAGTTTTTTCTTTTTTAAAACTTTTAAAATAGAATGAATTTGATATTCAAACTTTATACATAGGTAGTGCAAGTTCATTAGAATATCTACAATTTTTTTTCTTAACTTTTGTTAGTTGGTGGATACAGGATTTACACGGGAAAGAAAGGGTTTCACTGTTTTGTAAACTCCTTTTCCATTAACATGTGAGATTATGATAGTGCGTCTAAGTCTGCACCCACAAGCTGTGGCCGCGTGTTCAGCGGTACTAATCACGCCTGCTCATGTTATCTCCATTTTAATTGTATTCAGCGGTAATGATAGTGGGTCTCATATTTTTTTGATCTGATCTGAACAGCTGAATGACTGAAAAAATTTAAAGCATTTGTATTTTTAAAAAATTTATAAGTTGTTAAGCCGTTAAACTATTAAGCTGAAAAGAACAGGTCTTAGTTTTGCATGCTAAAATGTGGCTCGGCAGTCGGCAGCCTTGGGTTACGGCCCAGAGGGCCCAACTCTCCCTTAATGGTCCATTTATTTATCCAATTAACGACGGGATGGGGGCCACGTCGCCGTCATCTCGCTCGCGCACGTGTGGCCCACCTTACAGAAACCATTTGTCAGAGAGAGAGAGAGAGAGACCCCATATGTCAGTGGCTCAGTGCTTAGCACTGTCCTCACCGCCATTTGGCATTTGCAGTGCACCCGCAAGTTGCCCTCCCATCCCTTCCTCCTCCTCCTCCCCCGGCGCAGCCGCCACGCCGCGCCCCCCAACTCCTCTCCTCTCCCCGCCTCCTCCCGCCGCCGTTTCCTCGCCGGCCGCCGGAGCCGGACCATTGCACTTGTGCGCGCGTGGCGGTGGAGCCTGGGAACACCCCGCCAGACTTCCCCCCGCAGCGGAGCAGCTTAAGCGGAGCGGGTTGCATGAGATACGCGAGCTTGGTGCCGCGGCGGCGCGGGTGGTGATGCTCCTGGCCTCCGTCCTTCGGGGTCGCCTCCGCATCCTCCGCTGGCCCCGCCCCCCGATCATGCCCTCCCCCCTATTCCTCTCCCGGAACCCTAATCCTAGACTCGCCAGCTCGACCTCTGCTAGTGCTAGCCCCCACCTCTCCTCGCCGCCCGCCACCGCCGCCATGAGCACCAGCGGTGTCTACGTGCCGCCGATGCGGCGCCTCCGCTCTGTTATCGCGTCCACCAACGGGAGCCTTGCGCCGCCGCCCTCGGCTGAGGCGCAGGCGCAGGCGGTGTGGACGCCGGAGTGGCGGATGAACGGCCGCTCCCTCAGCCCGCCATCGCCTCCGCCTCCGCCGCCGCCGCCGCCTCCTCCTCCGCCGCCCCGCCCGCCATCGCCACCTCAGTGGCGTTACGCCGCTCCTCTGCCGCCCCGCCCGCCGCCTCCGCAGCTGGAGTCCTTTCGCCAGCAGAGCTCTGGGTACAGTCGGTACGCCTATGATGATTTCTCGGAGGACGACTCCGACAGGGAGATGGATCGCACGTCCGTATCAAGCAAGGTTAATGCGTTGGTTTTCTCACTCTTCTGTGCGGCTCACATATTACGAGTAATACGAAATTTATACTAGTTAAAGAATAAATACAGTTAACTAGACTGTGAAATCAGAATCTCCTTACTCCAAAATTGCTCCGGGGGGCTGCTTTCTTTGTCATTTTACTCAGTAGTCAGCTCCTGCCTTTTGCTTGAAAAAAAATGAAGACAAACAACTGAAGCGACTGGCTTCTATTTTCCACAAGTTCTGTAAGCCATAGAAACTTGTGTGGATGTGAATTAATAGTTGCTTACTGTAATTAGTGATTTAACTACTTATATTAACCTTTCACTTAGCTTGCAGTCCTTTCACCCTAATCACCCAATTATTAGTATTCCTTTTGCATTTCATGCTAACCCTATATAAAAAATGCTTAGAAATGAATGAAACATTTGGTACAGCACAAACTTCTATGATATATCTTCTGGTCTTTTTTCTTAGATTTTTGTGTCACGTTATGCGCTTTACAGTTGTATTAAATAAAATTTTCAGGGTGCATCCACTTTAGATAATGTTGATGAATGGAAATGGAAACTGCACATGCTTCTCCGGAACAATGATGAGCAAGAGATTATCTCAAGGGAAAGAAAGGACAGACGTGACTTTGAACAACTTGCTCAACTGGCAGATCGAATGGCTTTGCACAGGTACTCCATTGCCCATTTGATTTCCTAATACTACACAATCTTTATCCCTTATCTGATGATGATTTACAATATGGCAGCCGTCAATATTCCCGAGTTGTTGTGTTTAGTAAGGTTCCTTTGCCGAATTATAGATCAGATCTTGATGACAAAAGACCTCAAAGAGAGGTATGCTGATTGTATTACTAGCTTAAAACTTTTGAGTGTGTATTCCATACACATTGATGTTGGTTAAAATATGTGATTTTTATTTTGCTTGAAACATATTTGATTTATAGGTATCTATACCTTCTGGTTTGCAAAGAGAAGTTGATGCGTTGCTTTCAGACTATCTTGCACCGAAGAGAAAGAACAGTGGGAACTTCCCTAATGCCGCTTTCTCAAGATCAAGCAGCACGGACAGTTTTGCGACTGACGAAGGCTTCTTTGAGCAGCAGGATAATCTGACTTCAACTAGTGCTGTGATGGAGAGAATTCACAGAAGGAAAAGCCTACAGCTGCGTAACCAGCAGGCTTCTTGGCAGGTTTGTTTATATGCAGTAGAGTAAACTACGTGCTGTTTGTTTGTAGTTAGTTTTTTCCCTTTGGGTTGGAAGTATCATGAGGTTTGTCTTAAGTCTTGAAATTTTTATCACAATATCATTGCCAATCACTTTGGCTCCGTCATATATACTGTTTTCCTCTGAATGTTCGAGCAATGAAATGAGCATTCCTGGTCAGTTGTTGCTCACAATATCATTGCCAATCACTGTGGCTCCGTCATGTATACTGTTTTCTTCTGAATGTTGGTGCAATGAGCATTCCTGGTTAGTTGTTGCTCCATATTTTTTTTAAATATTTTGTCACTTGACTTTTTATAGTCTTTGAGATCCAACTTTAACCATTGTCTTTCTATAATATTTTGCAAAACATTGTGAACTGATAAATTGTACTTTTAAGGAAGTTCTTCTGAGTTCTGATAATAGATGTACTATGTTAAATTCTTACCAATTTAAATAACGGTTAATTAGGCACATGTCACTCTTAAGACATGCACCCGCCCTTTCTTCCTCCAGCATGCATCACCGCTGAGCATGGTTGCCACCAACCAGTGGGCAGTGGAGCTTGTCGGAGTATGGAGGAATAATGGAGGAAGAAGAGTGGGTGCTAGACTAGCCACAAAAATTTCACAATGGCTTGTTTGGAGGAATCTAACTTGGAAGTAACACTGGGCAGGTTTCACACTTTTTAATGGCATTTTAAAAAAGTCAACTTTGGAGTGACATGCATCTAATTAATCCTTTAGACTGGTTTCTACATCAATGACTTAATTGGGGAATGAAGAGAGTATTGTATTCTTCGCTCTACCCATATATGCTTTTGAAATTTACTACTACGCATATTACATTCTCAGATAGATGGTACTGTCACTGTGCTTCATGCAATAGTGATTTCTGGATTGATAATATAGTTAATGAGCACAGCTGGTCCCAAAATATTATTTACAGATGATCATCATGATAGTTTCAGTACAGAACTTACAAATAAATTCAGTTGAAATATCAGACAGTTTTTAATGCACAATAGATCCAGTTGAATATCAGATGATCATCCTGACATTTTTAATACACAACCTAAAAACTAGTCCAGTTAAATACACAACCTACAAATTAGTCCAGTTAAAATACCAGAAACTTCTAACATGTATAGATGAGCATGAGTTCCATTTTCACTCTTTAAATCACATCATGCTGCAGTTCGTAGTGATAAGTTTGATTGGCACCAGTTTGATATTATTTGTTTGGTGCATATATTTTGTTATATATATTGGTTCAAGTGGATAGATTTGATTTTTTTCCGACTGGTGCCTCCTGTTGAATGTTGATGAATTTTCTTTCCTTTTCAGGAATCATATGATGGTCAGAGTATGATGGAGTTCCGTTGTGGTCTTCCTGCTTATAAAGAAAGGCAAACATTATTGGAAGCTATATCTCAGAATCAGGTCCTGTTCTTGTTCTGGATAGTGTTTGTGATTTTTTCCTGTTCTAATTTTACTTTTGGAATGCCAATAAAGCATAATGTTTTGTTATCTGAGAAATTCGCCTTTAATATCTATTGGATTTTTTTAATGCATAGACGAAAGCTTCTATGAAGATATATCAAGTATCCATATAATTGAGTGCTAACATCTATGTTCTGTTCAATTGAACAGGTAGTTGTCATTTCAGGCGAAACAGGCTGTGGTAAGACAACACAGTTGCCACAGTACATTTTAGAATCTGAAATAGATGCTGCGTGTGGCGCTACTTGCAGTATTATCTGCACGCAGCCAAGACGAATATCAGCTATTGCTGTTTCTGAGCGAGTTGCTTCTGAAAGAGGTGAAAAAATCGGCGAATCGGTGAGCTACTTGTACTTTTAGATTGATTAAAGAGAAAATTGCACCATTAGTCCCCAAACTTGTCCCGCCTATGCACATAAATTCGTAAGTATCGAAACCGCTTATTTAGGTATCTTAGTGTGATGACAAGTAGGTCCCACATTAAAACTACGAAAGAAAAAGAAACATGCCACGTACGCGCTTACATGGCAGTCCACACCACCAAAACAGCCTAAAAAACCAGCCTATGGACCTGATTGCAACGGTTTCGCAAGTTTGGGTACCTAAATAAGCGGTTTCGATACTTATGGATTTATGTGCACAGGCGGGACAAGTTTGGGGACTAATGGTGCAATTTTCTCTTGATTAAAACTTAATTTTCCATGCTGGGATTACTATTTTGTGATTGCCAATGGGGAATCCATGAGTATTCTTGTTAGAGATTGTTATCCAAGATATTTATTTCTGTCCATTCATAGGTTGATGATTGGTCAGTAGTCAGGTGCTGCAATTGGCTTAATATATTCTACTTCCTTATAGTGTGGCAATTTATTTCACCTTTTGCTTAGGTGGTCTGTTCAAAGGGTTACACTTAGTTAAAAAGTTCTTGCAATACTTAGAATCTTAGATTATGCTGGTTTTCTCAATCCTGATTAAGGATTTTTTTATTTTAGGTTGGCTACAAAGTTAGATTGGAAGGAATGAAAGGAAGAGATACACGTCTTCTTTTCTGCACCACTGGGGTCCTGTTGCGGAGATTGCTGGTGGACAGAAACTTGAAAGGAGTTACCCATGTTATTGTTGATGAAATTCATGAACGGGGCATGAATGAAGGTCTGCATTAGTCACAATGATTTTAAATTTGTACAGGAAACGGTGCTAGGCACTCAGGTAGAAGTGTTATGCTAATTATTTTTGGGCCCTTGTGCTAGATTTTCTTCTTATTGTCCTAAAGGACCTTCTTCCACGCCGGCCTGAGCTAAGACTTGTATTGATGAGTGCAACCCTTAATGCTGAGTTATTTTCTTCATACTTTGGTGGAGCACCCATGATACATATACCTGTGAGATATTTTTCTTAATACTTTCCCACTATCATCATTGTCATTTGTCATTTTATGATTTGTATCATACATGGAACTTTTGACAGCAGTACTGCTATATTCCTTTTGCGGCATACCTGCTTTATTTGCCAATAGAATTGGTAGGCATGCACTAGCATAGTAGAATGCTAGTTGTTAATCCAGTGAATGATAATTAGTTTCATTGGATAAATTATAATACATTTAGCTGAATGGGCATCTCATCAGATATTAATAGCAATACTTTGTTGCATGTTGCTCTATGCATCCAGTTGGGTAGGCATATTTTTCATAAGAGACATCCTGACTATTTGGCTAAATGAAAACTTTGTTTTGTTATCTTAACATAGTGTCATAGTCAAATTAAACAGGAGGCATTTCATCAGCTCTTCTATGATGAATAGTGAATGCTGTATATCTTACTGTAATTATCAACTATACATTCACAGGGTAATCCTCCAGCTCTATCTTCCTTTGCATTCATGATGTAGTCTCGTTGTGCCAGATCTTTCTACTACTACACTTCTAGTCACAAATGCATGAACATGAGTGTAGTATTGTACCTAGTTTTATATTGATGAGATGCCCAGTTTGCTAAATGTTCATGCATCTGATTTTAGGAAAATCCCACCCAGGTCTTCAAATGGGAATCTTGCAGGTTCCCAGCGGCTATGGTCATTACTCTAGGCAGTTTGGGCTCCAAATTCAAATGACATGATTCATAATTCAAAGTTCCATACATGGATTCCAGAAATTCTGCCTGGATCCTGGTAACAATTGAGAAAATAATATACACATCATTTTAAAGCAAGTATTGTTATATATGTTCGCATGAAGTTTAGCTCTTCATATGTGTACATTTAGCTTGGTACAATAGATATAGAGCTAAGTTTTATTGGAATTGGCACTGTTTTACTTATGGAAATAAGTATCATTTTGTATGCCATATCATTTTGTATGCCAATTCCTATGTGAGTATGACATGTGGGATCACCCGAGTCACTGAATGTGGGCCCGAGTGGCATGGGAGAAAATGCAAATTTTAAAGAGTGACATGGGAGAAAAAGCCCCGTTCTTTTGAGCTGAAAGCCTGCTGTGGATTATAATCTAAAAACTTGTGGGCCCTATTTAGGGGGCCTTGGAGAGGCCACTATAATTAAAATTTGGTTTTGAGAGCTTTCTTTACAGCTTGTCACCTAATTTGGTTATCTCCATTTGCAAAATACAAACGTTTTGGTTTTTTACTATGTTCTCTCTTTTGTTTTTGCCTCGATGGTGCGTCTCAAAGCTCTAAAAAACAAGTCAAACAAATTGGACCCACCTTTGGAAGCTCTCAAAGTTTACGAGATCAGCAAATAAGTAGATAAGACATAAGTAAATAAACTGTAAAGGACATACAAAGCAACAGAGCATTTGGCTTGAACAAAAAGAACAAATATCTAACTGTATATTATAATCTGAATTTAATCTGTAAACTGCAACTTGTTTTGTTTTTTCTATGGTGTCCATTTCTCCTAATGGTTTTATTAATATGCCCCTTCTGTTATGTTGCATGTATATCTCATCTTAGGGTTTTACGTACCCTGTTCGGAATCATTTTCTTGAAGATATTCTTGAAGCTACGGGGCACAGATTGACTCCATACAATCAAATTGATGACTATGGTCAAGAAAGGAGTTGGAAGATGCAAAAGCAAACTCTAAGAAAGAGGAAGAGCCAAATTGCTTCTGCTGTGGAAGTACGATGATACCCTTTTTTGCAATTATTTTCTGCTCGGAGCTTTGGCTTCTAAGCTTCTCTTTTGAACAGGATACAGTTGAAGCGGCTGATTTAAGGGGCTATAGTGCACAAACTCGTGACTCGCTGTCCTGTTGGAATCCTGATTCAATTGGTTTCAACTTAATAGAAAATGTTTTGTGTCATATTTATCAAAAGGAAAGAGCTGGTGCTGTTCTTGTGTTTATGACAGGGTGGGATGACATCAATGCACTGAAAGAGCAGCTTCAAGCAAACCCACTGCTTGGAGACCCTACCAAAGTTTTGCTTCTTGCATGCCATGGTTCGATGGCAAGTTCAGAGCAGGTATTGCCACTATGTTGATTTATTCTGCATTTTTATGGTTACTTTTATCACACCATGCTTAGTTATTTTTTAAAAAAAGATGAAACACTCATGTACCTACAATCTAACTCTGCCAGTAATGCTGGACCTATTTTGTTCATACATGCTTTTAATGTTGCTGGTACCATGAGAGCGCATTTTGATTTTGCTGATGCTATAGATTTATAGTTTTGATGTATTTAAACAATCAAGATGTTCCCTGGTAATGTGCGGCAGTGCTCATTTTATTCTTAATGCCGTTTCACGTGACCTACAATTATTGTGTTATTGTCTGTTCTGCGTAATTGCACTTACTAGTTCTGACCAAATTGAATTGTGAATTTGTGATCGTCATCTATGGTCAACAGTGTTAACTTGTGGGACATGTCTTGAACTCTTGTGTTCCTCTTTATTTTACTGCATGATAGATGTATTCCACCCCATAGTTATGTTATTGTTTCACGTACCATGTATCATAGAAGGCTTTTGTGGTCGTGGATTGCAAGTTGTGCATATTTTTATGTTCTCTCTCATAGGAATGGTCATTTGGTAATATAGCTGTCTCCTTTCCGTGCAGAAATTAATATTCGATAAACCTGAGCCTGGAGTAAGGAAAATAGTTCTTGCTACTAATATGGCTGAAACTAGTATTACTATCAACGATGTAGTTTTTGTTGTTGATTGTGGAAAAGCAAAAGAGACATCTTATGATGCACTGAATAATACCCCCTGTTTACTTCCGACCTGGATCTCCAAGGCTTCAGCCAGACAAGTAATATTTTCTTTCTTCTTGGAATACGAATGATTGTATTTTTATCGTATCTCACATTGTGAATCAGCCAACATTGTTTTGGTTGTCACACCTGTATAATGCAGTTTGTAGCCCTTTTGTTTTGCTAATTAAATGTCTGATAATTTAGAGACGAGGAAGAGCTGGCCGAGTCCAGCCAGGGGAGTGTTACCACCTTTATCCACGATGTGTGTACGACTCATTTGCTGACTACCAGTTGCCAGAACTTCTGAGAACTCCACTTCAATCCCTCTGTTTGCAAATAAAAAGCTTGCGACTTGGGAGTATTTCAGATTTTTTATCCAGAGCTTTGCAGTCACCTGAGTCTTTATCGGTATGTTTCTTGCACTCAATTGTCATTATGACTCACAAAAGATAAGTGCCCTTACGTGTCTTTGAATTGTTTGATAAGTTAATTTGATTTGTCCCAGGTGCAAAATGCCATTGAATATCTCAAAGTCATTGGAGCATTTGATCAAAATGAAGAATTGACCATTCTAGGTACCAGATTACTCTTTAAATTGATCTTTGAACTATGACCGCACCATTCCATAATGATGGAGCTCTTGGAGCCTGTATGCTAACCATACTCTACTGTTTCACGTTCTCAGGAAAGCACTTGTCTATGCTTCCAGTTGAGCCTAAATTAGGCAAGATGCTTATTTTTGGGGCTATTTTTAATTGCCTTGATCCCATCTTAACCATTGTTTCTGGACTAAGTGTCAGAGATCCATTTTTGACTCCATTTGACAAGAAGGATGTAAGTAATGTCTAATCCTAATGTTTGACTGTCTCTTCCATTTCTAGCGCATTTGATTTATGTATCTTACCTTGTGAATTCAGTATTGAAGTTCTGAAAGTGTTCTTTTTGTGGTTGTTTTGAGTATACATTTTTTTTTTGTACTGTAAATGATGTCACCTTTCTCCATGCAGCTTGCCGAGTCTGCTAAGTTACAGTTTTCGTGCCGTGATTATAGTGACCACCTTGCGCTTGTTCGTTCATATGAAGGATGGAGAGAGGCTGAAAGAGATCGCAATGGCTATGACTTCTGCTGGAAAAATTTTCTTTCCATGCAAACACTAAAAGCCATAGATTCCCTACGGAAGCAGTTTCTCTTTCTTCTGAAGGACACTGGTTTGGTTGATGAAAACATGGTACTGTGCAATAAATGGAGCCGTGATGAAAATCTAGTTAGGGCAGTCATTTGTGCAGGATTATATCCTGGCGTTTCCTCTGTTGTGGTGAGTTCTTTTTTATTTGCTTTATCTCATGGCTTGTTTTTATTGTTTACTGTTTCATCTGGTGTTTACCACATCTGTAATTTGTTGTCATGGTATGATTTTGTTTTGCCTTGGACAAGAATAATACTATGTAATGGTATATTCCAGTTCCAGTTATTTCTAGTCATGATCAAAATTAGAGTTAGCAGGTGAAACTTGAGAATATCAGTTTAAAATCAGAAGGGGAAAAATGTTGAAAGTTGAAACCATGCGTTTTGTATGGAAGATTACTACTCAATTACAATTTTGTTCGGTATTATAGTACTTGGAATTCTCTGATCAGCTATTCTTGTGTGCTTCTTGGTAATATCAGAATAAGGAGAAATCAATTTCTCTCAAGACAATGGAGGATGGGCAGGTTATGCTCTACTCGGTAAGTGATTATATTCCACTCATGATTGGTGATTATGTTGCTTGTTGAATTTTGTCAGTGGCTGTAAATGACAAAGCTTCATCTAGTCGCGCCTTCTTGTTTCCAGAGTTCAGTCAATGGAAAAGAAGCCAAGATTCCATTTCCCTGGCTAGTGTTCAATGAGAAGGTGAAGGTGAATTCTGTTTTTCTTCGGGATTCAACAGCTATATCTGATTCTATATTATTGCTCTTTGGAGGAAACATACAACAAGGGGGTTTGGTAAGTTTGCAATGCCTATTTTCCTTTTGTGTCGGCAAAATTTATCGTTGGATAATTTTTAATTTTTTACTGCATGCTGCAGGATGGACACTTGAAAATGCTTGGAGGATACCTCGAGTTCTTCATGAGTCGTGATCTTGCCTCGACTTACTTAAATCTCAAGAATGAACTTGAGAATTTAATTCATTGCAAGGTATTGGTGAATTCTAACATGTCATTTTATATAGACACTCCACATTCGTTCTTCTGTTATTATTTTTAGTTATGAGCCTTTAGCTTGTAAACTGTGTACATCTATCTGTAATTCTTACCAGGCTTTTAGGATACTATATTCCATGCATTAAAGTTGATGCCTTCAAGGCTGTACATCTTTCTCAAATACAAATGCTTGCATTTGTCAGCAAAGCATTATTGCTAGTCCACTCGATTGTGCTGATGCTTCTACCACTTCTGACTAGGCATTTCTCTCTTTTTTTAACAGCTTCAAAACCCAAGGATGGACATTGGAGCCAGCGAGGAGCTGCTATCAGCTATACGTTTGCTGGTTACGGAAGACACATGCAGTGGTCGGTTTGTCTATGGTCGACAAGAACCAAGATCAAAGAAAGCAAAGACAATGATCTCATCAGCCCCTGTGAGTTGTGGAGGCGGAAATGGAGGGGACAACCCTAAGAACCAACTCCAGACTCTTCTAACTAGGGCTGGGCATCATAACCCGTCCTACAAAACAAAGGAAATCAAGAACAGCCTTTTCAGGTCCACAGTTGAGTTCAATGGCATGCAGTTTGTAGGTCAGCCATGCGCCAATAAGAAGCTTGCAGAGAAGGACGCAGCAGGAGAGGCGCTGAACTGGCTTACAGGAGGGGTACCCTCTGACTTTAGAGATCAACAGGATACGGATCACATGTCCATGTTGACAAAACCACGGCCAACACGCAGGAGGCATCATCGTCGTAGGACTTGATCCGAGCTGGTCAGCTGGGCGCCTACTTTCTTTGTAGCAACCAAACATAGTCACCATATTAACTAGCCTAGCAAAAAAAAAACGTAGGTAAGGTTAGCCAAAAAAAAAAACAGCAATTCTTTGCAGGACGCCAGAAAATTTTGCGTGGCTGTAAGCCTGGGCAGTGATGAGTGATGACGCTGACAGAAGAAGAAAACAAAGGGTGGAGCATTGGCAGCCTCCCGTGGTCTGGAATCCCACAGGAGTTGCCTATAGTTTTTGTTATCCCGGGAGATTGTAAGATCCTCTTGTACATTATCAAAATCCCTCGTGCATGTGCTGCTGCTCCCACATTGGTTACCGCTCAAGAAACCAAATGAGTTGGGTTGTGCAGGCCTTGTGTGCCTCTCTGGTCGTGGTGGTATGCTGTCATGTTCTCGTCTCCCTGATTTTGTGGGATGCCTGTCAGAAGTTGACTCGCACTGCACAGCTGAGCTAGCGAGTGGGGTGCAGTTTACAGTTTGCTTTGCTTCCCGGTTGGTTGCGTTTAACATGGAAGGCAGTGGAATCGTGCTAGGTCAGCCAGCCGCATGCATTTTGTTAGCATACCTTGCTGTTCCATTCATGTGGCTGTGATGCGATGCATTGAACATGTAATTGAGGGCCTAGATCTGCCTTGGCACGGGCAATCGACTGTTATTGATTGAACATGCTTAATTATACATGCAACTGCCATCCACAGCCATAAGCATGCATTCTGTGTTCAAAGTTCAAATTTTGGAGGGTGCAGCATGACTGTATGAAGCCGGCTGAGCCAGCCAACTCGGCCAATCTCAGGTCTCTAAACTAAGACCATCTCCAATAGTATTATTCTAGGATCATTTTTCCTTTGTGAAGAGTATTTAGTTCCTTGATATACTCAACAGGTTTTCTTCAGACGAATTTTTTTCATCCATTTCCTTTAGAAAGATATTTTCTCTCTGTTTTCTTCATGTTTTTTTGTTGAAAGGATGTGTTGGGGATGGCGAGAAATGAAGGGAAGAAAGGTGAGAAAGAAAATAGGAAAGACAATGAAACCAAGGGAAAATGGCTGCAGACGAACAAAGTCGGGAAGGACTGGGGAACTCCTTCCTTCCATCCGCGTGCACGGCCCCCGAGGAGAAAGAGGGAGTAATTAGCAGCAGCACGTGCAGCTGGCCCTCTGCCATGGCATATGTGCATAATTTGCATTGCATCCATGCGCGCCGAATTTATTTCCCCAGGCAGCAGCTGCGCAGTCTGCCTGCGCTATGCCAATTGCCAGCGTCTTGTAAAAAAAAAAATTGCTGAAAAAATTGCTGCTACCGTCAATCATGGTGTTCTAACAGTTTTGAGTTGAACTCGAGCACAAGGCCTGCATGTTCTACTACAGAGGGTCACCGTAAATTCTTCATATATCATATATGGGGTAGTACGTCGAGTAATGTTCGCGGGATGGAAGCATATAGGGGCTGCAAGAAAATAAGGGTCGCAAACTGCTTGTGCTTAATTAGTACGCTAATTAATGCTAGATTTGAGCTTGGCTCGAGTAATCCCATACGAGCTCCGGCCGGTTTGGCCTTAAGCTTGAGAGACTGATCAGGCCTAGCTTGATTACCTCATGCAACGATGCAAATCCTGGTCACAAGTGAAGATACACATAATCACATACTTTACAAAAGAAAGTACTATTGATACTACGTTGGACACTCATGATAATGCATGTTGTAAACTTATGCTATGTTATATGCTCTTAATGAAAATTGTTGCATGCAGAAGCTCTCTAAATTGGTTCATATGTCTGCTATTCTGTTGTTTATGTATTAAAATATATGCTATTGATTAGCTCTACACGTGTGCTACCAAGTCTATTAATTTGAGGCTCAGTCGAGCTTCAAGCGAAGCTAACCGAAAGGTAAGAGCCACAATAGAGGCTTGGCTCGAGCCTGCCATTGCAAGCTCGCTGGAACTTAGAGCGTATTCAATTATTTTTAATTTAGGATGAACTTAATTATCACCGTTTAGTACTACTGTTCATCAACATTTTTTTCTTCTACTTTATCTGTTACAATGCTAAGTTCATCTTAATTTGGGTATCATTGGATTGCCCTTATAAGTTTCGTAAGCTCGTTAATTTATTTCGTTTATTAGTCTACATCTACATGCATGCACCTCGCCGAATATCAGTTTCGTAGGCTCGTTAATTTATTTCGTTTATTACTCTACATCTACAAGCATGCATGCACCTCTCCTAATATCAGTTTCGTAAGCTCGTCAACGAAGGATCTAGCTAGCTAAATGAACTAATCAACTAAAGCATCATGAGCTAATTTTGCCTTTTGTTTCGTCGTATTATGGTACGTGGCATCCTTAATCGCTTGGTCAGAGTCAGGGGGGATGTGACGCGCGCGCATGTGAAATTAAAGTGAAGTGCATGCAACTATTCGCCTACCGTCAGATAAACAAACGACAAGTCGACAACCTGCTGCTGCTTCCAATCATTATTTGACAAGAACGAAATAAGTGGCCGGCCAGAAAAAAATAAAAAATCTGTACAGTCAAATTAACCATTACCTTTCAAATATGGGACCAGCTACAACGCACGTGCTTGCGTTTTACTATTTAGCGCAGGCGATTGAATTTTCAATATAAAAACACAGACATTTTAGCGACAAGCACAACTGAAAAAATAGTATAAAAGATGAGAAAAAATTTAAACAAAGCAAAATAGGCGTAGCAACTAAGTATGATTTATCATTGATGTATGTATATCTCGTTTATATCGATTTGATCACATAAAATAATTTTTTAGTAAAATTATAATTTTTTCATCAAAAAATACAAAACTAAAAAAAATGAATGCATCGCAGCACATGCATGCATGCAATCGCGCGCGTTGCCTCCCGCGTGGTCGCGAAAAAGATTCCGCATCACATCACCGTAGGCAAGCGTCGCTCTCGTGCGCGATAGATCTTACGCGCCAGAGAATCGCCTGCAAGAACTCACCGGCGCAGGCGACTGCGAACAACGAAAAGCGTTCAAATATTGTAAAAGCGATCTATCGATCGACCGAGTTTTATTTATATATACATATATATCTCGACAAACTCGTGCATGCATGGTAGGTCCCTGGGGTTCACAAGTAGGAGTTAGCTGCTCTACTTTTCAATAATTCAATTCTTTCAGAAAATTAGCGGTGGTGACACTGAGGCGAGCGAGCTAGACCTGTGAAGGAATTTTAATTAATCATTTGGTGACCGGCCAGGTTAGGGACAGAAAAGACTGGCCCTTCTCCCTCTTTGCAGCATACCAAAAATGAGCAGAACAACGACATACATACATACACATGCATGCAGCGCCAGTGCCCAGTGGCAGCAGCAGCGCGTGCAAGAGGCATCTATCTAGATCAGCTTAGATCGATCGATCGATGAGGAGGCCGGCCGGTCGCCGCCGGTAGGGCCGCCGGAAAAGCGTGGATGTGATCATGCTGCTCGCTGCTCCAGGGCTAGCTTGACCGGCGGCCGGCCACTCATCCCACCGGCCCTGGGCCCTGGCCCCCCTCGCCCTGCTCACCCTCTGCTCCTTCACTCATTCATATCAACACCGCAGCATATAACATCAGAGCTAAGCAGCAGCAGCTGATGCAGCTGCTGCTGCTGCAGAGTGAACTATTGGCTGCAGGGTCGAGCAATGCTGGTAGCTAGTACATACAGCAAGCGAGCGAGCTAGCGTCCATCCACCGAGCCAGTAGCTAGCTAGCTAGTTTCGCACTGATTTGTGTGCGCTGTTGTGTCGTGCGGTTGAGCAGCAGCTTCGGCCAGCCTCCTGCTTCTTTCCAGGCTGTGCCTGTCGACTCCATCTGCATGCATGTAGTTCAGTAGTTGTAGTGCTAGCTAGCTCCTCAGCTTGCAGGTGGTTAAGTTGCGTTGCAGAGCTAGGACTTCTTCCATCTGCTACCTGCATGCTGCATCTAATTCATGATATGCATAGACCCTTAACGTTGGTTAAGCGATGATTAGCGATGCTAGCTAGTACGTAGATACTAGCGAGCGAGCACCAGTTGCAGCACCGTGTGTGTGAGTTTCATTTGTGCACCGTTGTGTCCGTTCGAACGATCTCTCTACGCACTCCATATATATGCATGCAGTATGCAGGTATGTGAGATAAACCTGCGCATGCAGCATGCTGATGTATCATATATATGTTCTGCATTATTGCCCACTGAAGTTTTTTGCACTGCTGTCAGTTGCCACCACGAAGGCACGAATTCAGGGTATTAGGACATGCGTGTCTTCTGCAAGGAACTAGCTAGCTATACATACGCACCACTCGCGTTTTTACAGTCTTCCGAGCGACACATTCAGGATAATGATCCAGTTAGCCTGTCTGTTCTTTGATAGGTTAATACTCCCTCCGGTGACGTGTCCAAAAGTCAACGGCGACTTCTTTTTATGATCAGAGGGAGTAGTTATTTACACAGTGGATCCCTAAAAATAGTAACTTGACTGGCACTAGACTACTATATATCACCAGTACGAGGCTGACATCCCCTACATTGCTCATTGAACAGTTCTGCCTGCCTCAGGAACAGTTCAGAATATCAATTAGCTAGGTTGCTCGATCAGTTCAAATTAAATTTTGATACGGTTCGTCTGACAAATACCACTGATATAAATGAACTACCTCTTCCTCGAAATTTACTAGGCTGGTAGCCTGCAGATTGGCTAGTTCTCAGGTTGCCATCTCCTGTATTTGCTCGGAAACTTCGCATTTTTGTTCTTGCGGGGTAGTGGCAGTGTAGAAATAATCTTTGAGATGAGGGTAGGATCACATTCGCTTCTCCTCTACCTACATGTGAAGTGAGTTGTCAAGCTCCTTGCAAATGCACAGCTTGCATTGACCATCTGAAGAACAAACTTAACTTGCAAATTAATGCCGATGATGTGGCGGTCTTCGTGAAGCCTACCAGAAATGACGTCGCTCAGTTTTTGACTACAGCAAAGTGGGCATCAAAGTGCATCGGTGATGGTTACTTCGCGGATTTCTGGTCTGATCATTGGCTTCGCGGATTGGTCCCTAATTAAGGACGTGGCGCCCCTGACACCTATGCTTCCTCAAATCCAAGAACATAAAGCTATCAGTTAAACAGGGGATTATTCAGGCGACTTGGATCACTGACCTTCTAGCTGCCTGTCAAGTGGGCCCGAGCTTCAGAAATTCATCCAGCTATGGTCCTTGGTTCAGGAAGCAAGCTTGCTTGATGAGGAGGACAAGTGAGTTTGCAAATGGACTGCATGCGGATAGGAGGTATACCGTCAAATCGGCTTATGAAGTTTCAAGCGTCTTGGAGAGGGTGGCCTAATCCTTCATTTGCCTCCTGTGCATGTGGTATGGCAAATGACCACAAAACAAAGTTCAAATGAAATAAACAACGTCAAGCATTTACGTCAAAATTCCTGTTCTGGTACACTGATGCGAGTCATGCGAGTCATGTGCATGGCCGATGAAGTTTAATCGGGCCGACGAAAAAATCACGAATTCCTGTAGGGTTAGCTAACATATATAGCATTTGGCAGACAATTTCACACGCCTTTTTTTTTCCATGTGAACTTTTTTCCCAAACATCTCCGTATGCAGCATGGTCCCGGTAAGTGACCACTTTTAACTGTTTTGGTCCGAATCCTACATGCTTCAGCATGGATTTTTCTTGCTGTTCTTCAGTTTTTTTCTTTTCAGACATTTTGCCACCCTACCATAGTAGGGTGCTGTTGACCTGTCAGGCTGCCACTAGCTAGAGCTGTAGGCAAATGACCACGTCGGTGATCTAACTCTTGGGCAATATCATTAGCAGGTCAGGAGCAAAAGAAGATTCTCTTTGTAGCAAAAGAAAACTCTTGTGCATCTCCGGAGAGACATAATATTGGTTACGACACTAGGCATCGATGCATTTTGTTGATGAACATGCAGTACTAGACACATATAAGCTCCTACTATGGTAGGGTGGCAAAATGTCTGAAAAAAAGGTCTGAAAATTTTGTGATAATTTTTAAGACATATATAAGCTCCTTCAGTAATAATTTTGTTTGGAGGGCTAGCTAGCTAGTAATAGACTATGCACAATTTGAGTTTTTAAACTCTTGCAGGACTCTTTGGTTATGTATATCATTGGATGCAGAAGCCAGAACCAGAAGTAATGCCATTATCTAAAAAAAAATGTAAATGTGAAGGAAACAAAAAGTACATAATCTTTGTTTTTGTTTCTAAGCATTGGTTTAAACAGGAGGCAAAACTATACCCTACCCGATAAACTTAAAAATGTATCGAGAAGAGCATCCACTAGTTAATTTCAAGTTGTTGATGCACTACTAGATTGCTTAGCAGCCCTATTATGTACTTGCTGTTACTTAAAGCAGCAAGCAGGACGCATAAAACCAAAAGAACCAAAGCACACAAACCATGATATAATTATTCATGTAGGTGTTCCATGGAATCAATCGCGGATACCGAGAGTACCTTCTGCGCATCCATAGAAACGTCCCATCCTCCAAAGCCAGCGAATCACAACTTGTAATATATTCAAGGAACTTTGAATAATAATATTAATAATAATAATAATAATAATAATAATAATAATGCAATAATAATTATAATAGACTAACCTAGATGACTCAGTGTGAAGGCAAGGGCCTCCAAATGCTGCATGCATGGAAGACAGTGTGGCACTGTCTCTAATTGATCCTCCTCTATTTTAATTCCCTATCGCTTTTCATTAGTTTGACATAAGAAGATTTGATTGATGTGATCTTCTCCTCCCTCAAGAGGGAAAAAAAGAAGATGTGATCTCCTTTTAGTGGAACAGATCTTGTTTGTACTTGGAACTGATCCTATTCCATACAGAGTTGTTGCTTCCCAGCTGAAGATAATAATGTTTCAGGATCGTCCGGCCATTCTGCCAGATAGGGAGAAGATAATGTTAGTTTCATGAGATGAGGTGTCATGCATGCATAATTCAGATTTCTCCTGTCATTTACCAACACCATAATTGCATCGCATTTTTTTAATCCAAACGAAAAAAAAAAATTGCACTACTTGATCTCAAAAAAAAAGCACTACTATTTGCGTGGCTATTTGTACCGTAAAATTAAGCATGCGGCAGAAGGATCAGGTGGGATCAGATTGTTGAGAAACGGAAAACCAGGCAGGGACATTAATTGAGACACTCTTATTTTCGTACTGAAGAGAGTGTGAGCACTGATGAGAGTGAGTGAGAGTGACCGTGTGAGCGTGAGGCTCCTTCAATGGAGTTCTCCTACTTGCATCGTCCTTTCGCTGCCATTGGAGTAATGGTGAGCTGAAAGATCTTCCACGCCCCTTTGCAGCTGCATGCAGTCGGCTTGAGGTTCCTTAATTGGGATTTGGTTCCTTTCTGTTTGGATCCAGTTGACAAGCAAATCTTGGCCAGAACCTTAAGATATGGAGCAGTGCAAGTTTAAATGTACTGCCCTGAAATTATTTATGAAACAGCCACCATATGCACCGTCCAATTCAGATCGGTAAGCTTTAACTTTACACATAGAATGCATGGTTGCCTTCTCGCTAAAAAAGGGAAAGAAATTGATACATGACAACGGGAAAAAATCTGCATAAAATTTAGATGAATTAGAAAATGTCTAATTTATCCATGAGCTATCGCACTTCGACTACATAACCCTCTAAACTATGAAACCAAGTATTCTAGCACGCAACTATGTAAAAACAGTACAAAAAAACCCCAAGGACATGGCATGGGCTCCACGTATAAGTCACCCGCTCTTCTATCCTTCTTCTTTCCTCTCTCACCTTTTAATTTGAATACATCTATTTTACCTCCCTTCAATTATTAAAAAAGCACAATAACACCGTAAGCTATAAAAAAATTGATTAAAGATAAATAATATTTTTGTTATCACTTTTAAATGAACTTATTCCAAAATTATATGAAGTCTCGTGAACGATTGCACATTAGGGTTATACAGGTAGTCTCATCCGTTCGGATCGTAAGGCATCTCATTTGTTTCTTTTGTATCTTCTTTATTCAAATGAATCATAATGAAAAACGGAGAGACCCAATTCAAAAGGGAAAAACTTACATTTAGCGTGTTGTATTTACTAAGATGAACTTAAAATATGCCAAACTAGAGGTATGAAAGCACAACATAGTCGAGTGTCGAAATGTTGCAAAATTTGGCAAAAAGCACATCACAAATTCACAATCGAGCGTGAGAGGTTATTATACAATCACCAGCTGCTGACTCGTTACCTCCCTTCAATTATAAAAAAAGCACAATACAAGTTAACAACGTAAGCTATAAAAAAATTGATTAAAGATATATAATATTTTTGTTATCACTTTTAAATGAACTTATTCCAAAATTATATGAAGTCTCGTGAACGATTGCACATTAGAGTTATACAGGTAGTCTCATCCGTTCGGATCGTAAGGCGTTTCATTTATTTCTTTTGTATCTTCTTTATTCAAATGAATCATAATGGAAAACGGAGCGACCCAATTCAAAAGGGAAAAACTTACATTAGCGTGTTGTATTTACTAAACTTTTGATGAATTTAAAATATGCCAAACTAGAGGTATGAAAAGCACAACATGGTCGAGAGTCGAAAACTCGAAATGTTGCAAAATTTGGCAAAAAGCACATCACAATAGGTTATCATACAATCAACAGCTAACTCGAACTTCTGGTGTTTACCGAAAATCCGAGCTGCATTGCATGTAGCAGAGAGGGAGGAATATTCCTGAGCCGGTGGACTACAGGGTGTACGCTAGCTTGGAGGGGCAGGCATATTTTGGGATGGAATGCAGAAACAGTACAGCACTTAGAGGCAGCTGGTAGCATTTCCATGCATGATCAAGCTCTTGTCGTTGCTGGTAGCTAGGGTACAAGCTGGGCAAGGCAGCACATAGATATAAATATTAATGAATTTTTGAGTAGTAGCAGTAGCAGTAGCACCACCACCACCAATGAGCAATGTGGAGTACCATGCATGCATGAATGAATGAATGAATGAATGAGTGAATGAATGAGAAGAGAAGAGAAGAGAAGAGAAGAGAGGAGCTCAGGCTCAGCTAAAGGTTCAGGACCCCACCCCCCCTGCGGCCGGCTGCCACCCTCGGTTTTTTCCCTCCTCGCTCTCCGATTTAAAACTTGGAACCACCAAGTCCAATCATTGGTATTTGGTGCCATGAATTTCTGCAAACACAAGGTGAAATCTGCTTAGTTTTTTTTTTGGTTGTTGTTGTCTCGCAATGCCTAGCTTATTAATTGGAGGATGAAAGGCATGAGTGGCTGAAATGCTTCCGGTTTTTTTTTCATAGACATTAATTATGTAGTTCCAATTTTGGCTCCAAAATGTTTGGATATTTATAAAATCAAATAAACACCAAAATCGTATCTATTTTATAAACATAAAAAAATGTAGAGGTAAACTTTGATTTCAGATGAATTAAAGAATTGCTTCATGCAATTTGGACAAAAATAAAATACGTATCAAAATAAACATGGAAAAAAAATATCCCTACTTGCTGTCTTACACTGACATGTGAACATCTGTTTTACACTGACATGTGAACATATATTTGTTGGCTGCGCTATAGTCATTGGCACACCTTTCACAGGCTAAGGATTTCCATGCCCACGTCTTACTTGTGTGTTGAGTTGTTTACGCAGGGCACGCCAATCTCATCCCAAGCCTCGTCAAAGTTTAGCAACAATCTAAGGAATGCCATGTCACATGTGATTGCGACCGAGGCAAGCGAAGCATCTAATATCGCCTGTCCAATCAACGTTATGCAAGCCCATCACCCACCCATTAAGTGACAAGTGACCATGTGATGCAACTATCAGATTGCCTCGAACGATCATATTCTACCCAACAGTCGAGTAATGACGTGAATGGAATATGGCACCTCTAGTAGAGGCAGCAAACATGGCTTGCCATGTCATCATGTATATCACGATTCAGTTGGAGTGATATGTTCTTACCACTCAATAGAAGAGTGGTGAGCGCGTCCTTGTATCAAAACTTATGTATTCTACTATTTACGTAATTCATATACGTACTATTAAAATTAAAAATATCTTTGTGACGACTGATCGTAAATGACACTTCATCTACTCAACATATACCGATATCGTCGTGGCACTGTTAAAATTACCCATCACCTCTGTTTTATTTCCGTTCCCATCCATCTTTAGCCTTTTAAAATCGGCACAAACCCTGTTTTTTTTTTTCTTCCTGTCGATTTCGCGAAGAGGCCCCTGTGTTTTTAAGTTCTTTCCGGTGGCGAAGGGCAGGCACCGAAACCGGTATAAATAAAACTCCTCCGCCTTCCACCTCCTCCCGTCCTCCTCCTCCTCCTCTGCTTCTCCGCGCCTCCTCCGTCGGCGTTGCCTCCCGCCGGCACCGCCTCCGGCCTCCCCCCACGTCCCCCTCGTCCTTCGCCGGCGCCGCCTCCACGCCGTCCCATCCCTGCCTCGACGCGCCTCCGTCCCTGGCACCTTGTCCCCGCCGGCGCCGGCGCCGGCTCCGCCCCCGTCCCCGTCCCCATCTCCAGCCTCCCCCGACTAGATATCTAGCTTCGCTCTCCCGGACAATCCGTCCTCAAGATCTCCCGCGACTGCAGAGGGCACCGGGGATCTCCTCCTTGCGCATCCATGGGAGCCCCCCTTGCCCGGGCGCGGGCGGTGGATCCGCCAATGCACACAAGGTATGCGCATTGCTACAGGCGCCTCAACGCATACACCTAGCTGGGTGCTAGCTGAGCCGCTCTGGAGATATGTGAAGTAGGTGTAGATCGTGGAATCCCAGTGATCTCTCTCACACAAATACTATGGATAGTGACAGGGCAGTGAACTTGTCCGGTAGTAGAGTTTTGGTGCTTCAATAGTACAGGTTGACGTGTTTGTGTAAAGCTTTGGTTTTTGTTTGAAGGAAGTGTTTATTTCCAGATGTGCTGGACCATGTCCTGTTGTCCACTTGTTTTCTGCTGGTTTATTTCCTGGCCTTAAGTGCTGCATTATTCAGTTGTTACTTATTTGTCTTACTGGATGTTGTGTGTATTTACCAACAGTTGGAAAAAAAAAATGCATGGTGCTCTCTTCAAGAAGAGTAGTTTTCATTTGATTCTTGTAGAAAAGGTTGGTAAGATTTTGTTCTCATATGTTACCATGGATATTGTACAGATAGTAAATTGCCAAGCTTACTACCATGGAGGTCAATGGTCATCACAAACTTAGAAGAGAGTATATTCTCAGAGAGTGCAATGGTGTAAAACCACCCAATAATTTTGGCGAAGTTGATCCGTGGACAGCATGGGCATACAGACCACGGACTATCTCATTGTTGCTCATGGGGACATGCTTTTTGATGTAAGTTCAATATCTTTTACCTGTATAATTTTTCGAAGGCTTTTAAAAGGGATTTTCCTTTTTACAATGAAAATGTTAACGCGTAGATGATAGACCTCCTCTGGCATTTAAACCAATGCGAGGATTACTAAAAAAAATTAAGAATGGCACAATTGATGCATGTTTAATGGATAATTGTTTTATGTTCTTTATCAGTTGGGCAAGTGGTGCACTTGATCCAGAAAGAAGCTACTCTGCTGATCGTGTTTCATCTGTCAAAAGGTATTCCACCTATTTCGCTATTTTTTCCCCTCTATGGGGAATAACGATTTGCACTAATTTGTGTTCATCTATTGCTTGCTTTGCATCTCTATTTATTATGAAGCTCCATCTAGTCAACGCCCACTACCTTTTCACCATTGTTTTTCTTGATCTTTTATCTGCTGATTCTCATCTTTAAGAAAAATGATGTGCTTATGTGTTTCTCCCCTGTCAACAGGGGTGTCTTCGCAATGATTGCTGTCTTTTTGGCCTATTCTTTCCTTCAGGCACCTTCAACGTGAGTTATAGAAACTCTTTAGCCTAACTCTTATTATGGTATGGGTGCCCCGTGGTCATAGATAAGATTACCATGCACTGCTATGGAACAAAAGGACAGTGCATTTCTGGATGTGTAGTGTTCTGTTTCAGCATTTCAATATGTTCTAGCTTGTTTGTGTGGTTCAGAAAATTTCCCCTTTAACCTGATATATTAGGTTTATACAGAAATCGAAGAGCCCCCACCCCATACTGCTCCATTGCAGCCTTCTCCATCAAATTTGTTTCTCTGAGTTTATGCAAACATTTAATGGCATTTACTTCCACTATGATTCAGTGTACTCATTAGACCACATCCTGCCATATGGCGGCTGGTCCATGGGATGGCAGTTGTTTACCTTGTTGCCCTCACCTTTTTGCTTTTCCAGGTAAGTACAGGTTCTTTTATTATTATTTTAAAATCACTATTTCGATACTTTGGATTCATGAATTGGTAGAAACGTTCCATTTATTTGATTTATAACTCTCTAGCAAAACCATATCACTATTAACTGCTTCACACATTGCTATTGAATGGCATAGAAGTCCTTGTCTCAATTTCTTGCTTGGCATATGGAATTACTTACTAATAGTTCAGCTCTTTTTTTCATTTCCCAACTAAATATTGGCCATTGCTTGGTAACTAGAATATCCAAATATCTGGCAGAACATATTCACAAATCACAGCAGAAGATAAGAGCGTCGATGCCAAACGCAATAGTACCAATTGAAAGTGAATGTATATCAATTTGGAAATAGGATGGTTTCAGAGCCTAAGATGCAGTAGGGAAAGGGGTCAGAGTATCCCATTTTTTTTGTCATCCTCGTAGCTTGTTTATGTAGTAGGAAACTTCTCAGATAGAATGGTGCCATTATCACTTGTTATTCCTACAGATATCTCAAAAGACAAGTTGACAACAGAAAGATGTCAACTCTTAACATTTTTTTTTTAAAAAAATAGGGACCTCCTCTAAGCACATATGAAATAAAAAATAGTTCAAATTCAATTGTGAAAATACCACTTTATTTGTAGTTAAACAATTGTATCATTGTTTCTATATGATTTGAAATATTGATTTATCCCATATTTTTATGATGGTTCTATCTGCTATAGTGTTTTATTGGTCAACAGGCCATGCTAATAAGATAAAACAATGTTATAGCAAGTTAGAATTTACTGGGAAAGATAATAAACAAGAAACAAAAGATATAGTTAGCCTTGCATTTGATGTTTTTGTTTTGTTTAA
The DNA here is from genome assembly GCA_005191435.1 of Raddia distichophylla. Taxonomy (NCBI): domain Eukaryota; kingdom Viridiplantae; phylum Streptophyta; class Magnoliopsida; order Poales; family Poaceae; genus Raddia; species Raddia distichophylla. The sequence goes on from SPJY01003929.1 coordinate 819,784, forward strand.
TTTGGCAGACTCGTGATGATGCTAGGCAATTTATGAAGTATCTTCACCCTGATCTTGGTGTAGGTAATGCAGTTAATTTTCTATATCTGCTCTAATAGCAGAAATTTATGTGGTTGAAGAAATCCTTATTTTCTTACCTATATTTGAGCAGAGTTGCCTGAAAGATCTTATGGAACTGACTGCCGTATATATGTTCCTGATCATCCAAAAAGCAGGTTTAACAATGTTTATGTATGACGACTTCATTCACCGACCTACTTCTCTTTTTTTGGAGCAAGTTTTTTGTTCAACTCGATTTATCTTATTTCTCCAATTGAACAGTCTTGGAGATGCTTCAAGTTACTGACTTAAATATAGATTTCCCTCTAGGAGATCCTTTTTGATGAGTTTGTTATTGCCCATATTCTTGGGTGGTGGGGAAAGGCTATAATGATAAGAAACCAACCACTTTTATGGGTACTATCCATTGGATTTGAGCTAATGGAGGTATGTAATCATTAATGTTATGTTGTCAATTTTGTTTTGGGCTTCTGTTTTTTGAATTTAGATTTCTTACAAAACGTCATACGCATTGCAGCTCACATTTCGTCATATGTTACCAAATTTCAATGAGTGTTGGTGGGATAGCATTGTCCTAGACATATTGATCTGCAATTGGTTCGGTGAGTTTTTTTATGTGGTCTTAAAGTACCTTTTCTATGTTTTGGCTTGAAGTTTTTTTTGAACTAATTCTTTGACTTGAAGTTTGAACTAGATACCTACCTTTAGCGCATAGTGAAATCAACATCTTGTTCTCTGGCTTTATTGCCTCATCACCAATACAGTTACACAGTTTACCTGTAGTGTAATGCTGATGGTGTAGCATCCTCTAATTCTTTGACAACCTCAATTAAATGTATACTTTGATGCATAAAAGTTATTCATTGGTACAGCTATGTTTTTCATTAATTCACTGAACTCATTTTCTCCTTGCTAGAGGATTAGAGGGGAGATCTCTAATTTCTTTGTAGATTTGTATTAGTGGTCCTTTGGATGAGGAGCATGTTGTGGTATTTTTTTTGTGTAATTGCACGACGATCTTCATTTTAAATGCTAGCATTTATGCAATTAAAATTTAGAGGCCATTGACATACATATCTATGTCGTCATTGAAACGCTTGGTATTCTCTCATATTTGTTCTCTCTTCTGAGCTGCATCATCTCTGTTTGTATATTCTGTTGAAGTACTAGAGTGGTTATGGTGTAGCTTAGCTTTTTACGTGAACAGAAAGGCTAGTTTAGCCTTTTACCTGTTAGGTTTTACCTCTTCTTGACTGGGATCATTTTATATGTGATTCAGGTATCTGGGCTGGGATGAAGACTGTCAGATACTTTGATGGGAGGACATATGAATGGGTTGGCTTGAGTCGCCAACCCAATATCATCAGTAAGGTATGTTAATTGGATATTTAAGCAAAGGAGCTGCCCAGCAAAGCTTGCAGTGACATTTCTTTCTTTCTTTCTTTCTTCTGGCCTTTGTCTCCATGATGGTGAATATTCCTGTTTGAGGGAACACATTTATTAAAAAGGTTTTATGTAATGTTTAATCCTTCATCAGTCTCTCATGGTTAGGTCATTAAGTTATGGCTTGTGGGGATTTACTGAGAAAACCAACACATGACAGTTAAAAATAATTCCTTTGCCATTCTGGAGTCTGGACTACATTAAGTAGAAACTCAAGCTTTTCAGCCTATGATTTCACACTTCGTAGTTCATATCGTTTACAGTGGTTTATCTGCAAATGTACCACATAAGACTTACCTGGGGTGCTACACTGGCCTAGGGAACAAATGTTATTATCAATTTTGCCGACTCCAGTTCAAGGAACAACAGTGTCACTCTCAACACAGTAATACTCATGCATCTTCAGACTTGCCAGTTTGAGAACTGACATATTACTGGACTACTATCCCAATATTTAGCTTTCTGTTATTTTCCTGTAATACAGGCATGAACTTAAATATTTTCAGTATACTGTTATGTTTATGTCTTGACAAGTCCTTTCCTGTATGTTTTCTTTTGTGTGCATAAAAGCAAACGGCCTTGTAGGTTATATTGTAGTGTGCTATACTATCTATGTTAAGTTTCTATGTGAAGTTTTGTGTCGGCATTTATTCCTGAAACAATCGGCTTTGATTCTTGATCTTGATATTGTCGTCCTTTCCGCTGAATTTATTTATTTAACCTTTTGTTTCTCCTTAGGTGAAAAGAACACTAGGTCAGTTTACACCAGCACGGTGGGATAAAGATGAGTGGTACCCTCTGCTTGGTCCCTGGAGATTCATCCAAGTTCTGAGCCTTTGTATTGTTTTCATGGTTGTCGAACTTAACACATTCTTTCTCAAGTTCTGCCTTTGGATTCCTCCCCGAAACCCCTTGATTGTCTACCGACTGGTCCTTTGGTGGTTGATTGCAATACCAACCATCCGTGAGTACAATACATACTTGCAAGACAGGTATGTTTCTGAATTACTACCTTCAAACTGTACATGATTACTTTGTAGTAATTAGTAAATCGCACATGACTTGGATGACTTAGACCCCATACGCATGTCAGCACTAGTGCTTTTTTAATAGTGAGTTTTTGGATTTTTTTAGTCACAACGTCCTTGTTAATTCATTCTTACTACTTGACATGCCACATGACGGTGCACATGTGCCACTATTGTTGTTGGCAATAAATGGCTACTGCCTGGTGCCTGCTAGACAATGGCTGCATGTGAACTGTGTGTAATAGCATCAAATTAGAAGTATGCGATAACATCCGTACCCAATATAATTGGGCAGTCAATTCTTACAAATATAGGGGGGACAATCCTTCTGACAAATAGCCATCTTACTTGATAAATCATTTCAGGAAACCTGTTAAAAAAGTGGGATCTTTCTGTTGGCTTTCCCTGGCGATATGCATTCTAGAGCTTCTGACCTGTATCAAGTTTGGACATGGTGAGGGCTGAGCTGCTACTCCAATTTCCTTGAGCTTATATGTAATCTTTTTGTCCTTCAACCATGCTGATCATGTTCACTTCCGAACAGGTCTTTTTCCAAAGTCAATGCCGTCATGGTTGATCATATTCTGGACAATGGTTGCATCACTTCTCATGATCTTCCTTCTTGTGTGGACTTGGAAAATTTACCGAACAATGACCCCCCCCCCTCTCATTGTTTCTTTGGCCCATTCTTTCCCCCATTCAATATTGTCATGTAAATATTTATTCAAATTCTGAACATTTAGTGGTAGCCATTAATTGGTGATCTTGAGAAGATTATGATAAGAGATTAATGCTTTGCCTTTCTTTTTTCATCAGCAAAAGATAGGATTCCCTTCCTTCCTATGGTGTACTCTGTCAGTCAACAAACTGTGTTGTTCCTATGCAATCTAATTCATGAAAATAATGAATGAATATTCGATCTGTTCTATAAGTTCTATTTGTTGCACTCTTGAGTCTTGTCTGTGTGTGAAGTTACACATGAATACATGACGAAAGGCGGAGATAAATGCCTCCCAGTTGGATGCTTCTCTCTGTTCAAAAGAGGGAGGTATGGATTGAAATCCCAAACTACCGAAAGCTTCTGCATTCCTTGGTAACCAATCTTGTCGGCCTGCAGTTGTCATCTCTAGGGGGAAGTAGTAGGTGTTCAGAGTTACAGATGGTGAGCTGCTGCTGACATGTGAATCACATTATTTTGCTTCAGTGTGGCATCAGCGTTGTCTGGTCTGGTGTAGTGCCTAGTGTGAGCCCAATGCTGATGAGCCTTCCGGATGGTGATGGCTGGGGTAACTCAGGTGTTTGCTCGCTGTCTCTAGTGTGGTCGTGGATGGTCAAGGTAGGAGGGGGCTACTGCTACTGCCATTGCTATAGCTATTGCTGCTGTTGCTGGGATGGAGACTGTCCCCTGAATGCTGCTGAATCTGCTCATGTTCAGCACTGCCCGATGTGAATCTGACTGTCCTGAGCGTGAGAGGTTGGTCCCTCCATGTATAGGCTGGGCTATGCATAGATTTTTTTTGCTGTTTGCTGCATGGCATTGCTCGATGTGTACCGTCAAAACGTATACGCCTGCACAAGAGGTTTCTGCCACTCTGAATCAAAAGGATTTAGCCAGCCCTTTTGTTCATGGGCGTGTTTAGAGGGTTTTTTCATAGGTACAAAATCAGAATCCGCCCGATGCGATCTTCATTGCTTTGCCCAAAGCACTAGACAACCTTTTAAAAGCTAAATATTTGACCTTTGGAGCCTTGTGGAATGTCGTTTGTTCTTCCTTTTTGTTCCTGACTAGACCTGCTCATGAGTAGCCTGGCCCGACGTATCCAATCCGATCCAACCAATGCACCGGATTAGGTTGGGCCTCGATTTGAAGCCTAACCGTCGGTCGAGTCGGGTTAAAGCTCTTAAAAATTGCAAAAACAGTCGTGCAGGTTTGGGTTTTCCGGTGGGGTTTTTGGGTTTCGGGTTGGTTCGGGCTTAGATTTGTGACCCGGTGCACTAGGCCGGGTCGGGCTCGGGCTGGCTGATTTTTTATCGGGTTTTGCAAAACTCGACCTGAAGCCCTAACCCAACAAATGATCGGATCTATTCCTGACACCAGCTATAACATTTCTTGCCCAGTGGGTTAATCACTTTCATTTTCTCACAGAGGTGAAAAATGAAGTGAAATTTTATATTGGGCTACAGTCCACTAGGGTGAAAGGCCCAAGCCTGCATCCTACCTGGCAATCAGCACTCAGCTAGCCCACATCCACGGGCCAAGTGACGTGTACAAGCACGCAATTCTGGGCCGGCATTCGTGGATGGGCATCTTGCCTCGGCTGTTATAAGAAGAAAAAGGCCAATCTGTTTATATGGGAAGAAAATCAACAGAAGCAATTGTATTTGGCGGCGGCCAGGTCCGGACGCGCGCGCGTCATTTCAGCGGCGACCGTCCGATCAGCCATCCATTTGCGCACACGTTGGAATGTGCTAGATGTGCAGTTGATCACTTTTCAATTAAACTTCTGATTTTTATATAAAATTCAAACAGTGTTTAAAATGCATGGGATAAATTTCATAATTCTTCTAAAATCGAGGGAAACCCATTTTAAATATTTTTTTTGAATTTTTCACCTTTTAATTTTTTTGATGTGAACCTAGGAGAACCCATTTATAAAACTTTACACGTAAACTAGTGAACCTTTGCCGTATGCCGATGAATCTTGACCCACGTATTAATGAAGGCGAGCGTCAGATGAAACCTGATGAAACTTGGGTGTAACCTGATGAAACTTGCATGAAACCTGTTGAAACTTGATGAAACTTGGCTTAAACCTGATGAAACGTGACAGATCAACAAGTTTAATGAGTATGAAATCCAAGTTTTAGTGGGCGAAACCCAAGTTTCACTAGGTAAGTTTGAAGTTTCAATAACTTGAGAACCTACTAATGAAACTTGACGATATACTAATGAAATTTGAGGAAACCCGATCAAAATTTATATGGCAACATACGTCTTGTTTTGTTCGTAAAGATACGAGGAACGCGTTGGTGCAAATGGTTGGTGGATTAGAGCACCCAGTCAAAAATTATGGCCAACGAAAGCAATGTGTCATGCTGCCCTCACGTGGGCCCCACCCCGCATGCATGCCGACTGGGCGCCTTCCCATCAATTCGGATCCCCTACAGTAGCAAGTATAAATACACGGTGTGCATTTTGACCTAAAAGGATTATAACTTCTATAAATATGTCATACGGTGTCCAATTTGTACGAAACAAATTATTTAATTTATCTAAAATCCTAAGCAATCCATTTATGAAACTTTTCAATTTTTTGTATTTTTAAATTTTTAAAATTTTAAAATTTAAAAAATCATAAAAATTGAAAAAATGAAAAAGTTTCAAAATTGGGTTCTTTAGGATTTTAGATGAATTACAAAATTTATTTCGTACAAATTAAATACCGTATGACATATTTATAGAAGTTATAATATATTTCTAGTTCAAAATGCACACCGTGCATTTATACATGCTATTGCAGGTGATCCGGATTGGTTGGAGTGCATTCGTGTGTGCCGCGCGCGCGAGTCCGAAGCGCCGGACGTGAGGCCTGTAGCGTTTCTGATTGTATTTTGTTGATGCGCAATATCATTTATTTAATCTCCATTTTCTTCATTCATATTCCTCATTTCTCATAATTTTTTTTAAAATATTATTAGTAGCAATAATTGCGTCATTTGACAACATTGGCAAGCTAAAGAAAATAATATATCTTAATTTCTTTCTCTCTCTTTTTCTTCCATTTTTCGCAGCCCTGCCTTTTCTCAGAACATGAAGAACAGAAATTAACCGGTGAAATAAACATGGGCCTTAAACCACTTTGTCACCCCCGAAACCGATGCGGCCCTGCTGCGAGTGGGAACCGAGACCACTTTGGGCAACGGCGCCTCCACCTCCTTCTGGGATGACCCATGGGCACAGGGTCGCGCCCCGCGTGATATTGCCCCAAACCTCTTCAAGGCTTCCACCAGGAAGGGCCGCTCGGTAAGCTTGGCCTTGACAGCCAACAACTGGCTAGCGGACCTAACGCGAAATTTCTCCCAGCAACTCATCCCGAGCTTGTCTCCCTGCTTCGCCAGATCAGCCCGATATAGTTAGTTCCCGGTGAACCAGACCTTCATCGCTGGCGATTCTCAGGAGATGGAACTTTCTCTGTCAAATCGGCCTACCTTCTACAATTCACTGGCAAGGTGCCCCAGCCTGGCCTCCATAAGGTCTGGAAGCTCTGGGCACCCTCTAAATGCAGGTTCTTTCTTTGGACGCTACTCCACAAGCGGGTCATGACAGCAGACGCCCTACAACGACGGCAACTACCGAATGACTACTTCTGCCCTCTCTGGCGACGCAACCTAGAAACGCCGGAACACTTATTCTTGCAATGCCCCTTCAGAGCCAGAGTTTGGACGTGCTTAGCCTCCTTGCTGGGGGCAGCAGGTCTTGACCCCGCGTGCTGGACCCGCACAGACTGCATCACAAATTGGTGGTCTTCCGACCTACTGTGCAGGAAGCCTGATCGCGGGATCCTATCAATCACCGTAGGCACAATTTGGCATAGTTGGATGGAAAGGAACAACCGAATCTTCCGCTCGACCGAGCGGCCTTCCTTGACCTTTTTTAACCATCTCTTAAACGACCTGCGCCTTTGGGAGGCTGCAGGCGCCCCTTTTGTAATAAATTAATTGGTTCCCTTTCGGCCCATGGGGGGAGGGGCCCGTGTCTCCCCCCAAACTGTATCCTCTCCTTTTGATCAATACAAGGTAGCTCTCCTGCCCTTTGTTCAAAAAAAGTTTTGTATTCATAGAAGAAGAGAACAATTAATTTATGTACAAAGACAAAATATCACAAAAAACCAATTAGAAACACTGCGCCAGGATTAACCCCGCACCTTGACCATATATCTCCAAGAGCCAATGTGCCTTCACATAAAGAAGTTGCATCCAAGATAACTTCCTCTATGTACAAAGTGTCTTGCACAACCTCCACAAAAGTACAACCTCTGCCATCTTTCTCAAGTTTGATTTTGCAAAGGCTTTCGACTCAGTTCGTTGGGATACCTATTGGAGCTTCTTGCCCCTCTAGGGTTCGATAAAAAATGGAGAAATTGGATCGTAGTGCTTCTAATATCAAGTTCGTCCTCCATCCTTCTTAATGGAATCCCTTGTCCTAAATTATGCTATGGCCGAGGGGTTTGCTAGGGGATTTCATTTCCCCATGTTGTTCATCATTGCCATGGACACATCCATCGTCCCTTCCAGTTGACCACTTAGTAAGAGTTCTTCATGCTGATCGACTCAAGCTCACTAACCCTCCACACCTCTCTCTGTGCTGATGATGCGGTCTTGTTGTTTAGCCTAATCAAGGAGGAAATCCATACGACCTTAGGCATTCTACAAGCTTTTGGAGATGTTTTTGGATTGCACATAAACCCAAACAAATGTGCTCTTTGCCCGCTCAACTGATCTGAAGATACTTGATGGAGGTCCTCACTTCCTTCCCAGGTCAGCAAAGTTGCATACCTTGCAACTACCTCGGACTCCCCCGCACAATCTCAAGCTTCGCAAAGCAAACTACCTAGCTTTGATCGACAAAATACGTGCATGGTTGCCGTCTTGGAAAGGCAACTACTCTCAACAGATCGTCGTCTCACCCTTGTCAAAGTAGTTTTTTTTGCCCTACTGACCTACTCCGTATTTTACCACGGCCTACCACCTTGCCAAATGGGTGGTCAAAATAATTGACAAAATTAGGTGATCATCCTTTTGGAAAGGGACAGAAGACGCCTAGGGCGGTCACTCCTTAATCAATTGGGTTACCATTTGTTGTCCAAAGAAATTCGGTGGGTTGGGCCAACCAGGTTCTTTGCCCTCTCTGCCGCGCGGATCAAAAGACCATTAATCATCTTTGCTTATGCTGCCCATATACTCAAAGATCACCTGGGATGCATTAATTCGGCTCCAAATTCATTTGAGTCTTAGTAGCCAAGCTGCTATAGTTTCTGTGGATGGTGGAAACTAGCTACCTCTTTGCTCCCGAAGAAGGCCAGTCTAACTTTCTTTTAGCTTATCTCCAGAATCCGCAAGGACCATTCAACCTAGAGCAGCATCGCCTCTACTGTAACCATGGCTTGACCTACCTTTCTGTTGCTTTTTTTTTTATTTTTTTTTCTTGTATATATGTATAGTTTCATTCGTCTTTAACGAAATCGGCAATTAATGCTCATGCTTTAATTTCTGTTAAAAAAAGAAATACAACTCTAGCCTAAAAAGGGATCATGGAGTGCTAATCTTTTAGATAGGACAGCTTTTCATAACCTGCTCCACTAATCATCCACCGCCAAAAAATTCGACTGTTTCATCTCTCGGTCTAGATGTTAGAAATTCCGTAAATCACTTACGCCGCATAACCTTAGTTGCCTGTCTACGCATGTTCTGAACCTTCCAAAAACCTAAATCATCTGCAAAGCTCTCCTCCTCCAAAGTTGTTTTTTGCAAACGCACAATGGAATAAAATATGCTTCGTTGTTTCATCCATATGAATATATATGAATTAATATATGATCACATGAATATGATTGTCCTCACATGAGCAAATCAACGCATGCCGATGCACAGGCAAGGGTGATAAAGTATTGCGATCGATCAGAGACTCGGGGTAGCTAGCTAGATCAAGATGTGCACGATGCATATAGAATGTACTCCGGTAACAAGGACGCGCCATCCAACGATGTGATCTTAACTGCCAAACTACTAGTTGCAGCTGGCACCTTGACCTAGCATTACATATGAGAGCTCAACTCCTAATTGTGCCCAATGGAGATCAGACACGATCACATGATCTTTCAGCTTCAATTGCTGTGATTTGTTCTAATTGATGCAATCGCTCACTCTTACCAGCCGCTCTTCCTCTGAAACTAGCGATATATACTGTCCATTGCCCGTACAGCAGTGTAGAGGATTGCTACTCGTGAGCCACATCAGAAAGTCAAGCGGTAGCTAGGACCGTCCCGTTGCCAAGCTCAGATGAAAGAGAAATTCTTGGGGACGGGACCTGTCTGGGCGGGATCCGGACGGGATCGGTCCCGCGCGCGCTGTGCAGAGGAGAAAGAAGGGAGGAGGAAGAAGGAGGAGGGTGGAGGGAGGAGGAAGGAGGCCGTCGACCTCGCCACCGGCTGTTCGGGTTAGGGTTTAGTGTGGGGTTCGGGTTTAGATTTGGGCCGGGGAAGGCGGCGGCATGGCGGTGGGTGGGGTTCGTCGGGGGCGGCGGCGGCGGCACCGCCGGAGCCGGGGGAGGGGTTGAAGGCGGTCGGCCGGCGGTGGAGGGGGCACTGCACCTCACCCCCTTGGGTTAGGGTGGCGGCGACGAAGCGGCGGCGGGAGGCTGGGGCAGCGGAGCGGCCGGCGTCGAGGGCGCCGTCGGCTGGGGCGGAGGAAGGAGGCGGCGGGGGCAGTGGAGGTGCGTGGAGCAAGAGAATCCACCTCGATAATGAGGCGGATTAGAGTCAATACCTCCAATGGTGTCTATAGCCATGGATTTTAGAATTTATGTGAGGCTCACGAGTAATATTTTTTATTCACTTTCTTCCCCAACTCTCTTTCCCAGTTTCTTCCTCATCCTCCCTCTCACCTTCTATGTCCCATCTCGACCATACTCCTATCGCCGCTGAATCTGCCCCACCTGGGCTCGCCACCATACCCTAAAAATATTACTCACGAGTAATATTTTGTATTCACTTTCTTCCCCCAACTCTCTTTCCCAGTACGTTTCTTCCTCACCCTCCCTCTCACCTTCTATGTCCCATCTCGACCATACCCCCCATAGCCTCTGAATCTGCCCCACATGGGCTCGTCACCGTGCACCTCACCTCGCTGTCGCGGCCCCACCTCACCTCCATGTCACTATCCTGCCCGCCTCGTGTCGCCTTGCTGCCAGTTGCCGCTGTTGTGACCCTCCTCGCCTCCCGCGGCCCCTCTCTATGTCGCCTTGCTACCGGTCGCCGCTTCCGTGGCCCTTCTCGCCTCCCACGGGTCCCCTCGTGTCGCCTCACCATTGGCCGCCACCGCCTTGGCCATCCTCGCCTCCCAGCAGCCCCCTCCTCATCTTCCTTGCAAGCGACGACGAGTTTGCATCTTCGACGGTTCAGCTACTCTATGGATGCGCACGGTGGCAACTCCAGTAGGCACGCAATGACTTCGGCGGGGCGCAGGCGTGCATGCCGGCCGGTGACTGCTGGAAGCGTGCCAGAGACAGAGAGAGAGCATGCATTGGTTGAGCGCTTGTTGATGGGCGCTTCACTGAACGCTAGCGCTAGAGTTTGCAACATCCTCCCTCCTTCACTCAGCAAAAAATCCAACCTAGAATGCTTATAATAAGCTGAAGGGCACCATGAAATATGCACTCTAAAGTTTGTTGCCTTGCATCGGAAAATGTGTTCTTGTCGGCTCTCATAAAAAGTTTCTTTCTTTTCTTTACAGATATTTCCAAGCAACCAGCTATCTTTCGCACACATATATTCCCTTCAAATTCTATCTTCTAATTAAATCAATCTTAATTGAATTTAAACACATATTTAAAGTGGCTTAATTTAATTGGCTAAAAAACTGATTTGACTTTTTGAATCTATCTTTTCTATTGTGAAACCATCTCAAAAACTTTTAATAATAACATAAATAAAGTGATCCAGTTTCGAGAAGTTGATTGAAGAACCTTTCAAAGTTTAACTTAACGTTCAGCTCACTTCATCTCAGTTAGTTTGTTCATTTAGTTCGGCCACTTCAAGCATACTTTAAATTATTCTTTTTAGCTTGTATCCATGTTTTATAATCCGTAGACATTTGTACAGCCGAGATGTGTTGGCTCAACAAATGTAATTACGGTTTTGCTTAAACTCAGGCGACTGGGCTCGCAGCCGCGGCCGCCGACGGGTGGGCCCGACGCGCGCACGTGCGTGCCCAGTCGCCTGGGCTCGAGGCGCTCCCATGTAATTAAAGCCGATCTTTGAGAACCTAAAAAAAAAGGCTTCTCAATATTCTCAATTAAAAATTTGTTTGGAGCTCTGGTCTTCATTACGAAGGAGAAATGGGAATGACTTGTACATCTCGAAGTTCAGATTATAGTAGCACACAGACGATAATCCTCATTAGTCGGCCAAATTGATGCTCGACACAAGTATATATATGCAAAATGTTCCAACTAAAAAATAATGTATCTTTTCAGAGGAGGAAAAAAGTGTGTGAAGTGTACATGAGAGATAGGGAGAGAATTAATGTGTGTGACAGAGCTCCAACTAAATGAAGTGTACGTACATACATACATTCGTATTGATGGTATACCGTATAATTGTAGCTGTAGCGACATGGATGCGTATGCTAGTCCTAGTGCATGGTGCTAGATAGTGAGAGCAGTGAGCTACTGGGCGAGGTGGCTGAGCGCCTGGAGCAGCACGGCGCGGAAGCGGGCGAGGTCGAGGGTGATGTCCTGGCCGTCCATGAGCGTCTTCCTCATGAACCCGAAGCCCTTCTTGTGCAGCGCCGTCGGGTTGGTGAAGATCTCGTGGCCCGGCGGGTACTTGTCCTTGAGCGAGCTCTCGCCGACGGCCACCTTGTACTTGAGCCCCATCGCCTCCGCCGGCTCGCCGTAGTCCATCCGCGCCACCCACTGCAGCCCGCCCCACGGCACCACCTGCACCATCGCCGCCCCCTCCGGCAGGAACACCATGTTCGTCAGCCCGGCGCCGTGGACGCCGACGAGCACGTCGCCGGAGTTGATCACGCGCCCCACCTCGCGGATGTCGCTCCCCACGTCCGACTCGCTCACCACCGCCTCGAACCCCACCTCCTCCGCCAGCCGGACCACGCCGGCGAGGTTCACCAGCAGCCGCGTCCGGCCCCGCGAGATGATCACCAGCCGGGGCTTGGCGGCCCCGGCGGCGGAGGAGGGCCTCGTCGGCGCGTCGCGGGGCAGCGCCAGCGCGCGGCGGAGGAACCGGGTGAAGTCCGGCGTGGCGAGCCCGTCGGGGCTGCGCTCCGGCTGGACGATGAGCTCCCGGTGCGCGCGCAGGCCCACTGCGGCGCGCCGGAAGCAGTGCACCTCGCCGGCGGCGCCGGCCTTGGCGAGGTCCAGCGGCGGGTGGCGCGACAGCTCGCGGAGGAGGACGCCGTACTTGACGAGCCACCACGAGGCCACGTCCGCCAGCACCAGCTGCACGTCGCCGGCGTGCCGGCGCACGGTGTTGAACAGCGGCACGAGCACGTCGGAGAAGTCGTGGAAGATGTTGCCCGTGTAGCCACCGATGGAGAAGACGACGGCCGGCAAGTCGTGCACCGCCGTGCACCGCGGCGCCGCCGCTGCGTCCGCCGTCGTCCGCACCGCGATCTCGACGATGCGGCCCATGCACGTCGCGTCGCCCTTCCGCGGGTACGGCCGCACCCTGTGCGACTTCCCGGCCGCCGCAGGATCCCCGACGACGACGACGAACGCCGACGCGTTGGCGTCCAGGCGGACGTCGCCGGCGAGGTCGCACACGTCGGTGCGGACGTCGGAGAAGTCGCACTGCGGTTGCAGGTCAACGGAACCTGCGCAGTGCGCCGCACGTCGGGGCCGTCAGTTATCACTCACCATCACGAGTCCGTATGACGCAGAGAAAAAAAAAAGTTGCATATTTGAAAACAAAGCTGCGATTTTTACGTGGCGTCTCCTTGCGCTCCGGCGGCTTCTCCGCCGACTCCGCCGCCCGGAGCTCGATCTGACCGCCATCAACTTGCTCCTTCTCCCCTGGACAAGATGCATGCGGTAAACCAGGAGCACGTGATCATCATTCATCACATTATGTACAAAACTTAAAAAATGCATCGGGATTGGGACGTGGAAACTTGGAATTTCATTGGACATTGCAATTCTTTCTCATGTTAATTTGTTTGGTTCAAGAAAGAAAATTCTTTCTCATGGTGCGTGTGCGCGTGATGGTTACCTGCGCGGCGGGGTTCGAGTTCGACGGCGGGTTCCGGTTGCGTGGTGGCGGCGGCGGCCGTGGTCTGCACGGCGTTGCCTTGGAGCATTTTCTCGCCGTCGCCGTCGCCGCCTGTCGGTGATCAGGGAGTTAGGCTAATTTACATGTCAAACTCGCGTCCTCGCGCTGAATGCGGTGGCGATGCGGAGTTTTTCTTCTTCGTTACGACTTACGACCCGTCTTAATCCGGCGAACGTGCGTCGCCGCCGTACATACCTGGTGCTGCGCCGTCGCCGGGATCGCCCGTGCCAGCGGCGGCGTTCTGCCCGCGCTCCGCCGCCGCCGCCGCCGCCGCCGCGCTCTCGCCGCCGGCGACCCTCTCCTCGATGATCACCGTGTCGTTGATCCCTGCGAGATAAAACCAAACTTTAATAACAGAACGGGGAAATACACTGCTCCGTGTTCTTGCATTGCAGGCTACGTACATTCTGTCTTGTCGCTGCTCCGGTCGACGCTCTGGCGCAGCTCGCCGTCGCCATGACCGGCCTTCTCGCCTCCCTGCCGCGGCAGCACGTCCACGAGAAAATCTCGACCTGAAATCAAGTTGAATTCAGATGTAAATTCGCGCCAAATCTCTTCTGAAGCTACCTCGAGAGTGCGTGCGTACCTAGGCCGGAAGATGGCCTCGCCGTCTTCATCGCCGGCGCGCGCGCGGCCTGCAACGACTCCCCGGGGCTCACTGCATGCACACGTGATCAGAACTCTCAGATTGCAATGTGAGAGCAGAGACGATGGAGCTAGGAAGAAGAAGCAGCAGCAGCACAAGGAGGCAATTAAGGAACTGACGAGTGTGGAAGACGGTGGCCTCGGGGCGGGAGGAGAGGAGGAAAGTGGCGGAGATGAGGAAGCAGCCGACGACGATGGACAGCAGCCGGAACCGCTGCGACTCGAACCGCAGCCCCCGCAGCGCCAGCCGCCCACCGCCGCCGCCGCCGTTCTTCATCGCGACACAGCTGCACCGCCCGTACCTAGCTTCTTCTTGATCTCCGGCGGCGACTTGGAGCTTGATGGAGGCAGGCAGGTGCAGGTGCAGGCCTAGCTAGACGGCGGCAGCCTCTGCGGGGAAGAAGAAGAAAGCAAATGGGAGGTAGCTGCGGCTTATATTGCTCCCCTCGCCGTGCTGTCTCGTGGAAGGCCTCAGCTTTTGCAAACCAATATTTTTTTTCAAGTGGGATTTTGAGCTCAATTTTCAACCTCCTTTTCGTTTTCGATTTCGTTTTCGTTTTTGTTTTCATTTTCATGTGTGATTTGGAGATCTATCTGGACCACTACTTGGATCAATGCAGCCAGCCATCATATATGTACGATAGAACGACCCATTTTCCTGTGTAAATGGTTCGGATCGAATTGGATAATGGCTAAATCATATTCTTAAACGTATGTTTTTTTAATCAAATTCGGTTAGGGATATTTCGGATAAGAATACGAGATCGTATATTGTCATATATGAATACAGACAGAATATGAATCGAACCAAATACGGTTACGGATATTTTATTAAAGTATGAAACATAGCCAGACAACAAATAATTTCAAGTCATATTAACAAAATGACATATATTAATAAGCTAACAAATACATAGCGGAGTAGTTTTTACTTTCAAAACATAGCGGCATGTAGATGCATTCATAGATAGAAAAAACCAAGTAAATAAGACGATCTGGCATGTGCATTTCATTTTAGAAATCAATAAAGATCTACATAATTCATGCAAGTTGGACTGTTGGGTTTTAGGTCAGTTGGGCTGTTGCTTGTAGGGTGGGTATGTGGGCCACAATCGGATATCCAAAATATATCCGGACCTGATATTTGAAAAAAATTATCTGATCCGACGGTATTGATCGTCCCGTATCCAATACCGTTTCCAAAACTAAATATCCAATATCGAATCCAGATCTAAAAATATTCGAAAAAATCAGATCCGATTCTATTCGAATCCGAATCTGAATCCGAATCCAGCCGATCCGGTCTGAAAAATATCTGGATCGTTTACACCCCTACCGGTATCTGATTATGGATGATGACCACGTAATGTTCGTTGTTAGCTCGCGTTTGCATTTCCATTTCCTTCTCCGATTCCCACCGGGGTATATATGGCATGCAACGTCGTTATTGATCTTGTCATTTCACCACTCGTTCAAGTCACGTTTACTGACAATAATCGCACGACATATAGATGTGTTTCGGATTTGATTTTTTTTTTACAATTTTGAAATTTTGAAATCGTCACGTTTTACAATTTTGAAAAATCACCTTTTTCTCTGATCTATAAATATAAATTCAACTTTTTTTTAAAAAAAAAAACTCTAGCAGGAGCTCTGGCACCTATTCACTATTCAATTTTATTTGTACGATTTTCCTTATTGAGACGCAACTTAGTGTGATAATCGCGCTCGATCGTCCATATTATGAACTTAATGTTCACCATTGATTTATCTCAGAGATTTACTGGCTCTTCTGCACGTACGATTGCACTAATTTTTTTTAAAATACTTTTTCCACTCCAAATTATTTGTATAGGGCAGGCTCCATGTGTGTGGGATGGGCTAAGTCAAATGGTATGTGCTCTACTACGTAGTAGCTAGTGACTTCACAAATGAATGTGCACCGCATGGGAATGCGTTTATGTACAGCATGAACATACCGCCACCACTACCCAATAGAAGATGATTGAAAACCCAAATGCATGCAAGATACTCCTGTCCTGCCTAGCACTCCACCGGGAGACTTTTGCCGACCACCTTCCTCGATCTTGTTTGTATATTTCATAAATGTTAATATATATAACCAAGCAGCGAGCTGAAGATGATTTTTATTAAGAAAATCATACTTAGAACATGCACAATGGTTGAGACAACAGCCTCTCTAAATATTGCCATGTCACTTATAAAGATGACTTAATCACAATGGTAGAGGTGGCTTAGAGATAACTGCACATTTTTTATGCCACTTAATCACACAAGATTTCTTAGTTCGCTTGTAGTGTCATCTCTTGCGACTCTCTCCTCCACATCATTATCCAGCCTACATGGCAAACTTTATATAACAGTTGACGTGTACCATTGTACATACTCTTAGACCTCAAACTTACGGCGTTGTCTCGCTTAGCCTCAGAACATGTATTTTATCTTTTCAGCCTCTCGAACTTGTATCTGTTTGCACATTAAAACCAAAACCGTTAGGGACTACGTCTGATGTGACTGCCACGTGGCTGTCAAAAACTGACATTATTGTTAATTAGGGTCCGAAAAGATAAAATACAAGTTTAGTAAGTTAAGTGAGACAATGTCACAAGTTCAGGGGGTCTAAGTATAATTTTCTCATTTTCATTGCTCATGCAACTATAATTTTCATTTTCATTGCTATGCCCTGGCCCCTCTTCATTTGTTTTTTTCTTCTTAAGGTTAAAAACTTCATGGTTTAGCCCCCGAAATCATCGAAGCTCTGCCACCACTACGTGTGTTTATCTTCGCAGAAATATATAAGGCGTTGAAAAGCACTAACTGGAGGCGAGGAAGAGACATCCGAAGCTTCCAACACGTCCTGATCTCAAAAAACGAAAGCAGAAAAGACTGAAAAGAAGATTCCAAAACATTGCGATTTATTTGGGTTTAGATTAGGAAGTTCAAGCTGCAGCAGGAGCGCAGGACATGCACGTTTCGGGGGGCCGATCGGTATTCGGTAGCCGCCACTTGATCGATCAATTGAGGTCGCCGTCAGACAAGTTTGCAATGCAATTATGCAGCCAAAAAATGCTAGCTCCACTTTAGTTATTTTGAACCAAAGCTACACTTTAATTATAGATAAGAGTACTGTAATTAACAAACTAGCAACTTTTCCCAGGAATCAGCTGGGTAATAAATTAGGAGCAGCTAGCCATTGCTACATCCAACACTCAAATTATAAACAAGGTGTTTTTTTCTTTTGTGGGTCATGATATATTCATGCCCTAACTTTTCAGTTTAGATACATCAAATGACCGACCAATCAACACTAAGAACTATGGCCAGTTCATTAAATCCTTCGAAACTCAAACTCGATAGTACCATGGGGATAATACAGGATACAAATTTGGTACGATTGAGGTGTGTGCTTCAGGCACTAGTCTCAAAGACCGGTGGAGCGCTGCCGTGAAGAGCCGACTAAAAACAGCAAAACGAGATTTTAATGGTCTTGTTATCTACACCATCTGAAATATTTGGAATGTATTTTTTGGAGCCAATTTTCATCTATCACCTAGCTTGTCAATCGTAGTAGAGAGGACCTCCGTGAGGGGTTCTTCAGTGCACAATCTTTAATAAGAAGACAATATTTTTGTTTGTTCGTTTTAAAAATATTTTGGTACGGATGATCACAGTTTGAAGCATGGAAATCTCACAAGAATTCAAGGCAAACCCTGCGTGGTTAAACCCGTTAATTAGAAATTAAGCATCATCGCCTTGCGCGCCACGAAGTGAATCGATGTGGTCCGCGCCCGTGGAAAGTGATTCTTTCTTGCACAGCTAGCTAAGAACAGATAGTGATGCAGCACTAACCTACATCAAAAACAAAAACAGAGGGAAAAAGAAAAAAAGAAGCCACGGCTCTATGGATCATTCACATGCAGCGTCCATATCGATCGATCATCTTTGCCATTAATTATAAACAGACATAGAAGAATCCGATCTCCCAACGCTTGCCTGATTAATTATTCAGCGGTTGGAGCAGTGTAGAGTGTAGACAGATGGTTGTGCTGTGCTAGCCATACATGTAGCACCAGTGCACCACTATCGCATTGTTCAGCGTGTATCATATCTGAACACTTCTGGGACTTTTTTTTTAATTATGCTATTTATATCATCTAAACATAGATATTTTTTTTAAAAAAAATAGGTAAGACGTCTATTCTTTCACATATAGAAAAAATAAACAACAATTAGTTTGCTACAACCCGGCTCCGCAGCGGAGCCGGCACACCCCGTCTAGGGAATCCGGGTCCATAGTGTCCGGATGGCCTAAACAAGTATCTCGCCACGCTACAGAGGGTGAAGACATGCTAAGAGATCAACAGTTTGTGGGCAAATATTTGATTAAGATCATGAGCAGGCCTAGTCTACATGCTGAAAATATTAGGAGCATGTAACCTCTAAAAATGAAAAGCAACGAAGCTCAGTTTTTTCTAGGCTTGTATTTTGTAGTTTTAAATTTGAGTCGTAAGGATAGTTGTACTATTAAGAGTGATGCAATAAAAAAATAATTTTTAAATGTCTCGTTTGCTTATTGAATGATGTATAGCCTAGAAGACATACACACATCACATGATCACATCCCAATTCCAAAACACATGGGTTTACACTTTCAGGGTCGGACTATCCGGTCCTAAGTATCAGAGTACCTGGGATGTCAAACAATCTGGAATTTCAAAAGTATAGGATATTTAGTTTCGGGTATCACTCAAACAATCGGTTTGTTCGAATTTCAAAACATCAAACTCTCTGTTTGAATTCCTAAATATTTATCGGGGTATCCGGTCCAAAGTATCAGAGTATCTGATACCTGGGACATCGGAATGTCTGAAATTTAAGGATTTGGTGTGCTCTGTCTTTTCCTTGATTTTAATGTATTCAATCGAAGTATCTGGTGATTTGAGTCGAGGTATTCGATACCAGAGAGATCGGAATATCAAGAAATTCAAGTTTTCGGGTTCTCTGTCTGTTGAGCATATTTTACATCAGAGGGTTTGGGATTATCCGATATGCGCAAAAATATGCCCCAACGGCTAGCCCGAGCCCTCACCCATATTTGAATCCCCGGCCTTCCACCAACCCAGCTAGGTTTAGGAGTTTACTATCATCAATAGTCACATCTAGCAAACTCAAGGGCATTAAACCTTCTACTCACCTCAAATCCTCTTGTTCCAAGCTTTGGGTAGGCTTTAAGTAATGAGATTGAGTGCCCTTGTAAGCTTCGGCCAGCTTCGGCGTCCCGTCCACTCCTACGGTGTATTGAATCAACACTCCCCAGTGGCGGGCCAGAGGGGCCACGCGGAGCAAACAAAACTTCTCCGCTAGGTCGCGGAAGCTCAGCTTCGCTCGCACTTGGCACATAAGAAGGATCTGCACCTCATCCGCACCATCCAGGGCGGCCTCCGGTTGATCCACCACGCGAATCGGTCCGACGGTGTTGCGGAGGGAAACCTCGTCTTCAGAAAAGCGTTGATAGTACCATCAACTAGCCCAGCCATCCACCACCTTGCTATTAGTGGCGAGCACCGAAAGAACCTGCGGGCCGCTCCGCTTCGCCTGGAAGTTGAGGTGCCCGAAGCGCGAAACCTCATCTTCACCGACGCACTTCTTCTGCCAGAAGGCCTAGTTGAGCGTGGCAAAGACCCTTGCGCGGAGCTGCGTCTCCTCCATCCGCATAGCCCACTCGAGGATGCTGATGCGAGTGACGACGTTCGAAGTCAGCTGAGAAAGCTCCGTGCGATATAAGCGAGGATCTCCCCCAGGATCGGAGCACAGGAAGCGGAGACGCTTCGCCAAGAAAGCTTCAAAGACAACCGCTTCGTTGGCCGCTGGCTCCAGGATCTCCTCCTCCTCAGCTGCGCGCATGGAGCTCCGCTTGATGCGATACTCCTCCGCCAAGTTATCCAGCTCCGCATCACCAAGCACGGACTCCCTGAGATAGCCCGAGAGAGCAGCGATGGAGGTCTCGTCCAGCAAGTACTTGGGAACGGCGCGACCGCGAGCCATCTCGGCGGAGGAAGCCGTGGCAAAGGGGAAGGCTAAAGGCGCAGAAACGCTGTGAGTTGGGAGCAAGGAGGCAGTTGGAGACAAAAGGCGGGGGGAGCTGTGTGAAAAAGGCTAGGGGGAGAGGTACCCCACGTTATATAGTGGTAGTCGATCCCCCCCGGACCGTTAGATTAGGACATGTGGCGGTAGGAGCGAACCGTCGCACAGGTTCGGCCCTAGGCGTTTTGCTTAAATAGTCGTAGGGGAGGCAGCCATCTCATCCATCGTACACACGTCCGTCCGTGATTGTTGGAAGCGTATGAGTGCAATGAGGGAGGTCAGAGCGCCTCGGCGAACGAGACGGCAGACGGCGTGGATGTAGGCGGGCACACGAAATGACACCTTTGTGTCAGAGGATGCTCGTTGAAAAAACTGTGTCATCTTTCGAGTACTCAATTCATCTCCAAACTCGTTCTTCGTAGAATTTGTTACTCTTGCAGTCTATATCAAATACGAGATTAGATAACGAATCTATATCTATCACGAATTTTGAAAAGAAGTTTAATTATATAAAATACAAAATATAGAATTTAGCTGTGTAAACGCGCGGACACCTTGCCGGTTAGCTAGTACGGAGTACTACATGATGGGTGTAGTGCAAAATTTGGCCTCCGGCCTGCGGACGGGAGCTACTCCTGAAGGAGGTCGAGGGCACGCAGAAGCGTGGGCCTGAACCTGGCGAGGTCGAGCCGGACGTCCTGCGCCATCACGGTGCCGGCCAGCGCCTTCCACCCCTGCCCGTGGATCGCCATGGGGTCCCTGAACACGACGTGCTCCCTCGGGTACCTCTGCGCCAGGCTGCTCTCCGCCGCCGCCACCTGGTACTCCAGGTACCTCAGCCCCATGCCGCTCGCCGGCCGGCCGTAGAAGTTGGCCGCCATCCACTCCATCCTCCCCCACGGCACCACCTGGACCACCACGCCCCGCGCCGGCAGGAACGCCATGTTCGTCAGCCCGGCGCCGTGCACGCCCACCAGCACGTCGCACGAGTTCACCGCCGCCGCGAACCGCCTCACGCCGCCGCGGGCCTCGGAGACGACGACCTCGAACCCCAGCCCGCGCGCCATGGCCGCCACCTCCTGCAGGTTCAGGAGCTTCCGCGTCCCTCGCCGCGAGATGATCAGCATCCTGGGCTTGCTCCCGGTCGCTTCGCCGAGGATCGCCGGCCTGTCCCTCCTCAGCCCGTACGAGCGGCGCAAGAACCTCGCGAAGTCGGCCATGGAGTGCCCCTTGGGGTTCCTCGTCGGATGCCGGCGAAGGATCAGGTCCCTGTCTCTCACCAGTCCAAGAATCACTCGACGGAAGCAATGGACGTCCCTGTTCGTGTCGAAGTCGATGATCTCGTGGCGCGACAGCCGCCGGAGCACCGGCTTGTACTTCTGAATCCACCACTGCTTGTAGTCGGCGACCAAGAACCTCACCCTGCCTTTGAGGTGGAAGGAGGTGAGGTAGAGCGGGACCAGCACGTCCGCCATGTCGTGGAAGAAGTTCCCGGTGTAGCCGCCGACGGAGAAGATCACCGCCGGCACGTCGCCGTGGGCGACGCTGCACCTGGGGGCGTCGCTCTCGCTCGCGGCTGCTCTGACGGCCACTTCTCTGACGAGAGGGAGCAGGGAGTTGTCCTGCCGCGCGTACGGCCTGATGCGCCGCACTTGCTCGCCTTGCTGCGGCGGCGCCATGTTCAGAGTGACCGAGGAGCTCGCCGGAGAAACCCGAACGTCACCGGAGATCTTGCAGACGACTGGCCTCGCATAAGGGAAGCCCTCGTCTTTGCTCTTGTCATCACAGGTGATCTTGCTCTTTGGCTTTGGAACCTCAATGTCTGTAACTGCTAGGACTGAAAAGTTCATAGCTGATCGTCAGTTTTTTTTTTTTTTTTAACCCATGGCAGTTGCTCTGCCGATTCAACTGAAGAAAAAGGAGAGAAACAAAGTATGAGAAATAAAACTAACACTCACTCAAAACAAGGAAGACGGGAAAGGGAAAATAAGAACACGCTTAATGAACTGTGATTATCATCTCACTTGGTTTTAGAGATTTCTTGGGAGAATCATTATTTTCAGGAGGGGAATAGGACCCGGCTGAGGATGTGTCTTGTCCGTCAGTTCCTGATTTGTTCTTGGCTTCTGTCATGTTACTGACAGTATCATTTATAAGTGCAGTACCTACAAAGGGCAACGCTGAACTCATGAAATGTAAACAAAAATAAGAAAAGGTAGAATGGAAGTAAAATAAACAGTAAATATTTTGTGTTTTTTGATGGAGATGTTTGGGACTGATCCGGATGACAGAGTTGAACCTGCGGCAGCCGGTGAGGCCGTAGAAGTCACCGAGGCCGATGAGGAAGCCGGTGAGGCCGTACAAGCCACCGAGGCCGTAGAAGCCACCCGGTCTGGTCAAACCAGTACCCAGTCACGTCAGCGAGGTCAAAGTAAGAGGCTGAAGTCAAGGCACATAATCACCGAAGTCAGCGAGGAAGGCGAGCCTCTGAAGCCAGCATCGGCGATTGGGCCGTTTAGATCGACTTTCGGAACGATTGTTAGGGACCACGTGCCCATTAGCATTGTCAAATGGGACGACGTACCTGCAGACCTCAAGAACACCTTATGGACCGATATGAAACAAGTTTTCACCTTCCCCGAAGGGACCGAACAGAAGGTGAAGAGTTACACATTGAAGAAGATGGCAATGGCATTCCAGACGTTCAAGAAGAAGTTGAACAACGAGTACGTTAAGAATAATGTACTCCCTGACTTCAATAAATACCCAAAGCTGCAAGATCATTGGGATGAATTTGTAGGGTACAAAACTTCTCAACAAGGTCAGAGTATGAGTGAAAAGAATAAGCAAAATGCGGCGAAGAAGCAATACCACCATCGTCTCGGCCCTGGTGGTTACCGCAAGGCGATACCCAAATGGGAGAAGAGGGAACATGACCTGCTTGTAAAAGGTGTCGAGCCCGTAACAATGAGATGGTCCGACAGATCGAGGAATTGGTTCTTTGGTCATGACGGCGGCCTTGACGACGACGGTAGGCCAGTTTTTGGTGAAAGGATCAGAGATGTTGCAAGAAGGCTTCAAGAGGCGCACGAAGAGTCGGCCCAAGGCATCTTCGTGCCAAATAGGGAGAACGATGAGCTAACCAGGGCCCTACAGAACCCTGAGCACCCTGGACGTACACGAGGCGTTGGCGTCGTCCCGTGGAAGGTTGGTTTCCCGCAGGATGCAGAGACTTACAGGAGTCGGTCGAGGAGCAAGGGCCGACAGGCACAACACCTCCTCGATCTTGAAGAGCAACTGCGCGCAACACAGGCGAGCATACAAGAAACAGTCCGAAGAGAGGTGCAGCTAGCCTTGAGCCAGGCGCGGGAGGCCGGTCAGCAGGAACCGCCCAGTAATCCCAACGTCATTAGCCCCTCCATGCGGCGGAGCAGCTGTGCTTCCGGTGGGCTGCCCGAAGAAGACTTGGCCCGCTATCCCGTGGACGACATCACGCAGCCGACACCTTGTGAGCTGCACTTCGAAGCGCGGAACCTCTCCATCAAGGCAGCTGTAGGCATGGCTTTCCCAATGGAGGCAGGGCAGGTCATCCATGGCCAACAGATACCCCCGAGCTACGCCAAGGTCTCCGTGGACGAGGTATGCCAGGGGTACGAGGACCTTGACCTCGACATTGAAGGAGGTGATGGGACCACGAAGCTAGGAGAAGCGGTACACAATTTCGTCATGTGGCGCAAACGGTTCATAATTTTTAAAGGTAACATGCCCGTGTCCTCTCCACGGTCTCCTGCATCAACTCCTGAACGAGTCCTCTCACACGAAACTCCAACTAAGACACCTGCCAAGACAGACAACCCTACTCAGCAAATAGCTCCCAAGAAGGTGCTGGCTAGGTCAAGCCGGCATGATGGGGGGCCATCACCTCTCAAGAAGACATGGCCCAGGTCATCTAGAAAAAACACCTCCGAAGCTGCCGTTTGATATGACCGAAGAGAAAACTGAGCGGATAGTAAGAGGCGAGGTCACCACACATTTTGCGAAGAAACCATCTCCACCGAGGGTCCAGTCCGGTACGGACGAATGGCACAAAGGCAAGAGGTGTATCTTACTGTTGAAGGATAAGATCGACATACGAGAAAGACCATCTGTATCAGACTACGAGCGCATCTTGCATAAGGAATCTGAGAAGGGAACATTAGAGGAGCAGATTCCAGAAGAGGAAGCGCAAAGGAATTTTTACATTGAAGCTGGGCTTGATGCAGAAATGGTCTTGGGCCTTAAGGACACCCCCTTTGCAGAGGTACAATGGAAATATGTGAAAGGTGGATCGCTCGTAAGGCGTGAGGAGCTTCCCCGCCTAACAACGAAGATGCGGCAACTCCATGATTGGTATTTGCGCGCAACCGAAAATGGTATGAAAATGATCGCCGTCGTCTTCAAGCAACACCATTTCTACCGCGGGGACTTTGATTTCATAATTCAATTTGAGGTTATGTATGGCCTATATCAGGGATTGGCGGTCGACGTCGCCATGATGACTTGTTGGGAGCTGTAAGTGTATTCTTTGTAAATTTCGATCGTGCCAGCCGGTATACTATACTAACTTCGAGGCCTAAATCAATTTTTCTTATGTAGAATGGAGATAAAAAGATGCCTAATGGAGGGAATCCATGAATTTGGCTTTCTTGACCCATTGGTCATTAACGAGATGGTAGCTAACAAGTACCAGAAACAATAGAGACCACCATTTATGAAGGGCTAATGAGACAACGACACAAGAGATATATACTTCTACCCTACGAATTTAGGTACGTTTTTTCGTACCGCCTTATTTTAATTTCTTTTGTTAACACACTGTTAGAACTAATTAGTAAACCGCGTTGACATATATATGTGCAGCTTTTACTGGTACCTTTTTATTATAGAGCTAGATCGTAGCAAGATCATGGTCACGGACTCGAGAAGGGAACCAGTTGAAAAGTACAAAGACTTTCTCGCCATGCTCAACCGGTACGTTGCTCTTCCATTCATATCTTACTAGTTCTGTTTCTCCATATCAAACAAACTCAATTATATATAACTTGTAATCAAATGTGCAGTGCCTTTGCAACGTTCCGCAAGAATACCGTGCGAACATTCAGGACACGTTTCGAGTTGTACGTCGCTAAATATGTATGTATATCATATTACGAGTATTTTGTTAGTTAACGTAATTTCCATGCATCTATTTCACGATTTCAACTCTTCCACCACAGGTCTTGCATCAACCACCTGGAAACAATTTATGCGGATACTATGTGTGCGAGATGATGCACAACTTCATCGGGGGCACCGCTAAGTACACAAGAAAAAATACAGGTTTTGGGATGAGTAATATATAATTACTACTTTAATAACGCCTAGCTAGGTACTTCAGACATTTTCTATAGTTTGAAAGATTGATAAGTTAATTCCCTATTTAATGATAGATTCCTCTAAAGTTGGTAAAAAAAAAAGGTTTGGAAAAAGGTCCGGAACTATCGTCGGTGCGTGTCAAAGCAATTTAAGAGCAAATCGCCGGCTTTCTTTTAGATGAGGTCATAAATCCGATGGGCGAGCATTACCACCCTATAGTTAATAAGATTCCGGAGCTTTTAAAAAATACTAGCCAACTGTCGAGGAGCGATGCACGTAAAAGATCCCGATAAAAAGTGTATGTGCACTATGTACATTGTATGATACTTATGTATAGCTAGCTACCTAATACATATTTGTTTTTTAACAAAGGAGCAGATTGAAGATTTCATGGCGTGGAGTCCTAGAGTCTTTGGGCCTGGAAGGTTATAGATCATGTTTTGAGAACTGCCCTTTCCCTGCTTATGTTCTTGATGAAATCTGAAAGATAGAAGGCAAAGATCAAATTTATATATCTGTTCTGTTGTGGGCTTGGTGGTGTTATTCATGTGGCGCCGCAAATTTTAAATACTAGTATGTTGTCATTTCTACTGTTTTTGATAAATAATCGTGTTTAATTTGGGTTGTAGGAGGAGGCTGCTAGGGTCAACGCTGGTGCAAAGGAATGATACAAGATAATGATCTTAGAAAGTGACAACGATGAGTTCGACAACGTCTCAAAGTGGCTTGGTGTGACACAGTGGGACATAGTGTCAGTAGCCCAAGATTGTTTGATGATGCTGTCCAATGAAGGTGTTAGCGGAACAAAGTTAAAAATGGATGCAACCGTGAATGTAATACTAGCTGATCTTGCCAAATTGGGAGAAAGTGTAATATTTGTAATACATGTTTGTAAACTCTGAATATTGCACAGTATGGCTGGATGATTTCTCTGTAAACTCTGAAGATTGTTTGATCGTGCCCAGAGCCGGTCTGACGTAATACATATTCGTAATATTTAATGCTATTTCGATTTTAGTTATCAACCAGCTGTGCATCTGCTAATTGTGTTAAATGTGGTTTAGTTAGTGGACTAAATAAGCATAACATTAAAAAAATACCGCTCAGTCCCGGTTGGAACAACCAACCGAGACCAATAGTGTCCACAGCGGCACTGCTGGTCGCCACGTGCGCACATCTCAGTCCCGGTTGGTAGGTTAAACCGGGACTAATATATACACCTCAGTCCCGGTTGGAACAACCAACCGGGACCAGTAGTGTGCCCAGCGGTTACTCCTGATCGCCACGTGCGCACATGTTACTATGTTAGTCCCGGTTGGTAGGTAAAACCGGGACTAATAGCGCAACTGCCGCTTCACGTGTTTTCGGACTGGTCTATCGAGGAGAGATTTAGTCCAGGTTCCTGTAACCTAGACTGATGCCCAGCAGGCATCAGTCTCCAAGGGCTGTCCCGGTTCAAGAACCGGGACTGAAGCCTGTTTCGAACCGGGACTGAATGCCGGTTCCGTAGTAGTGCAAAGCAAGCTCTCACTCGACGAACATATATAGAAGGACAGACACGTACCATGGTACTGGTCGTGCACACAAACAACCGAGCCTACCAGTTAGAGATCCACGTGCATATAGCACGTGCGATTTCTCTATGTTTCATTGAGGCACGGTATGCATATGATATTTATCCGGGAATGAGGTGTTTCCCACAAAACGGCCTACATCTCAAGAGAGATTAATTGCTGGTAGACCAGTGGAATCTGTTAATAGCTAATGACTTATTTATGTGCACATAAAAATAATGCCTCTTCCACTCAAGTGCATTTGTTTAGTACTTGTTGGTACGATTCTTTACTAACCAGGCTAAGGTCAGCCGTTCATCCATGTTCTCGGTGGCCAAGCTCGTGTAATCTCTCTTTTGGTATCTGCTTGTACAAGGATCTATTTGCGTTATATTGAAGCGATATAAAAGAGGCATTCACATTCGCTTTGAGAACTCGTCTACATTAACTTTAAAAATGGAAGATCAGTACTTGTTTGTACGGTGGGTTGATATTGTAGCATAATAACGATGAAGGCTAATTGTGTGTGCATATTAAGGGCCTGTTTGGCATCATGATTTTTCCTAGTTTTAAAACTGAACTCTAGTTTGAAAAATTATGTGGTTCATAAAAGGATTTTTTTCATCGGTGCCATTACAAAGTAGTTGATTTTTCAGTTTTGCCATTACAAAACGCATATTTATATTGATGCCATTCTTTTTGCAAAAAACTATCAAGAATGCCTTTCTCGGATTTTTCAGGGCATTTCCAACTTTTATACGATCCAAATGCACGGAAAAATACGTGGACCCACCTGTCATCCTCATACCTTCATCTTCTTCCTCTCTTCTTCTTCCTCCCACCCCGTCTCTCTTCGAGCTGAGCTCGCCGTTGTGCGCCGCCGCAGCCGCCTCTCTCTCTTTATGCGCCGCCGCCTAGAAGCTCCGTCGCTACCCCAAGGTCGCCGCCGCCGCGCGGTCTCGCGCCGCTCGCGCCGCCACTACCGCCCCAAGGTCGCCAGTCGCCGGCCGTCGCCAAGCTCGCCCCCAAGGTTTGCCGGAGTTGAAGATGGGAGGTGGGAGGAAGCAGGAGGAAGAAGGAGGGGAGAGGGTGACAAGTGGGCTCCACGTGTCGGAGACCGTATTTGACGTATTCGGCTCGTGTAAAACACAAAAATCCCTAAAAAAACCGAGAATGGCATCTGTGATATATTTTTGCAAAAGTAGTGGCATCTATTATATTATCGACTTTGTGATGGTAGATCCGAAATAAGTGAACTTCGTAATGGTATGTATGAAAAAAAATCCTTCAGAAAACTTAGCGAGGTTTAGATATATAACTTTGGCATGTACTGTTTATAACTCTGTTTTGGTCCAAACCATGTTTTTTTAGTTCCATTACCTTCATTTTTGCATTTTTTTTTAAATTAGACCATTGGCTCGCGTGAGGTTCTACTTTTTCATCGTAATTGATCAAACTTTTGCTTTTTCACAAAATTATACAAAATAGCAGCTCGTAGTTTCAATAAAAATTGAGGCCAAGTTTGAGCTAGGATTTTATACGCACATATTATAAAACTCTATGTAAGTTTACTCTAAATTTTGATACCAAAACATGACCTAAAACTATTACAATGTCTAGGACTAGAACCAAGCATTAGAATTAAGGCATGTACCACAGTATATCTAGCAAGGCAATTAATCTTGCGGACACATTCTACTTCAAAGGCATAAATCACGCGATGCTCATCTCCATAGGAATGATAGATTTGTCGTGCGGCAATCATCGAATGCATTTTGGATAAAGCTCGCTTCTGTTTACGCCCACTTACAATATTTTTGCCACGATATTTCTCTTCTGGTAGCTAGTGCCAGCAAGCATCTCTTCTTGACTGTGCTGAACATGCCGTCAGGGGTATCTGTTTCAGATATCAGTCTTGTACATTTCAGTTTACCCTAGAGTAGCGTAGCGTTTTAGCAAAATTTAAGAGTCTTAAAAGAGATTTAAATATTGTAAAAATTTTTAAAATAGTCTACTAAAAACCTGAAAAAATCATTACAAATTATTACACCAAATATGCTATATAAAAAGATAAATTTCATTGAAACACTATACTGACCTAAAATGTACGAGGCCATCGATCTCCAGCTCCACCAATCTCCAGCTCCACGGGGCACCTGTTTCAGTCTTTCAGTCTCAGATATATCTAGGCTCCTCTATAGTTTCACAAAATATCTCTTTGGCTGAAGATCATGGTCAGGACAAAAGCAGGGAGAAAAATATGGCTTTGGACAACGGGGCGTGCTCGATTGTACCCTGGCCTAATATTATTATGATCTGTTCATGGGTCCCAGCCTCCCACGCTGGGGGCACGTCTTGCTCCTCCAGGGCTTCAGGTATGTCGGCAAGGCCCGAGTCTCAACAAAAACGACTAGCAAATATTATATCATTAGGCTCATAAAAATAATAATTTAATTTAATTTAACTAGAACAAACAAGGCCTATGTGTGACCTCGACAGGGAATTCACCGCAATGGTTGGGACATGCATCCGCCACCCGGTGTGGCAAACATGGCTACTATCAGACTAGGAGGAGGCATGGATGAGCTAGGAAAAGGATGGAAATCAGCGCAAAATTTTTTTGACAAAAATTTGAAAGAAGGGTTTTGCATTGCTAGATTTGAGAGATGGATAGGACTAGTGCACAGATTTTAGGGCATGTTCAGTGCAATCTCTATTTTTTCCTATCTCGTCTCTATTCATCCACTTTTCTATTATTACCTTATCTCTTTTTACAATTTTCTCTCTTATATTTTATTACATACCTAGTGCTACGGTGATTTTGGTGCAAAATGGGGGGTGGCATACCTTTAGAGCATACCCCATGAGTTCCTAGTGCGTGTAGTTGTCATAAATCTATTCTGCACTTGATGCATACGCCTGATATTCTTTTGTGCGACAATATCTTTATTGACTATTCGTGTTTGGTTGAAAGCCTTTTCTGAAACTAAATATACCACATTATAATTTTTGTTACATGCTATGTAGGCTACAGCTGTGATAAAATTTGGCATGAAAGTGAGTTTATGATATATGCACTAGGCAAATAGTAGAGTACAATATGTTTTAGTTATGGCATCGAATAAAACACTCGTCTTATAATTCCAGTGCTACAATGCCATTAAACAATACATAACCCAATACTCTCTCTCGCCACAAATATTTACATTTGATGTGCATGAGAGTCAATGCTTTTAAAAAATTTTAGCTATCAATAACATTACAGCTTTAGATTTGACAGACGAAAATCATTTTAAAAATTAATTCTATAACATTATAATACTATTGGTTTTATAAATAATTAAATTGCAATACTAAGAGCATGAACAGCAGGCTCGGTGTGACGCGCCGGCATCAACACGTTAATCGCGCGCGCCGTAGCCTGCTCGTTTGAATTTGGTACTCGTCCGCGCGCGTGTGAGCCTGGTGCTCATGCTCTGGTGGCTTCATCAAAGTTGTACACTGAGAGTCGTGACTCGTGATTTGTGTTTTTACTACTTTAGGTTTTTATTTTCTGGAGCAAAGCACTCAATATACTACTTGTACAGTTGGACTTGGAGTTCCCTGACTCCTGACATGTGTTGGGGCAAAAGAGATAAGTGTAGGATCTACGGCGATGTGACAACTGACAAGAAATCCTGACCGATGGCGATGCCAGATAAACCTCATAACCTGTCCGTGAAAGCTTGTGAAACTATGCTCTTTGCTGTCCTCCGGCTCGTCATTCGTGGTCCATGAAGGGGGGAAAAAAAAGGCAAAGGAAAAACGGGGGCCTCACGATTAGCTATGTCCTATACTCCTATGTAAGTCTACAACAAAAACAAAAACAAAGACGTGCGTGGGGGCACCCATGACCCAATATAACCCATCACTATCTTATCCGAACAGTTCAATTACACAAAAACCCACCAGTAAATAAACACTTTTCCCCTGATGGGTTTCGAGATAACTGTATTGTTGGTTGAAATATTGGTTTAGAGTTACATAGGAAATCTATATATCTATTATATAACTAAAACTAGCATGATGACCCGCGCAGTTGCGCGGTTAGATTTATTAACTCTTTTCTATTAACTATCGTATTGAGTATGAATTCTACTTTTCTATTATTTTTTATTCCAAATTTTTACTTTTTATATTTACGAACTCTTTTCTATTATCAGTCATATTGGATACAAACTCTTTTCTATTATTTATCGTATTGGATACGGATCCTTTATTTTTTATATTTACGGACTCTTTTCTAACATCTGTCGTATTGGATAGGAATTCTTTTCTACTATTTATCGTATTGGATACGAATCCTTCTTTTTAATCTAGACTGTTATAATATGGTCCCACCATTGATCGAACGGTTCAAATAATCTGGATGATGTGTATGAATCCTTCTTTTTAATCTAGACCGTTATAATCTAGTCCCACCATTGATAGGATACAGATTCTTTATTTTTTATATTTACGGACTCTTTTCTAACATCTGTTGTATTGGATAGGAACTCTTTCCTATTATTTATCGTATTGGATACAAATCCTTCTTTTTAATCTAGACACTTATAACTGGTCCCACAATTGATCGGACGGTTCAAATAATTTGGATGATGTGTACGAATCCTTCCTTTTAATCTAGACCGTTAAAATCTGATCCCACCATTGATCGAACGGTTCAAATAATCTGAATGATGTGGACGAACATGGTGGCTTCTTTTTTTATATCTACGGACTCTTTTCTAACATTTGTCGTATTGGATAGGAACTCCTTCCTATTATTTATCGTATTGGATAC
>SPJY01003929.1:851990-947918 GCA_005191435.1 Raddia distichophylla
ATCTATTATATAATTAAAACATAAGTGGATAGAGCCACCACGGTGATGAGAGAAGTTCTTATATATATCATAGAAAAAAGAGAAATATCAAATGGTAGGATTCAATTATAGTGGCTTAAATTAAAAAGGAAGAGACCAATAGACCATATCAATTACAATGACAAAATATAAGCGGTTTATTTTTGAAATAAAAAAATTAAAAATAGTCCATATCAACTACAAAAAATATATCAATTACAACAATAAAATAAAATTCACAATAAAAATAGGAAACGAGATTGTACCAACTACAACAAAATTAGATAAAGATTTGTAATAAAAGTAACAATTGAAATAAAAGCAATAGAAAATGTATATAGCAATTATATTAAAATTTTAAGAATCGTAAAAATGTGTAGAAATCGGATCTACCAGAAAAGAACGACGGCACATTGAAAAAGAATAGAGGGCAGTGACCCAGTGGGTAAGCTCGTTGATCCCCATGTCTCTCTAATTTTGATGATTTCACGAGAGTTAGGAAGATGATGAGAACTCTCCTCTCGTTTTCAAGTTTCAGTTTTTTTTGTTGGATCTAATTTTTTAGGGTAAAGGTCAATAGTTTAATCTTATAATAAACTTTCTTAGAAGATAACGCAGCGTGATGTTTTTCTTTAACGACCTCCTCGATGACGTTTTTGTTTTCGGTAGGGGTGGTACTCGTGGTCCTCGATCTGTTCATTGGTTATTGGGATTTGTGTCCCCTGTGGTGGAAATTTTGTGTTGGCTTGTCGTTTAGAGTTACTACTCACAACAAGTTCATATGCTTTTATCGATTTACAGATGTGATTGATGGAGAAAAATAAAGAAGAACGATAGATCGAGAAGAGGAATTGGGATTTTCGTGCATCATCTTTGTTAAGGAAAAAGCATGCCTTTCAGAACATGCAAAAAATTTCTAGTATGATATTATGGCACGCACTGCACCACACATGCTATAAATGTTTGGTCCTGATGAAAGGAGTACAAGTTGATCTTAATACTGCTTCGAGTAGCTATTAGTTTAATAGGTAGTGTTACATTGTGAGCTTTTTATGCGACCGTAAGTTTTGGCGAATGATCTAATAGAAATCCTATTGTTTTAAAAAACAAGTACCCCTCCGTTCCAAATTTTAGTTCACTGTTGACTTTTGGATATTCTGTTTGACCATTCATCTTATTCAAAAAATATATGTAAATATTATTTATTTCGTTGTGATTTGTTTTATCATTGAAAATATTTTAAGCATGACTTATATTTTTGCATGTTTGCACTAATTTTTTGAAAAAGACTAATGGTTAAAAGGCGTGTTTAAAAGTCAATAGTGAACTACAATTTGGAACGGAGGGAGTATAAATCTTTATAAGCGGAATTTGCTCTTAAAGTTTGACATAAATCTAGTCATACAAAATACATCTAGTTATTGAATGAAATGTGTATGCCTCTTATGTATTCCTTGATGTATTGTAACCCAATTTGGTGAGAACTGATTCGATATTTGACTTAGGTAAAATGAGCAGCCCAAGATATTTGTTATTGGAACACTCTTACACTAGCATTGATTGTGAGCAGCACCGGTGCTCACCGGCATCCGTTTTCGCCGCTCCATCCTTCCTCTTGCCCTTTTTTTATTCTTCTCTCTTCAATCCCAACCTCCTCCCTCTCCATTAAAAATTTAAAACATATGATATTGACGTTTTTGGCAGGAGGATTCGGCGAGCACAGCATAGAGGCTTGTCGGACCTGAGAAAGAAGAGGGGTTTAAGAAGGTGTTTCTCCATTTTTCGTATGAAACTTCATAATGTAGTGTGAAAACTTGATATTTTGTCTACTGAACTTTATGTTTGTTCTCATAAACCTTCCTTGCTTGCTTCAGAGATTCATCCCCATTTTTGCATGGAACCCTCTATGATGTACTTGTGAAACTTGATTTTTTGCTTACTAAAACTTGGGTTTTTTACCTGTTGTGAGTTGGATTTTGTACTTGTTAAACTTTTGTACTGTCAAGTTTCAACATGTATTTTTCTAAATTTTATCAAGTCCTTTACTAAGTTCCCGCTATGACGGTGGCAATGCCTTGCCCCTCGAAATCTGGATTTTCAATATCTAAAACTTTGGTTTTTGTTGCTACTCAGATTTTTGTCTGTTAAAACTTTGGAACTTTGGATTTTGATTGCTGAAACTTTGATTTTGTACCCCCGAAACTTAGCGTATTGTTAAGTATCAACAATATATTTTCTAAGTTTCAACAATATGTATTTCAAGTTTTGGTAAATAGTTTTTCATATTTCATTTTTTTTTGTATCAGTAATAACGTTACGCCGACGCTAGCTTGTCTGATTTATAGGATGTTTGGTTTGTAGTGTCCGTCATTATGTCTTAGATATGTCGTGAGAAAACCCCAAACATAACAAAATACGTGGGCCATGAAGATAAGCCAAACATCTTCAAACAACTTCGGTTTCAAAAAGGCATTTCTACCGTGTACCAACGGTGGTTCGAAAGAGAGCACTCCTACCGAATATCCTTGGTGGTTTATATATCATTGGACCGTTGAATGAAATATGACCTAAATATACTTTTTGACATACCGAATTGCCCCTTGCGTGAGATATTATTTCCGACTGGGTCCCAAAACAGCTTAGACAGTTGGCCGCACCTGAGAAAACCCTCCCAACAGGAAACATGTGGTGGACCAAGGAGATAAACCCCAAACAGCTTCGATTTCGTCTCAATGAGTCAATGGCATTCCAAACACAAACAGAAAGCGTGGTCATAACATTTCAGGACGCTGTGGAGGGGTCACAGAAGGGGGGGTTTAACTACGTTGCTTTGAAGTCAGAAAGCAGAAAACGACTACTCGTACCTCGCAGCAGTGGCAACTATGGAACTATAGTCCGAGAAATAAAAGAGCATCTGGATTTCGCTCTCCTGAGGCCGACAGGCGAACAAACGCATGCAGGGCACAGGCCAGCCATGGCGAAAAACAGAGGCGAAAACGATAGGAAGCAGGAGCCAAAAACATTAGCCCATCAATCCGAGAAGCAGAAGAGGTTAGAGGTGAATGAATGGAATCAATGGGTACATACATATGGGTAGGTCTCTTGTTTCCTCGGCCCCAAAGTGCCGTGACTCCGGGAGGCAACAGTTACCACATTTGTGCAGCAAAGCTCAAATCTTTATGCCCTAATTCCATGCGACAAGCTACATGCATGTGGGGTGTAGTAGCATGAACACCGAGACTGCAGGAGGGCACCGACCAGCTGTGTGCCTGTCCTCCCAGCTTGAGGGCTTGAGGCCAAACTATGCTAGCTACTAGCAGCTGCCCCTGTACTGATTAAGGTGCACATGACACAGCTCAAGCTTCTCAGTAAACATAGGACGGGCCCCTAACCCAAAGCAAAAGCCACAATATTCTCCATATGAATGTACACGCATGAGCTTGCTTAGCTGCTACAGTACAATACTTGTTGCTGCAAGAGGAGCTAGAGCTATATATGTGAGTGGTAATGGTGGTTGGTACTCCCTAAAAAGCCATTAGGCTATTAATTAGTCGCCACCTCAAAAAGGAAGAGCGAGCGGAAGCAGCAGCAGGTGATCGATCGTCCCGTGCTTATGCTGCCTTCGCTTCTCTTCTCTCGTCGTCTTCGCCTCGCCGGAGATCGATCAGAATGGCGCCGAGAGCACCCTCTGCAGGGTCTTCCTCACCGGCACCTGCACCTCCACTGACACCCTCAGCTGCGACGGGATGGATCATTGGAGAGGAGAGGTAAGGTGAGGTGGCGAATTGTTGTTGAGAGGGTTAATGGAGGAGGAGGGGGGAGTGGGTCACGGTCACCTGCTCGCACGTGGCGCGGAGCTTCTCGTTCTCCTGCTGCAGGATCTGCACCTCCTTCTCGAGCTCGGAGACGTGGGCCTGCTTGCGCGCGCGGGAGCGCGCGGCGGACTCGCGGTTCTTGATCATGCGCTTCTTGCGGCGGTCGGTGCCGTCGCCGGCGCCGGGCCAGGCGGCGGAGGCGGCGTGGTTGAGGCACATCTCGCGCTCGAGCGCGCGGCGGGCGGGGCAGGCGTCGAGCGGCGGCACGGAGGGCGGCGCCAGGTGGGGGTGGGAGGCGGCGGAGAAGAAGAAGGACGCCGGGGACGCGGCGGCATTGTGGTAGCCGCCGCCGTTGCTGCCGATGACGCCGTTGTAGTTGCTGTCTCTGGAGTGGGGCGGGGAGGCTCTGGAGTAGAGGAGCTGGAAGTGGGAGGAGTTGAGGCTGAGCGCGGTGGAGATGAAACCGCACGCCGCCGCCGCCGCCGCCGCCGCCGTCGTCGGGGGCGACTCGCTCGGGCTTGTCGTGTTGGCCCACATGTCCTCCTCGTCCTCCATGGCCATGGCCTCCGGCGCTGCCCGCCACCCTCTTTCCCCGCTAGCGAAGAAGGCGACCTCTCCCCTCGACTCCTCCTCCTCCTCCTCGGCTCGACGGTTTTTATCAGTGGCTGAGCGGCCGAGCCCCAGTGCCCGCGCGCGCGCGCGCAGCGAACTGTGCAGCGACAGGGATCGGAGCAGCTGATGAGCTGAGCTGACTACTGTGGCCGAGCGATCGAGCCCGACTGCTCGTTGCTTCGCTCGAGCTAGACAGAGGCTCCGGGTCTCCGGCCGGCGCTGTTCAGCCCCAGACGCCGCCCGCCACGGCGACAGTCGCCGGTCTGGCTCGGCGCTCCGGCGCCCCCTAGCCACGCCAGTCAGCCCGATGAGCTGCACGTGTCGCCGGGACCAAGTTGTTACCGCAAAAAGCTGTTGCTGTGACGGGTGCTGGTACGGTGAGCATGGGTATGGAAATGGTGTGGTCATGTCTGGCGCCAACAGAGATGGAGCACATGCAGGCGGCAGCAGGCAGGGGGCAGGGGCGCTGCAGTTGTAGGTTACGGAAGCGAGCTGAGAGTCGCGAAATTTTCCGGGCGTGATCTCGTCGCAAAAGATTGGCAGGGGCGTGGCCTGGCGTTGCGTTGCGGTCGGGTCGGTCTCTTCTCCGGCCGTACCGTGGTTTCGCTGCCTGTTCCCATCGCGACAACCACGCAAATAGTCCAGTTTTTTCAGCTGCCCACCTGCCCGGCTGCCCCGAAAGACCGAAAGCCGTCGGTGATCTGATATTTTTGCCTCGGTGAAGAGCCACGCGCCGCGGCGGCGGCAAGGCTCCCTCTCGTGGGTCTTCGGAACCATCTGGCACATTTGGCTGTAGCGTAATAGTCGCATATTCAGACCCTCTTTGATAGCCGGTTCTATTAGGTCTGGTTGGACAACAGTGTTTTCTATACTAAAATTGCTGATGGACGCAGCACTTTCCCCTCCCAGCGTCTAATCACTTCATAATCCTATTCTTTGCATCACCACATCGCCGCCCTCCGCACCCACCTTCGCTGCTCGTGTTCGTCGGAGCACAAACTCGGCAGCGCCATCCCTCCGTCGGCGGCCGTTTCGCTGGACCCATAGACAAGCAGGAGCAGGACGGGCAGCGGCGGCTCACGCAGAATACTATGCTCTGGTGTCTTCTAGCTCGCAGCGAAGCAATCTCGCTGGTGTTTAGAGCGGTCAGACCAGGCAGCCGCCGACGACCGAGGTGCGGGGCCTGAACGCCAGCGACTGAAGCTTTTCGGCGGAGATTTGTTTGTCCTTCAAATCATACTATAAATTCGCCTGCCATGCCTCCCTGTCGCTTATCATGCCTACTTCAATATCTTGTATCTGCATCCTTCTTACAACACATGAGCTCTACCAACAATTATGCGGAGGACCACTCACCTCGCAGCCATTGGAGGCAACGGAGGAGGCCAAATTGAGGTCGCTAGCCGTCGGAGAACTGGGTGCCCCATCGCCACCGGCACGAACGGTTGCCAGATCTGTGTGCTCGAACGAGATTACGGGCTTTGGTGTTTCGTGGGTCGCACCACCATGGGAGGGTGGAGGAGACTGAAGCTCTCGAGAGGCGGCGATTCTTTTGAGGGCAGCCATGGCGACACTGTTGAGCGATTCCTCACGGGTTACTCTCACGAACACTATTGTTGACGTCTTATTTGGCCGTCCCAACTGAAACCCCAACCCAACTAAACCGGCTACCGAAGAAGGCCTCAGACAAGCAGACTGCCAACGTCCCATCTTTCTCCAACTCCTTCTCGACGACCTGCGGTTGTGGATGGCCGCAGGAGCCCCTTTTGCTATTACACAATTAAACTCGCCCAGGGGAAGGGTTTGTTCCCCAAATTTTGTACTCCGCTTCTCTTTGATCAATAGAAGGCAATTCTCATGTTCTGTGTTAAAAAATATGTGCTCAGCTTTTCATATATTTCTTTGCGAAAACAAATTTAACTATCTTTTAGAAAAACAATTGGGAATTCTATCTTCTCTTCTTCCTCTTATGCTCGGCCCGATTGAGCCAAATTTCTTTCGAGCTCAGTTTTGTTAACAGTCATCATCGGCTCCAACATGGCCCAAAGTCACGGCCATAAGGTGTGTTATTGCTTATGGAGGCTAATGTTGTCACCATGGGAGGGGTGATGGTTGTCAAAAGCGCTATGGTCGAAGGGAAGCCAACATCGTCGGCCAAAGGAGATGGGAACAAAGAGCGAGAGGAGAAAAAAGAGAGAGAGCCAATTGTCTCTTTAAGTAAATCTGACGGTTGCATGTATGTATGGAAGTATATATATACATGCATGAGGGCTCTTCAAAAGGTAATAGAATGAATTTTTTTGGTTTGGCCAAATGACATTTGAAGTGTTTGGCTCAAAAAACTAATCATTACCTATAAGATGAAATAAACATGATGTTTTAGATTTTAGCAGAAAATTAGTGTGGATTATAATTTGAAAAATTCTATGCCTTGAACATTACACTTGGAAAAAAAGGAAGAATGTCAAAATTTGTTGAGATATTCAAAAAGAGTTAATAAGATCTTGAAAAAATGTTGAAAGTATTGAAACATTTGCATTATACAAATGAGCACATATTCCGTCATAAAATATAATCACCATGTCGCTTGTATCCATATGCCCTATGGCCAAAGAGGTTAAGGCTATCTCCAGCATTTTTTCTAAAATTAAATCCCCATATCTTCATAAAAACATTTTTCAAACTACTATTCATTCTCCGTATTTCTATTATTTTTAATATCATCTTTTAAATCTCACTCCAATAGAAAATCTACCAGTAGAGGAGAGGCATGATTTCTAAGGGGCTGTTTGGTTCATGGCCTTGGATGGCCATGCCAATTAATTGGCCATTCCATTTTAGGGCATGATCAATTTGATGGTAAATTTTGGTCGTTCAAATTGTATCCAACAAAACATGCCAAATCTAATAAGAGAATTGGTAGTTGTTTGGTTTGTTATCAATGAAATGTGCCAATTAGTATTGTTCAAATATAGAAAAATGGTTCGATTATGATTCTAGTTTCATGCAATTTATACACAGTTTGAAATATAAAAATTATTAAAAAATTTAAAAATTATAAAAACAGGTTGATTATGATTTTATAAGAACTATAAAATTTGTTTGATGCAATTTGGACACCATTTGAAATATAAAAAGTATTTAAAAAATTTAAATTACAAAAAATATTAAAAATTTAAAATTATAAAAATGGGTTGATTATTATTTTATATGAATTATAAAATTTATTTCATGAAATTTGGACAATGTTTGAAATATATACAAAAATGAGAAAACAAATCTATCAAAATCAATCGTACGTTTACTGACTTCGCTGCTAACTAATCGCTGGCTGGTTGTGTCTCTGGCACTGGGGCCATGCTGTTGGTGCAAAGGCGCAATGGCGCGGGAGGCCGATTCGGCCGCCCGCGCCTTAGCGTCGAACCGTGTTGAAAAAATTTGGTAGGGTTAGTTTTCTCGTTGGCAAGCTAATCAATGGTTTCAAACCAAACTCTAGCCAAAAGAGATGGCATGCCAAAATATTGGTATGGCCAATAACGGCTATGAACCAAACATGCTCTAAACCTAATTTATCGGTAAATATGACAATGGGGTTGGTCAAAAGAAGATGGAAGACGTAGGGTACCAGAACATAAGCTCCAAGGTACAAGGGAGTCATGTGGGTCGCCGTCCTTTTCAACCGCTGCCTCGATCTCTCCCGTGCACGGTGCACCATGTTTGATGGCTTTGATCTAGGCGATCGAATACAAAGCACTGCCTTTAGTTTTGGAGGTCCGTAGGCATACGTGGGGCTAGTAGCTACCGCCCCAACTTGATAAGGCATCGAAAATCTTCGAATCTAGCTGTTGCCGTGAGAGACATCAATACCTTATGAAAAAAATATTGGCCTTATTTTTTTAGCTTAAATTATATTGAATTAAATAAAAAACTGTTATTTTTTTATAAGCCTGACTTCCTTTGAAAAAATTATGTTTTTAAATGAATTAGTCGTACTTTCAATTTAATATGATATTACAGCTGGGAGGTTCCAAATTCAGCGTCCGGCTAACGCGTTATTAAAAAAAATATGCCTTTGAGATAATGTGATGAGTGATGAGCATTTGATAAATTGTTGGTCTTTTGAGGGTGGAGTTGATTTTAGACGAGCTTTTTAGGTTTGAGAATTAAAAATAATCCATCGGACTCTGTTTGTTTTGAGGTTTGTAGATTCAATAGTCGTTTCTTCGCTCAGAAGATAGTTCAATGGAACACAAACGCGCGAGGGACTCAGGGGAACATTTGAGGTCATGAGCCTGTAGTAGTTATTATGTGGATGTTTTGAATCGAAGGAACCAGGAGACGGTTTGGTTTCGCATCGAGACCCTTGTAAGTTGAGTAAAAACCTGGTTGTTGAGTTGGATTTTTTTTTTTTTTGAGGAAAGGCGAGTTGCCTAATTTCATTGAAAGGAAGAAGCGGATACGAGAACAATTAACCTAACACGGGGCAAAACCACACCGATCTCAACCATCGGCCTAAACCGGTAATAGTACTTCCTAGACTACCAACAAGTCTTCTCTAATTTTTTTCAAAACATCTTCCGGCCAACAATCCTCCTGTCGAAATATCCGAGCATTCCGCTCCTTCCATATATTCCAACAAATGGAAATTATGATGCCATCTTCAATGCGCCTGACAACCTTGCTTCCTCGTAGTTCATCCTACCAGTTACCGACTGACTCAACTGTGGCCCCATCAACTTTGGTGAAACAGAAAGATGGTGCCATACCATGCCAAATTTGCTGGACAAAGGTACATTCCCAAAACAGATGTTTATGAGTTTCCTCCACCTCAACACAAAGAACGCATAAAGGGTTACATGGCCACCCTCGAGCGGCTAGGCGATCTGCGGTGTAAAGCTTCTCACGGATTAGCACCCAGAAGAAGAAGCGACACTTCCTTTGCACCTTGGCTTTCCAAATGCGAGTGAAGTCATGCTCCTGCGAAGATCCGATGAACTGTAGAGAATATGCAGACCTGGTGGAGTACCTTCCTGAATCGGTGAACTTCTAGCGAACGGAGTCAGGCGTGTCCGGTAGTAAGGCTAGCCGTTGAACAGCTGACCAAAGGGCGACGAACTCGTGAACCTGTTTCGAAGTAGATATTTTTGTTAGGGGTATCATCCAGCGCCCATCAACTAGTGCCTCCTGCACGAAAATGTCCTCCCTTCTTACTAGCCTATAGCAGCGTGGTGCCACCTCACTTGGAGATACTTACCTATGTAAAAGCCCTATGTAAAAGCCCACTAGTAGCCAGGCTGTGGCGGAGTATAGAAGGAGGTTTGAGCTGAGAGAAATCTAATCACTTCATTTTGGTGCTCTTTGCCTTGGTGCACCCTGGAAGAAGGAGGAGGAGAAGGAAAACGAGAGAAAGCTAGTGTTTAGTGAGATACTTACCTCTTGACACACACAATCATTCCTGGTTAATAATTCAATGCTAGGCATCAATAATTCCCAATCTTTTATTCTATATTCGTGCTCCCTTTTGTGCTTGTGTTTTTGGGCGCTCTTTGTTGTTTTAAAAAAGTTAAAGTTTACAAATGAAACTGACACTACAGGAATCGAGACCTGTGTCCACAGCATATCCCGTCGACACAAGCCAGTAAACCGACGACAAAAGTCTTTGTCGTTAGCCAGCCGACGACAAAGGTCCGCCAACAGAGGTTTGACGACATAGCCATCGGTGTTGAGACCTGACGACAAGCACAACTCCGAGGCCAGTCCTCATGGTCAAGACCTGTGTTGGCGGTCCTGCCAACCGCTGTCACAAAGCCCTCCTTGACGGCACGGTTGCGAAGACGTTGCTATGCTATGTGGGCCCCACGGACCAGTCCTTGGTAGCCACCTGGAAAATTTTCGTCGTCAGCCTAAGTCATATCCGCCGACATAGATCTAGGTCTGTGTCGTCGGCCTCATCCATAGCCGACGACAAAGATCTAGGTCTCTGTCGACGGTCTCATCCATGGCCGACGACACTGCTGTCTGGCCACCTACTGGCTACATGTGTCGGCGGGCATGTACTAGGCCGCCGACACAAATTGTTGACCAGCAAAAAAAAAATTACCAAAAATTCATTTAAAATCTCAATTTCAACATGCCATAAAACATAATTCCCAATACAATTATATTCTCCAATTCCCCTCAACACTTCCACACATAATTAGGTGCTTGACACCACAATTCCGAGCACATACACATTCACATAGCTTCGAAACCACAAAATGTCTGATAATAAACCAAAACATTGTTCTTCAAGTCCAAAGTCCATACAAACAGAAAAGATTTGAGTCGGCGTCTTCCATAAGGCCGTCGACACAGAAGAATCTGTGTTGGTGGCCTGAACATGGAATATTTGTGTCGGTGGTATTAGCAGGGCCATCGACACAGGTAGTGGCGACATTTTTACACATAAATGTTGTGCCCTTATATGGCGAGATAAGAAATGCTCCCACTCGGTTATTAGCGTGCGGCACGGCGCGGGCTCCGTGCAGGTCGTGGGTTCGAGCTCGCACTAGCGCCCCCTGATTTTTTATTTTATCTATGTCGGCGGTATAAGAAATGCCGCCGACACAGCCCAGCCTGCACTCCTCTGTCTCACCTCTAACTCTCTAAGGTTGTCCCACATGGTAGAGACGTCTCCCGTCTGACAAGTGGGACCACTTTGAGGTGTTTCGTTACGGTGTTAGTGCGGCGTGACAAGGTTGTATACTTGTATCTGTGTCAGCGGCTCTGGTGCTGCCGTCGACACAGTTTGTTTTGGCGCCCCCAAATTTGAATTTTGCGGGGCGGCCCGAGATGGGTGCTTAGGTGTGTCGTCGATCGGGGTTTTCGTGGCCGCCGATATAGCTTGTTTTGTAGCGCATGGATTTTAAATTTTGATTCGCGGCCGGGAGAGGGGTTGAGGTTGTGTCGTCGGCTTTTAGGTAGCCGCCGACACTGGTCTTCCATGTCAGCGGCTTTCCTTGGACCGCCGATATTAGTATTTCGATGGCTATTTGATCGTCGACACCAATACAGATTCCCGTAGTGTGATATGGCAAGATGCATGGATCCTCTCCAACAAACAAACCTTCACTATTGAATGCTGATTCATTGTATAGAGACATGTACAACCATCTTCCTTCTTGCAATTACAAAAAAAACTGGAAATAAAAAATGCCTTTAAAAGCAAAATTTTTCATTGGAGATTGCAAAAGGTGACCATTTTAGCAAAGGATATTTTGAGGAAGAGAAACTAGGGTGGGACCCTTCATATCTTTCTTACAAATATTGAAACTGATACACACTCATTCTTTTGCTGCAGTGCTGCTGTCCATGTCTGGGAATGTGATTGGTCTACTTATAAAAGCGAATGTCAGATCTAAAGCCTTTGATCAATAGTTATATTACAAGCTTTTTTGAGCGTAAGAGCAAAGCTAGTAGAAGCTCTATATGGTGTTGTAAATTTGCAGCACGTATAGAGTGTCTGGTAGGTGAGAGAATCTTTTTAGAGTGTAGTGTAAAGTCTGAAAGGATGTTTGCAGCAAAGCTGTAAATTTGCAGCATGGGTATTTGCAGCACCTTTTAAAGCTGCTGCTGCTTATGCTCTAAGTGTTTGGTCTGAAGGCAAACACGTTCATACTCT
The DNA here is from genome assembly GCA_005191435.1 of Raddia distichophylla. NCBI lineage: Eukaryota > Viridiplantae > Streptophyta > Magnoliopsida > Poales > Poaceae > Raddia > Raddia distichophylla. The sequence continues at coordinate 864,096 of SPJY01003929.1, forward strand.
TTGCCTTGTTGCAGCGTGCTGCCCCATTTCGAAAATCAGAAATTTGACATGCTTTGAAGGGAAACGCATAAAATCACCTACTTATACTGTCCATGGTATATGTGCCACCCTCAGATTTTGATTCTGGTCACTGGTCAGGCCTTCAAGATGAAGGAAAATTCTGGATGAAGGAGATCAAGCGATGATGCGCCTCGCAATGGAGCTAGAGAATGTGGCGCCCGCGCCACCAAGGAGGCTGATGCTGCATGCCACCTCCCTGATGAAGTAGAAAAGCGCCACATGATCGGAATGTGCTATACTAGTCTTTAAAATGTCTTGTGGGGTTACTCAGCCGAAGTGTGGTGAGAGGCTGAGAGCAGTTCATTTTGGATACAAAGAGGCTTGAGAGAGATGCTTCTACGTCTTTTTGCTCTTTTTAGACGTAGAAATAACTCGATCCTTTCATGCTTGCTTTTTTAACTCCAATGAATTCCGTCATACTGATCTTGTGTGTTTTCCGTTATTCTATAACGGAAACCGGGGTCCATCCCCGTGTCGAAAAAATATTCCGAAATGGAGTTCCGGCCGCGCTGCATGCTGTCCGGAGTTGGTATGAGGCAAACGGCCTGAAATGGAGTACCACGGCCACGATACGATGGAGCGACGCGAGCTAGCGCCGGCAGCTAAGCTACAGCAAGCCTATATATACGGGTGCGATCGCTAGCCCGGCCGGCGAAGGGAGAGCACGTGGACGGTCCGGCGGTAAAAGCCGCCGGAGCTGGCGGTGGCCGCGGCAAGCTTGCCGGCGAGGGGGCACGCCTGCTTCCCTCGATTTGGGCTCCCGGCGGATGCCGCAGTGCCCAATTAAAGCCGCAGTGCCCAATTAAAGCGCGGCACGCCACGCCCTCTCGCTACGTACGCGCTGATGGAACGGGCGCATGCAGATGCAGTGACTCGCAGATGCTACGTACTTGAGAGCATGGGCAGTGCCCAGCGGATCCGGATGCTCTAGCAATGTCAGAGGTGAACAGGAAATCATGTGAGGATGAATGGTAGAGACGCACTGCAGCAACAGTTAAAATACTGTAGAAAAATACTGTAGCGATTTTACTGTATCAGAACCACCGTAATAAAATATTGTAGCAACACATCTTATCCATCAGATTTAGCTCGGACGGTGAAGATTCTATCAATGCAACCAACACTATTCACCTCTGACATTGCTTATGCAATGTCAAAGGATCCAAATCCGTGCCCAGTGGCAACTCCATCCCTCTGTTTGTACATTGATATTGATTTTCTCTAATTTCATAGTTTTCTTTTTTCTCTCTTTCTTCTCCTGGCCTTTGTGCCGCTATAAATTTTTCGCTCTTTTTTTTTAATAAAATTGCCACGTTTTCATTGGCCTTTCAAAAACATTAGAGATATTTTTCGATATTGTATATTTGAAGATTTTCTTGCTGACCTCCGTCTTCTTGAAGACAGAGACTTGGACTTGTTCCTTTCAGCGTATCGTTACGTAGGCGTATTACTATAGCAAATTTGGTGATCTTCGAAAAGAGGTCTAAATATTATAAAAATATAATTTAAATTAATTCTAAGATCTTTGAAAAAGACTCCTAAAACGCACAAAAAAACTCGTTACAAATTATCACAACATATAGGCTATATAGAAATAACAAAATTTGCTACAGTAATCAGACCTGGCCAAAGGGCCGGCCCGGTTCGGGCCTGGTTGGTTCGGTTCACTGTACGAACCGGGCCAACCGGTCGAGGTCTCGGTCCAGGTTCGGTTCGCACAGTGAACCGACCGACCGGCCCGGCCCGGTTTTTTATTAGTCGGTTCATCTTATTTAAAAATATATATATAAATTAAGAAAAACATTATAAATTAAAGAAAATATACATAGAAATACATATATTGAATTGAATTAAATAAATATACAACAGTAGCGAACCGAACCGAACCGGACCGCTACTATGCGAACCTAACCGGGCCGGCCCGCTGGGCCGAGGTGTCGGCCCAGATTTGGTTTGGTTCATCGAACTGGGCCGGACTGGCCCGGTTTGGTTCGGCCGGACCGGCCCATATGGCCAGCACTAACAGTAATACGTAACGTTACGTAATGAAGAAAAGAATTAAACCCAAGCTGGAAAGGACGAAAATATAGAGTTTAAATAGTTATTTTTTTTAAAAAAAATAGAGAATGAAACATGAAAGATGCTGCTGCCAACGGCGACTGCTGGCCCTACGCTGACGCGAAACCGTGTGAGAGCTACCCGATTCGTCCGCCTTTATAGCCTTCGCGCCTCCCGAAAGCTAGCTAGCTGGTGGCTGGCGTGGGCGCCGGCCGGGGATCGCAGGGGCGCGGAGGACGGTCGCTGTGACTGACGACTGACCGCGACGGTGAGCGTGACGGCACGGCCGGGGGCAGACGACGAGCCGCCGCTGGGCGCCTGGCCAGTGGCCACCCGTACGCGCCGGGAAAAGCCTCTGCTCTCCCGTACACTGGCAGGCTGAGGCCTAACTGTTCACCCACAGGCCGCGACGCGGCGACGTGGCGCGCGCCGGAGGCCGGGGCCCGCCTCCCCCTCCGGCAGGTTCGCGTCGGAGTTATGTGAACCTGGTTCGCGCCCCGCTTGATGGTCGATTTCGACGCGTTTTGGGGCGTTTTTCTTGGGACTCCGGTGTGCGCGCGTCGCGGCTTAATTGCGAACGAGCATTGTTGAGTCCACCGGAGGTGGGAGCGAGATGACGAGCGCGACGGGTCGGGTAGGCATGTCCGGGCGGGCGGGCGACCGGTACAGGACCCTGCTTTTTGGGAAACCAATCGGGCACCAAAAATGAGGGGTATCTGCCCCTGGGCGTGCGAGCACCGGGGCCCCTCCCCTCTAATGGCGACACCTCGTCGAGATCACTGGAGATCACCCCTCCCCTTCCTTTTCGACGTACCAAGTTGCAACTTGCAAGCATATCACCAGGCTCGGCCGCTAGCTCGGGCATGCAGATGCAGACGCTGGTGCACGTGGCACTGGCAGACCAATCGGGCACCAAAAATGAGGGGTATCTGCCACGCTCTGGGCGTGCCGCGTGCGAGCGCCGGGGCCCCCTCCCCTCTAATGGCGACACCTCGTTGAGTTCACTGGAGATCACCTATCACTCTATCAGGCTATCACTTAGGAGTATGCCTCTTGTCTCTTTCGGCCCCCCTCTCTTAACTCCTTCCTTTTCGACGTACCAAGTTGCAAGCATATCTCACCAGGCTCGGTCGCTTAGCTCGGGCATGCAGATGCAGACGCTGGTGCACGTGGCACTGGCAGAGCTGTGGCACGAGTGGGATCCTCTGACCTCTGCAGCCCGACTGCAATCGTCGCTGACACCGCCAGGGTCCAGCCGTCCAGTTTGTGCGATATGTATCCTCTCTAGTAGTCAACTAAAGCATTATCTTTGTTCTAAGTCCATCTATCGCTAATTATGGTGCATGTCATCACGTATGCACCGTACTCTGGCTCTCTTTATTCTCTGTTTTAATATCTTTGTTCTAGTCCATCTATCGCTCAATTATGGTGCATGTCATCACGTATGCACTCGGGCTCTCTTTATTCCCTGTTTTAGTTTAATTTAGTTCCAATTCATTAAAATGAGATATCAAAAAGCTAAACAAATTTTTAAAAAATATTTTAAAATCTCTGCAAAGACCAACAAAATCCTAACAAAATTATTTCAAGATATTATATTGAATAGTCTGTGCATAAAAAAATTAAACCTAAGCAGAACTAAACTAAAACAAACAATTAAAGAGCGCCTCAATCTAGGCCTTGTTCTTTTCAGCGTATCGTTGCGTTGGCGTATTACTATAGCAAATTTGAGAGCCCCAAAAAGAGGTCTAAAGATTTTAAAAAAAATTAAAAATAGTTTTAGGATCTTTGAAAGGAGTACAAAAAGCCACAAAAAAATGTTACAAACTATCATAATATATAGGCTATATAAAAATAACAAAATTTGCTACAGTAATACGCAATGATACGTAACGCTGAAGAAAAAAGCTATTTATATCCATGATTTTTAAAACCAAGTGAACTCGTTTCTTGAATTCTCAAAATTAACCATGTTGAAATGATCTTTTAACCGGTTACAATGTTTGTTTTGGAGTTACGTGGCATCCACATAAGCTATATTTGGTGGCATGCACACAGACCGATATGGCTTGCACATGTATATCCTTTTTACCATATTTATCTCAATCTCTCCTCAACGCAAACATAGAGAGAGAAGGCCCCAAGCCATTTTAGGAGGGTCACCCATGGTTGGCATTTATACCCAAGGTCTCTGCTTCCTTTGTCGTCTTTGCCACAACGATCGACGATACACGCCACCAACGTGACGCTAGTGTGGCTTCTCCGTCCCGATCTACCCCATCTTCACCACATCCTTTGCTGCCCCCCAGCAGTCGCACCACTGCCACACCACTGGTACCTCTTCACCCCAATCTACACTACCAAGATACGTCGCTATCACCATGAAAGGTAGAGAGGAGAAGGAGAAGAGGAAAGCAGGTAGTAGAGGTTGTCCGAACGGTTGGGGGCGAACCCTAGATCAGCAATGGCACACATGGTGATAATGAAGGACGATAGAGATGTGAGAAAATAGAGGGATGTAGAGAGACAAAGAAAATGACATGGTGGCATGGCAGCCACGTTGATCAATACCTCATGTGGACTCTTACGTTAACGAAGAACCCTCAAATCCACCATTTTGACATATAAAAAGAATTTTTGTACGGTTTTGATAATTTAAGATCCGATTTCAACCAAGTTTATAGTTTAGAGGCCAAAACAGATCGAGGTGATAGTAGGTACCAAATTAGCACCTTTTTTCAAAATAATAATTGCCTTACATCTTGCGACAAGGGACTCATTGCCCCGTCCCATTTAATTGTGGTTGTTTTACCATCCTTGGTATCTTTTGGTACCTCTCACTAGAGTCGTCGATTACCTCAGATCGAATGTCTATGGTAAAGTGGTATGTTTTACTCTAGTTTTTTTGGTACCTCCTATTGTTAGGGCCAAATATATGATTTCATCTCCTTTTTCTTCCTTTCTTCTCTACCTCTATCCCACCTTAGTGCAAGCCTTGCCGCTGTTGGGCCATCGCGAGAGCATTATCGCTACCACCACCACTCATGTGTAGAAGTCGTCATTACAGCCTGCGTATGCGCGCGCCGCCGCCGCTATTGACGATCTCATGCACTTGCGCCGCCGCCACCGTTAACGGAGCCCGTGCTTGCACGCCGCCATCGCCGCGCTCATGGGTCCGTCTGCCGCCGCCATTGATGAGCTCGCAAGTGTCGCCACTGCAGCCCCACTCGTGCGTGTTGCCGATGGTTGGAGTTGGAGATACGCGTGAGAGAACAGAGGAGACAGGTGGAGGAGGAATACCTTTTTTCCAATCCTGCCTTCGTAGATGGAGGATTAAATTTGATTGTCTCTCTCAGTAAAAAAAGTTTTTACCTGTTGATCCCAATCATGAATGGACTAGATGATGCAATTGTAAAGTTTTTCTTAATTCACCGAGACAGATGATATACGGTTTCAAGCGATTGACGCCCGGCCGCTCGGACACGCGCAGACCGGCACATCTCATGACGGCGCGACACGACGGCCACGACCTGGAATTTCCTCCCTTTCCCTGCTCCTTTTGCCCTGGAACGTGACAGCGGGAGGATGCAGCGAATGGTTTGAGGTGTGGAAGGGGAGCCACGGGGGGAACAATGATCGGTACCCAATATGTTTGGATGTGACCAGCTAGTGATGCCGGCGAAGGATCGCGCGAGATCAAGGGAGCTGAGCTGGGTCACTGCTGCAAATAGGAGTGTCCCAAGAGATCACATGCGATGCGACCACGTGGGCTCAGGACAACCACATTTGGATCAGGGAGTAAAGCCCGGGCAGACAGCAAAAAGACCAGGTAAATCGAGGCATAGATATGATAAGATTTCAGAGTCGCTTCTCAAAGATATTCCAGTCCTGGGGGAGGTGTCAAACCATGGCGGCTAGTTAAAGAAAAGCATAGCAGCAAAGCCAAGTACAATTTAACTGCATGCGATCCATCCAAAGACTCCACAGACCAACGAGGGAGCATCACGGGCCATCATTGTTGTCATGCTGATAATTGTCATCACAGTAGATGCTTTCGGCCATCTCCCAGATCTGCAGGATGTTGTCCTCTGCAACGCTGGCGATGACCCACCTCTGGCTAGGGTTCCACGACAGTTCCGATATCTTGGCCGTGTGGCCCCCATGAACGAAGAGCAGCTCCGGCGGTCCATCGTTGGCGTCTTCTTCCGCTTGCTCGTCTCCAATCCTGAAGAATTCAGAAGACAACGGGAATCAGATAAAGCCAGGATGGCCAGGAAAGGCACGCGCAAAAGCGAAACGTCGCCAACAAGAACCGAGGCTTTAGCTCGGTTGCACATAAATCAATCATGCCAATGAAGATACGGAGGTTGCCAAACAAACAATGGAGATTCCATTTTGATAAGCATGAGAAAATTAGGAATGACCAACCCGTACAGATAAAAGCACTCTCACAGGCAATTCATACATTGTGCCATTGTGGTATCTTACTAGCACGAATCATAGATGTGCTAACCCTTTCCTTCTGGAGGCCATTCAAGCTGTTATTCGGTGAATAACCAAACTATACTTTCATGTTTTTTCGTCTCCCCATCATGCATAATCCATTGGCGATTAACCATGCCATATGAGTAAAATGAGACACCGGCTGCAAATATAAGATAGATCATGGAAGATAATTTGACTCAGCATACCTGCTAACGTCCCATACCATCACCCTTTTGTCTGCAGCAGATGAAGCTAGAACAGTCTCCATATTTGGGTTCCACTCAACCTGAAAAACCTCCCCCCTAGAGATGCAAATTGTCAACATAAAATTTCAGATGCACAGCAGAAAGTAAGATAAGTAGCATAAATCAGTAAAGCTGAAGAATCACACAGGGTGACTGAACAGTGCGCTTCAGAGTATACCATGTCAATAATTTGATTTTTTTTAAAGAGAATTACCAAATCAACTACTTTTATGAACGGAACAATTCACGCCTTCAAGACAATTGCTCAGCCTTTTTATAGGTCAACTATATATATAATAAAATAAACAAAGAGTGATAGGTAATTCAATTTTCTGGAAGGCTCCCACTATCTATTTTAGATGCATGTCATTCAACACATGAATTTCCAAATTCCAATAACTCATCAAGCATAATATCAGAGTATGTTTAATACTGTAACAGCAAGATGAAAATAAAAAGGAACAAGACTTGCAATTGATTCAAAACGGGAATTTGAAGGACAATATCTGCAGGGAGGGGGAATGTGCACAGGCCACAGCAAGAACAGACATACTCATGGCCATCGAAAGTGTGCAAGCTTCTTGATAGTTTTCGCAAATCAAATAGTTTAACAGTCGCATCGCCAGATGCTGTAGCCAAGATCCATTCATTAAACGGATTGAAGGACAGAGAGTTCACCTGCAAAAGCAATCATTTATGAAGAATAAAAAAGTGCATCGAAAAACAAGAAAAACTGAACGAGAGGTAAGCTTACATAAGCAAATTGTATTGCAATGGAGGGCTAGATATTACTGAATTTATTGTGTATTTTGATAGTGGAACACTTCAAGTCAAAACTCACAAGCACAATTGTCACACCAGAAAGTATGGTCAAATGTAGGAAAGGTGACAAAAATGTACAGCTATGAACCAAAAACACAGTTCACTTTCCACTCCTATATTTTGATTCAGCAATTTACATGAAGATTGCTGAAACTGTGGGACGGCAACTGTCTGCACCTTAACACCAAAAAACATTTAGTTCAAAAGTTCTTGATTAAAGCATGCTTACTTCCTTCTGGTGCGCAGCAATAGATTGTTGTGGTTTGTTCGTACGCAAATCCCACATCATCAACTTGCAGTCATCCCCAACAGATCCAAATAGATTTTCATCTTTCACGTGCCAAGCAACATCTTCAACAAGATCCTCGTGCGCCTACAAAAGTGAAATTCTAATTAAATCTAGACACTCAATGGAAAGAAAATTACACAGGCAAGAAATAGATGTTTAGCATTGTCAACTTGCTTCCAGAGTAAAAGGGAAATCTTATGTATTTGCTTATGTTGGATATAGAAAATAATGCCCATGCAATTCCAGAATCAGATTTGAAAAATCATTTCACTCAAAAGATTTAAAAAATCATCTTTTGAATAAATGTGATATCATTTAAGTACTTATTATTATATTAGTGAGACAGGAACAACAGAAGTAATAACATCATGTGGTTGATCAAATTATAGACTGATAGCAGTGAAGACCATCATTTTCATATTAAAAAAACGTTCATAAAGAACCAGGCACAACAAGCATACAGGTAACATTTCCACCAGAGTTCATGTTCACAAGATTATGTTCTTTTTTACATGACTTAATGGGATAATTCGATACGAGCCAACTCTAGGTGAGCCTGCTCGTATGCTCGAGTGCCCGGCCTAAGGCCGGATCGCAAGCTGCTGGACGAAGAGCTCGTCGCGGTACAGGTAACATTTCCACCAGACTAAATGGGATAATTTGATACGAGCCGACTCTAGGTGAGCCTGCTCGAGTGCCCGGCCTAAGGCCGGATCGCAAGCTGCTGGACGAAGAGCTCGTCGCGGCAGCGCGCGCCTGTGGTTTGGCTGTTTTCGGAGCCACCGCCTCTCTAGATTGATGGCATCAAAAGCATGCCTTTTCGTCCAATCTTTATTCCTTCTTATACCCCAGATACTCGGCTAACAAACACCCGCTCACACGCACACACACACACACACTACACAACAGACTAAAAAACTCACTAACAAACTCACCTCACACCTCTAACTGAACACTGCTGCGAAGCTTATCCAGCTAGTGCCCGAGGCCTACACCGGAAATACACTCTATCTAGGGTCCTAGGTATATCATAATTAATTAGTAGCACAAAAACATGTTAACCAAGTAATGGATACTCCCCAACCCCCACATATAGAAAAACTAAAGGCAGACGCCCACTTTCAGTAACAGCAACCAGAAAAAAATGACAGTTGTGTTCTTTCGCTTTCTATATGTTGTTACCTAATTTCATTTTCTTAAGGTCAAGGATGGATTTTTCAAGATTCAACTTTTCACAACGATGGTTGGCTGATCTGATGTACAGATATGACACTTGTTCTTGACAAATGATTAATCATAACAGGTTGGAGTGTGTTTCTCCCAATCTGAGCAAATAATTTTCTTTAAAAAAAATAGAGAGACATTTTATTGCTAAAAGACCAGAAAAGAAGCAAGAATAGCATATAAAGCACTTCTAGTTTGATGTCTACCTTGTTATGCCACATGTATGAAAGAGTTACACACACCGGATTGGCATATGATGGATAAAACGAAGAATAAAGTGATGGACTGGTACCTTGGAAGGAGAAATAAGGATATCTTTCTTGAATACTGTATGCAATCATTTTTCTCATCTCCACTTTGCTTCTCTAATAACTTTCCTCAAATGCTCTGGGTTATGGGAAAAAGGACATAATTTCTAACTTGGTTTTTTGGCAATGTTATGAGTAGAGTGCTCCTAGTACCAACAGGGCCTTATGCCCTTATCAATACCCAAGAGATGGTTGCTTCTGCTTTGGAAGGACTATGGGAATGAAGAAACTATTCTCTCCTATATTGATTAGTCGATGGGTAAGTACACCTTCTCTATGAAGCAAAAAGAATGACTTGTTCTGGAATAGGATCATTGCTGTGAGTGACCTCAAGAAATACAGAAATTTTAATTTCACAGCATCTTTAGGATTTATGTAGGACACCAATGGTTCATAACAATCTGGCTGACAGAACAAACTGAAAGAGAATCTGATTGAGTTAATTAATTGGTTTACAGAAACATGGGCCTAATTAGTTCATGCTCCACATGTTCCTGAACCCATATCTTCTGCCTCTAGGAGTTAAGGTAAAGTTTGCCTTTGGTTGATCCCATCCATCCATCATTGAATCAAGCAAAACGAATGGTGCTCAGTAGTTGGGGTGCGTCATAAAAAATCCACCGAATAATGGTGGATAGAAGTGAGACTATTATTTAGTGATAGAGGTGGCGCCTATATGCAATAGAGCAAAAGATAAACTTTGTCACTTCCAAAAGAAGATACAGATTCCTCGTTCCTTAGTACTACTTTCTTAAATAAGCTGAAATTACATCTCACCACCTCTACCTTTGCATAGATGTGTATTTGCAGGTCTCTGCTTCATAGCCAATTTTATTAATATGATTGAACAAGGAAAGCTTGCTGTTGGCTACACCATCCTCCATGGATGTATTATGTATCGGTGGGGATAAAACCAATTGACGCCTTGACGGTAGGGGCTCACTTTAATTGTATTATTAGCATCAAATGAAATACAAGCAACATCCACCTCTCATGATATCATGAACCCTATCTATAAGATGAGGGGAGGGTAAAAAATAGCAAGGTTATGCAATTAGCAAAAGATCTAGTTCAATCACGAATGTGGCAGCATCATTTCGGCTCAGATGGTATCAAAATATATTGTAGCTAGCATCGCAAGGCGCTCTACATGTGGGCCCAGTGTAGGCAGCTACCACTCGACCGATAACGCCGGCACTACCCTCAAAATTGTCCTAGAACTAGGGCTTATAATGTAACTCCGTACTTTCTCCCCTCTCATCCTAAGATAGGGCACATTGTAACATAAAATGGGGAGGTTACTTGTACTACAAACTTAGGCAATACAGCTGAAGTGTTTCACTTGCAACATATACATTTTGATCCCAAATATAGTGTCCCCCGGGATCAATGTAGCCAACCAGGGGTGCCTACAAGTTTACTGTAGATACAACTGAATCAAACTAGTTGATCGTACCATCTTCCCAAATATTTTCTACTCAAAATCAAAGACGCAAAACACAATGACAGATACAAGAACTGAAGACTTGCAGAAAAAAAGAATCAAAGCAGAAGACGGCGCATTACCTCAAACACCTGTTGTGCATCTAGAACCGGAGCTGCGCTCCCAGCAGCGAGATCCCATAAGCAAATCTTCTTATCATACGAGCCACTCAGCAGCCACCCCTCCTTAATCGGGCTCCACGCCAGCCCGTACCCCTCCGCACCATGCCCCCTGAGCATGACATCGGCGCCGCTCTTCTCGCCGCCGTCGCCGAGGTGGTACACATGCACCTCGTCCATGCAAGTCTTGGTGGCCACAGTATAGAGCCGTTGCGGCATGCATCGGGCGCGGTTGACCTCGCCGTGGTGCGGCACCGAGCGGGAGATGGAGACGGACGGGGCAGGGACAGAGCCACCAGAGGCGGTGGCGGTGGCGGCGGCGGCTAGGCGGGGCGGGAGCGGGAGGACGACTTCCGCGAGCAGGAGGCTGTTGGGGGACTCGTCGGAGGTGTGGGTGCCGAGGACGAGCCGGTGGGAGCGGGTGGAGGAGTCTTTCGGCGAAGGGAGCCACTGGACGGTGAGCGAAGGCCACTCGAGCGGGCGAGAGATGACGAGGTCGTAGAGCACCGGCGAGTTCTTCTTCCAGTTCTGATACTCTTCCAGCTCCGTCGCGGCCGTGGCTCCCTGCGGAGGGCTCGCCGGCGAGGAGGAACCGCCGTCCATGGCGGTTTTTGCTTTGCGCGGGACGTGGTGACGGCGAACTACTGGTCTCCCGCCAATTCGCGGAATGAAGAGGAAGCTGCGAGTTAGTAGGGAAGTAGGGATGAAGTTTTAACAAGGATTTAATGGGCCTCATAGGCCCAATGAAGCCTATTCGTTTTTATCCAAATGAAGCCCGATCTATTAAGATAGAACAGCCTGAGAGACGTAAGGCCCATGAGCCCATTCAGAGGTCATGCCTAAAATAGCCTGGCTAGTACGGGCTTCTCGACCTCGAGTCCACTTTCCTCATCCGCCGCCGAGGCCGCGCCGCCGCCGTGATGATGCAGTCGCACCTGCAGTCCCCGGCGCGGCTGGGGCTGACCGCCTCATCGCCATCGCTCCCGCCCAGCCAGGCTCCCGTGAACCCCACCTCCTCGCCGCCACGCGCCAATCCTGGCTCGAACGCAGCTGCCTCTGCCGCAGCAGCCCCAACCCTAACCACCTCGCCGTCGTTGTTGCCACTCCTGCCGCCGCTCCCCCGGGCGCAGTCGCTGCTCCACCTCATCTCCTCCCTCGCATCCAACCTCTTCGAGCTCTCGCCCAACCGCGCCACCTGGATCTCCGCGTATCGGGGGTCCCTTCCCACCTTCCTCCCGCCATCGTCAGCCTCCTCGACGCCCCCACCACTCCCGTCCCCGATCTCCTCCACCAAGGACGCGCTGTCGCTGCTCACCTCCCTCCAGACGCAGCTCTTCGAGGCCGTCGCCGAGCTGCAGGAAACCCTCGACCTGCAGGACGCCCGCATGCGCCTCGCCCGCGAGGCGCGGGCGAAGGACGCCTCGCTCCTGGCCTTTGCGAAGAAGGTGCGCGAGGCCCACCACGTGCTCGACCGCCTCGTCGACGACTACGCCGACTACCGCCGCAACCCTAAGCGCCCGCGCGGCGCCGCCGCGGCCGACGACCCCGAGGCTGTGTCGGACGGTGACTTCGGCGCATCCCTCCACTCCAGGCTCAAACTAGATGATATCCTCACTTACGCGCATCGCATAAGCTACACAACATTCGCGCCCCCGGAGCACGGTGCTGGGCTCCCTCTGCGCGGGGCTTTGCCGCCTGCCCCACAGGAAAACGAAATGAGGATGTCGCAGCTGTATCAATTTGCGGATTTGGATGTTGGGGTGCCCAAGAAGCCCCTGGAGGCGAAGGAGCGGAGCACGGCGGAGGCGGAGGCCGTGCCACTATTGGAGCCTACTCCACCACGGGAGGAGCTGCCCATGCCACCGATGCTACCAATCACTGTGCCACCAGGATGGCAAAAAGGAATGCCTGTGCTGCCTCCTGGTATTCCATTGCCGCCGCCTGGATGGAAGCCTGGGGACCCCATTACGCTGCCGCCGGATGGGATTCCGGCTGGTGCCAAGGGCGAGGAGCCACGAGCTGGCGTGCCACAGATGCCTGCTGGGATGCAGCCAATGGCACGGAAGTCCCAAGAGCCAATACAAGTTCCACACATTGACCTTGACATTAACAATAGTTCTAGCAGTGATGAGTATAGTAGTGACGTTGGAAGCTCTGAAGAAGATGATGAGGATTAGTTCTTTGGTAAGCTCAATCATTTCATCATTCTTGTGTTTTCATGTCTAGTGTAATGCATACGGTTGCAAGAATACATAGGTTAAGATATAGCTATATTGTTGGTGCCTGTTTGTTTGATATGTTGTAACACTAAATCTGTTAGATTTTGCTGAAGTTTTTGCTGCTCTCGTAAATGTAAGCAGCCATGATGGACTAATTATCTTGACTATTGTAGTTCGCAATGTGTCTAAGCTGTATTAATAATTAAAAAAACTTGCATCTTTTATGGATGGTAAATGTCATGAGTTTAATATTTGGTTCTCCCATTTGTAGGTTTCGGTTGTGATTGTCTCCCTGGGCTTTTTGACACACACAATCTCCCATGTTCAAGATGTGTCTTCTCTAATCTTCCTGGATGTGCACTATGGAACTGATTAGCAGTTCTGTTGTGGTGTGTTTTGGCAAAACTTCATATGCAATTGTATTGTAACATTAGTGGCACTCATTGTATGCCTAATGCCATCATTTTATCTGATTTCGTTGTATACGTGTGATTGCTGCAATAGAGTAACAAGCCATTGCACCATTAATTACAGCTTATTTTCATATGAAAGAATAATAGTTAAGAATGTTTATTGAACAAGCTAGTGTGCTCTTCTTATCACAAAAAACAGTACTGTAGGTCTTCTTTTATGTTCACAAGCTTATCTTACACGTTGTAAAGTAGGAATAGGCTCACGTAGGTTGGAGCAACCCAAGCAGTCTTTCTCCGTGTCTGTTTGTTATTTTAAACAATGTCAATATCTTGTTACTTTTGGTTGTAATGTCAATACCTTGCTACTTTCGGATGTGTAAATCTTTGTAGTCGTAGTTAGATCATTATTTCTTTCCTCTGCATGCTGATGCAGAGACACACAGATTACGCTGAGTTGATTTTGATCCATTGAAACTCAGAATTAGATATCAATGTACTCTATTGCGTGGTTCGTAAAATCTGAACTATATGGTTGATATGTCGTCAATCAAACATGGATGTATGGAACTGATGATATATGCATGTTTTCTCGAGTTATGCGCTAGATTTTTCTGGATTCACATTCTTGACAAGACTTCCTCTGGATATATTTTTTTCTTTTACCAATCTTATGTCATACGGACATTATTTTGTCCCTGACTCAAATTGTGGCTGTGCTGCTGTCATTTGAATAACAAGTATGCTTTTCTGCACATTTCCGCGGCTGATTGTAATTGATATGGCCTCTTTTTATTTTGAATTTTTTTTACTGTAATTGATATGAAGCTTTCATTTTGTTTTTCTCTTATTTTTTATTAATTTAAATTTTGAATTTGTTTTTTTATTACAGTTGACTGGAGTGTTTCTTTTAGCCTAAACCATTATAATCTGATCCCACTATAATCGATGGTGTGGATCTATTTTTTTCTTTCTAATTAATGTGAGAATTTCTAGTATTTTAGAATTAACGTGGTGGTTACATTAAGCCTACTTGCATATCGCAATAGATATGAAGCATAATTTCAAACAAAAGACTTGTTTTTGAGGAGTGCTTCAGGATCGGACGATTCGGTCTTACATGTATAACACACCTTCAAAGTGAAACCTTGATTTTTATTGTTTTCATAGGAATTTGAATACGAGTGGTGGGCTTCACAACTAAACACCTTAACATCCCTCAACCTCTAGGAGCAGTTCTTACAAGACTGGTTGGTGTTTTTTTTGGGTATTACTTGGTTGCGATGTTATAGCACTTGTCTTTAATGTAGATAGCATGCTAGCCAGTTGGGGGTTCATGGTTATGTTTAGGGTAAAGTATCTTTGTTATGACCATGTTGAGCCACGGTTGATTTTCCATTTGAGTGTATCCTCGTGTACTTTCGATGTGGGCGCTGGACAGGGTGTTTTTTTCTTTTCAAGTTTGGCATATCTGGCTCGTGACTTGAAACATTATCTTGCCTCTGCAAACTTCTTCTATGTTATATTAGTCGCTCAATTTAGCATCCCATGCGCAGGTTGTGCGCCGTAGTTGGTCCAGTCAGGCTTCGTTTCTGGCCATCACAATCGTGCCCTCGCTGCTTCTGATATGTCTTCTACATCTACTGTCGCAAGTTGGTGCATTGCGGCAATGCATATCCTACCATGCATCTGCTCTTTGGTTTGTAGCCGTTCCATGCTGAGATGATCAGGATCGCCTAGTAGTGGCTAGAGCTCATGGCAAGAGTGACAGTGCACCGACCAGCCCAGTAATTCCCCCGTGCGTGCTCCGCCCGCCGACGCCCACCTTGTCCTACCTTACGAGCTCTGTCATGCACACACCGAAAGGCATCAGATATCTAGCCCCAATCATGGATCAGAGTGGTCAGTGGTCAGTAGAGAATATGAGTGCAGCGAATGCGGCAATGGATGGTGGTGGTTAGCTTAGCTAATAGCTTCGCTTAGCTTAGGTTAGCTGACCATGGAACATGGCGGCAGCGCCACGATGCTTCTGCTGCTACCGCTCGTGCTCGGCCTCTCGTCGTGGCAGGCTGGCGCGAGCGCCACCGGCGGCGGCGGCAGGCCGCGGGTGCCGGCCGTTCTGGTGTTCGGCGACTCCATCGTCGACACGGGCAACAACAACGCGCTGCTCACGCTCACCAGGTGCGACTTCAGGCCCTACGGCAGAGACCTCAACGGCGGCGTCCCCACCGGCCGCTTCTGCAACGGCCGGGTGCCGCCGGACTTCATAGGTTCGTCTCCGACTCCGACGTCGGCTCGCCGGAGCAGCGGCTACGGTTCCAGCCACCTTTGACGACGGCTTTGATTGATTCCACTCTCCGTGCAGCGGCGCGGCTCGGCCTGAAGGACCTGGTCCCCGCGTACCTCGGCGCCGACCTCACCGACGACGACCTCCTCACCGGCGTCAGCTTCGCATCAGGGGGCACCGGGTACGACCCCCTCACCTCCACTCTCGTGGTAAAGACTCTCTTCTTCCCTCGCCTCCGCTGCACGTTCTCATTTCACACTCTAGACGTTGAGACTGCTCGTGACTGACGAGTGACGACTGACAAAGGGCATCTGCGAATTGCTGGCTGTGATGGGCTTCCGTCGCTGCAGGCGGTTTTGCCGATGCAGGAGGAGCTCAACATGTTCGCCGAGTACAAGGAGAAGCTCGCCGGGATCGCCGGGGAGGAGGCCGCCGGGAAGATCGTCGCCGAGAGCCTGTTCGTCGTCTGCGCTGGCACCGACGACATTGCCAATAACTACTACCTTGCCCCTGTCAGACCCCTGCAGTACAACATCTCGGCGTACGTAGATTTCCTGATCCAGCAGGCTTCAGATTTCATCGAGGTGAAAATCATACATCTCTTCGGTTTAAAAGAAATCATACATCTCGATATTTTCCAATCTTAACTACTTTTGCTCAACAAGTTCTTGATTTGGTAACAAGTTAAAAGAAAAAGTGCCAACTTGATTGTGAACTTTCGGATTTGAGTCAAATTGATTCATAGACCACAAAATCTATTGAGACTAGTCCTTGAACAACCAAAACCATGTTGTGTTGATTCTTTGATCGGTCAAAAGCAGGTTTGAGAATGGTTTTGGTGACGTGGGTGATGATATGCTTGGTTTATCTCTCGTGGGCGATGCCATGAATCGATGTGGCTAGGTGTCCCATCCTTTCTCTTTCCTCCTCTCTCTTCCCTTTTTTATCTCTTAGTGGTGATTTCCCATCATCTCTCATCCCCCAATCTCTCCCTCTCTCCACTGCGTGGGATTCCTCACCAAAGAAGGGGGAGGGGTTGGTGCCCTCATCGAAGGAGGAAGGGTAGGTGGCCACCCACGCCGAAGGAGGGGGAGGTAACCGGTCTCTCTTCCTTTCTCACCTCGCCTAAGAGGAAAGATGGCGAGGACTGGCATGAGGGAGGAGATGGCGGCGGCAGGCTGTGTTGGAGGAGTAGATTGCGGCGGCGGCGCCTGACATTGGACAAAGTGGTGACAGTGGTGGCCAGCGTTGGAGAAGATGGTGGTTGTGGCGACTGGCGTGGGAGGGAAGAGGAGAGGCATGGGAAGGAGATGGCGACAGTGGCGTGGAGGGGCTCCCCGTGCTGGTCGCTGCCTCCTCGTGTCAACCGCCTTCTCTCTACTCCCCCTTTTCTCTGCTCTTCCCCTTTCGCCTTATGCATGGTCGTTGTTCTCCACGTGCCTTGCCTCTAGTGCCACTGCCCTTGCCATAGCCAAACTGAGCGCGAGGCAAGCGATGGTGGAGGCAGTTGGAGCATGCGGTGTCGGCCTGAGCGGTGGCAGTGCCCAGACGACGGCATCCATGGGGAGGATGTAGGAGGAGGTTATTGTGGCGGCATCCATGGAAGCCGGCATGGGAGGAGGTGGGGCAGCTGGGGCAGGGGAGGAGCTGGCATGAGAGATGAGGGAGAGGAGGAGAGAAAAACAAATAGAAAATAGAGAGTGATATGTGGATCACTATCTTCTTTACCCCCCTCCCGACGCCAATGAGGCATGCAACTTCACCACATTAGTCATCAGCATGGCAGTGAGCTCAGTGTTCACACAAGGAAAAACGGCCATAACAACGTCTAGTTATGCAAAACTATCATTAAACCCGGTTTTGACCGGTCAGGGGACCAAGTCCGCATAGTTTTGAAAGTTGGAGGCAATCAGGTCTAGCTTTGGACCATAGAGATGAATTTGGAGCAACGTAAAAGTTAAGGGACCAAATCAACAGTTTTCTTGAATTTAAAAACAACATTTTTTGAGAGAGTGGATTTCCCATATTGTTCGAGGTACCTCTGTGACCATCCAATCATGGAAAAATTGGTTGAATAATACATATTTAAATAAAAATTGTGAAAGTATGCCACATATCTTGGGTTTTACGAAAATGAGGTTGTTTCCGCCAGGCGAGACGGCTTTAGCCATGTGGGCCGGTGGAAAGACCGCTTCCGCCATGCCGGACGGCGGAACCGGTGGCTTCCGCCGGCTTCCTCAACAGACTTTGCAACATACAAGTCCTAGGAACTTTGGTTCCGAAGATCCCACAAATTGCACACTACATGCGAAGTGTTCGGGAGGTAACGGGGTCGAACCGTCTATAGGCGCACTTTAAAGTTTCGCCGATCTATACCAAGTGTTCTGTCTACCACCCATATTAAGTCTTTAGATCCTATAGGAAGATCTATTGCGACTTATGTACGCATGCAACTGTGCATGCTAACAAAACTACCCCGCACATCTGTTGAAGCATCTCCAGTTTTAATATGCAACATTGTACCCATAAATATCTGTCCATGTGTCATACAAAAAAAATCACTTATCTATATATCCATTATCAATTATTGCGAAAGTATACCACATTGTCACTCATCTATATATGCATTAAAAAAATTATTTGCATTAAAATTTTTGAACGCTTTCGTCACACTTAATTATTTGCATTAAAATTAATTTAGTTAATAATGTAACATTTTATGTAAATTTTAAAAAGATACATGCGGTCATATGTTTAAGAATATTATATTTATTTTAAGCATTCACGAAAAAATGTAATTATGGACATAATTAGGGAAACTAGATTAAACGTAAAAACAAGATTAAACGTGATGTTTTTATTTTCTGGGGCCCGCAAGCTCTCTGTTTAAGTTTCCGCCATGCACAACGGCGGGATAAGCCTCGAGGAATGCATAGTTATATAGCAACACATTCGGTGTAACGTTACTTATAAACTGACCTATGCAAACCTCGGTATACAAAATGAAGATATGGTCCTTGTGGGGTTGCCAATCAGATCGCACATGATTTTTCGAAGATTATTTTCAAAATTTTAATTTAATACAACATTTTTCTTCATTTTATTGCCTAAAAAATTCCCTCTATAATAATGTTTATTCTTGTAAAATCTCCTAAAATACGAGTTGAAAGAAGATCCTATGGCCTAGAGGGGGGTGAATCTTTTCTGGATTAGTTGATGTCTGCCCGGGGGTCTGTGACTTCAATTTCTGTGAACTCAAACAGGGAAACTCATATGCAAAAAATACAAGAAAATACTCACTTGATCCTCTACACAGTACACAGACACTCCTGATTTTTTATTTGATAAGAAACTTTGCACTTAACATTCAATTGTATGAGACAATTATAATTAAAGGTACATGATGATAATTTTGAAGTTTTACTGTAATTTTTGGGAAAGCAGGAACATACTACTTAATTTAAAACTAGCGACCTAGCGTAGAAGCAAGCATGTGAGGTGTTACAGGCTCTGCACATACAGGCACAGCCATGCCACCCTTGCCAGATGACTTACAGACCAAGGATGACACAGTAGTACAGTACATAATGGATAAAGGCCCGGGACAGGAGTTCTATTGCGTTAAGATTATATTAGTTAGGATCAAGTTAGTTAGGACTAAGGATTGTTTCATTGATCTGTTAGAATATCTACTAGGTTGTAACCAGGCCTAGCCTGTATAAGGGATACGGTATTTATATATAAAGGCAAGATTGATCTAATGACCATTCCTCGTTTTTCTCCCTCTCTATCTCTTGTTGCGGCTTGCTGATCTGGAACATGGGTGCTTCCATTGCTGGCAACACTATTGAAGAAGACGGGGGCAAAATTGTCATTGCACTAGAGAAAAACAGTGTAAATCACGGGTAAAATCCAAAAAATAGGCAAAATGTCACTGAGGTCACAAATTTGAGTGCCCAGTGTCATACGCGTCAAGGCGAACGAACTTAATGTCATTTGGAACGAGGACATCGAATTGGGTGTCAGTGAGGTCAATCTCCCGCAACAGTGGGGTATCAATGCAAGCCATGACAGAGTTAGACTACAACATGATTTTACTGTATTCAGCATCAGTATCATCAAGTGATTTCCATGCTTTACTATTTTCTTTATTTGATGTTTTGGACCTCCCGTGGTAAATTGTTTTTTAACATTAATCCTAGCACACAGTTTGAATTGAAGGCCCCTCATGTAGAACGATGAGGCCTCAGCCACACAGCCTACACTTCAGTTATTGATGCAAATTTCGAGATTTCGTAAGATCTTTGCATCTAAAATAAGATTCCAGGAATGGGAAATTCTTAAGAAATGTTAGCACTAAGAAAGTAGACAACACTCCGCAGGTGCGGTTATGTATCATGAATGTTACAGGACGACAGTGTAATACTATTAGAGTTTTGTATTCATTTTTTCCCCTTCTTATGAAGAGCTACATGCAAGGCCAAAAAGTAGCAACTGCGATCTTAGTCTAAAAAAACATCGCTACAATCTTCCGACCATGGAAGATACAAACAGTGAATTCCAATGCCCAAAAATCCCGAACCGCTAATCCAACCGATCAACACTGTTCATGAGCACCGATCCAACTTCAACCAACCTAACAGGCAGATCCACCAAAATCTACTCTGCCAACGATTCGATGGCAGAAAAGCCCTCGAAATCCGCACTAGCAGAGAACTCTACAGTGTCTGTAGCCGATTAGCCGAGCGCACACAGCTACGACCAAAGCCCAGCGAATCAATACACAAACATGTAGAAGCGGCAGATCACAAGGTGATCTCCAAAACCCCTGTGCCCTGTGAGCTGTGGCCAAGCACAGCACGCGGATGGAAGGACGAGGAGAGGGGGCGCGACACGGCGCGGTACCTTGACGGGCCTCGCGAAGGAGACGGCGGATCCGGCGATGGCGGCCATGAGGGAGTGCGGCGGCGGCGGCGAGAGCAGCTCAGCACGGCGAGGCCGAGGGAGGGAATGAGGCGAGCAGAGGCAGCCGGGGTGGTGAGCTGACGGTGCCGTGGCGAGCCAGCTTGTTTAATATACTACTCAGCGCGGTGGGCACCGGCGCGCGTGGCATCGGTCGTATCGACGGCGGGCGGAGCCCACGAGGCCCGGCCCGTGCTGCCTCCGCCCCCGCGTGGGGGCCCACCTCGACTGGCCCGACGAGCCTGCGAGTTTTACGACCCATCGCCGTAGGGTGGCGCGTGTGCGACCATAGGCTGGGCTGTCCACGTTTCCTTGTTTGACCTGTCGCCGCCGGCGAGCTGGACGGAACGGACAGGAGGGGTGATTCCTCTCTGCCTGTGTAGTAATATAGTAGTAGTAACCTAATGACAGGTACGAATTAATTGTATTTAGTTCTCAATATCACTCCTCTAAATTACTATTTGTTTCTTATATTGTATCGTCTCTAGCAGATTCTCTATCTTCGAAAAGATATAGATATTCGTGTAGAGGCGCTAAAATTAGAAACTAAGATAAAGACTGTAGGTTTGTTACAGAGACTGTGGTTGTCCGCAATAGTGTTTTAGTAAATCTTTTAGAGAACATGCTAGCAATGCTCTTACTTGTATCTATAGCACTGTAGATAACTAGATATGGAGCAGTGGTAATTGTACACAACAGGTGCACGTGTACTTGTCTTCGTAGGTCATGCAATCATACCTGTATTTTAATTACACCGTGTTTATTGTGATATGTCAACTATAGCATTACAAATGGCCTTTTTATCCTTGATTTATTCTCTTTTAACCACGTGAGCTGAAATCGTAGCAGACCGTGGTACATCAAAGGGTCGAAGCTGGCAGCCTGGCAGTCTAGAAAGGAGGTGCAAACCTTGTAGTCGCACTCGCACGCACATGGCCGCAGTAATTTGTTTTCTCACGTAGAGACCCAATTTTGCCTGATCCAGGAGACAATCTCTTTCTTGTTGGGCCTCATTCCTGCTCCTCCTCCCACTCCAGGAATTTTTTTATATATATTTATTTTTATCCTTTTATACAAAAATGTATCCCGAGTCCAACTTTAGACAAAAATCCCCGCCTGTCGAGTGAGGAAAGCGCGACCAGGATCCTTTCGCTAATTGAAGGCTCGACAGGGCCGTGCCAACCAAGCCGGGGAGGGAAGGGTTTCTGTCGAACATCCAATGCTCGACCGGCTGTGGTCGTGCGTTGGAAGCACGACAGCTTCTGGTCGTGCGTTCGAAGCACGACAGATTGTTTTTTTTGCATATTTGTGTATTGGGGTTAGGGTTTAGCTATGCAGGATAATGTTATAGATATAGAAGTTGTTCTCGTTTAAGGTATAAGTTAGCTCTGCGGGAGATTGGACATGTGTAATAGAATATTAGATTCCATATTTATTTGAATGCACAATTTATTGCAAAAATTATTGACAGGCAAGATCTTGTTTAATTCATATAGATGAACCATTAATCCTAATTAGAAAATATTTACTTTAAACTTTTACCAATTAATTCGACGTTCCAACTAAACCATAAATAATTAAATATTTAATCTACAATCGTCACACTTAATCAAACAAATGCTAAACAATAATACTAACATTACGGCTAACATATATATATGGCTACGTGGTTTACCAAGAACGGTGTTCAAACATACACTCCGTTCAAATCTCTTCTTAAACATACAAAATCACTGCCGTCCTCGCACCTGCCTCGTGCCCTGCCGCTCCTGATCTCTAGCCCCGCGGTGGCGCACCTGATCTCGGGAGTATGTGAGTGGGTCGCGTGGCCGAACTTCTCTCCGAGGCCTCCCCATATCGACAGGTGTGGTGGTGTCGTGAACCAGATGGTCATCGAGATCAAATGGCACGCTCTAGTGTGGTGCAAAGCTGTGAGAATCATCTGAAAAATAAATAAGTTTAGAAATTATGCAACCACATGCAAGTTGCAATGTCGTAAGCAAAGGTC
This sequence comes from Raddia distichophylla, assembly GCA_005191435.1. Classification (NCBI taxonomy): domain Eukaryota; kingdom Viridiplantae; phylum Streptophyta; class Magnoliopsida; order Poales; family Poaceae; genus Raddia; species Raddia distichophylla. Next base: position 887,075 of record SPJY01003929.1, read on the forward strand.
ATTATGTACATACCATTGTAGAAAGTAGTGATGCCCTCCTTGACGCCCATACCGTAGGGTGGTGCAGGGCTAGTGTCGGCACCGTAGTAGGGCGGTGCAGCGCTAGTGCCGGCACCGTAGTAGGAGGGTACGCTGCTCTCACCGGCAACGTAGTGCACCTGCCAAGGTGAAGGATCTCCGGTGGACCACTCGTCCCCCTGAGTGGGGACGTCAGCGTATGCCGCTGCCGCTTGCTCCCACGCCGTATTGGGTGCCGACGGCACCACTGTTTGGTCCCACCAGGACCAAGATCCACCCCCCGTAGGAGTGGCGCGGCTGCTGGTGCGACACTGTAGCAGGGGGGCCCCCCGTAGGAGTGCCGGAGCGCCTGATCCCACGCCGAAGTCGTCGAGGGCATCCGCCCATTGCCAAACCCACTCCTCCATCAAAGGAGCTAGCAACACCGTGCCAGCCGCTTTGCCTGCACGTGTCATCCTACAAAAATGCAAAGAAGTGTAAGAATACTTGGGAACATTTATAATGTAATGGCGTGTAGGTTAGATTCTTACTTGTGCACTTGCACTGGCACCGTGTGATGAATTGCAATAGGGAAATCCTGAAGAAGATCAAATTGCCGCATCCACCGGTGGTTTTGCAAGGACGGTGTTCAAACATGCGCTCCATTCAAATATTTTCTTCCACATTCAGCACTTACAAACATATATGGCTAGGCTATCAAGTTTTCAACGTTTCATTCATTCAAAGTTTAACAAAATTTCATATAGAATCAAATTTAGCCGGTCAAAAGTTCACAAACTCTTACCAATATACTCTTCAATCAATATATATCACTAAAACTAACTAGTACCTACTAATTTTAACAAGAATTAGGAAGAGAGATTACCTCAAAATCTCCTGCGGAGTCGCCTCCCGTCGCCTCTCTCGGTCCTACATAAGTGAGAGTGAGAGAGAGGGTGAAAGTGAGATGGAACCGTGATGGGGGGCAATAAAGGATACCGGTCGTGCATTGGTTGCGCGAGAGGGCCCTGTCGTGCGTTGGTTGTGCGACAGGCCGCTTTTCCTGTGCGCGGCCCCGCCCGAGAGAATCCGAGGACCGGTCGTTCCGCCAAACCACGATAGCTCCGTGTCGCTATTTGAAATTTTGACCTGGCGGGTTGCGGCGCCCTGGGCACCGGCAGGTGGGTCCGCTCGCGTTTTTGGCGCTCGATAGCTTGTAGTCGCTCCTTCGTAGCTCGACCGGCGCCTATTTTTGTCTAAACTTTATCACGGGATACATTTTTGCATAAAAGAATAAAAATAAATATATAAATTTTTTTCCCACTCCAGCACCCCACTCTAGTTTTTCTATTAAAAAAACAAAAACACAAAGCGTCAGTTGTGCACTGCCGCGGTGGCGCGGTGGATGCACTGCTGCAATGTGGATCAACCTTAGAGGGGTGAGATAGAGGAGCTATTGGGTGCTCTTACCCTTTCTGGTTCCGTATTACCAATTTTTTGTTTATTTTTTAAAACTTGTTTGAATAATTTTTTTGGAAAAAAAATTCGACAATTCCTAGTTTATCAAAAATATCGATCAAACTGTGAGGTCAGCTATAATTTTACTACCAATTATCAAATCTTTAACCCTCACTAATATGAGACCTTTCCATTGTCTGTCTTCTTTTTCTAATGTTGACCATGTTTGTATCTAGACTTTAACATATTATGTTGCCACCCCACCAAACTATTTTGGAGAAACAATGTCGCGTCTCTGCGATAAAACTGAATGATCCATCGGAGTTGTTATTGTAATCAGGAAAGGAGATGTAATAACTGGATGAGGAATCGTATTATGCTCATGATGTCTAAGAGCATCTCCAGCAGGCACTCTATAGTATTGCAACAAATATATAGAGGTTATTAAAGAGGAGGAATCTTTTACAGTGTAGAGTAAATTGTGAAGATTTTTTAGAGAATGCATAGAGGGAACGCCAATAGTATTTTCGAAGGAAGATGTAGAGCAACAATTGGTGATGCTCTAACAAGTAAAACTCGTTGTGAAAAGAAGTCTCCCTGTCTCATCTCAAATACATTTATAAAGGAACTTTGGTTACATTTTTCTTGTGGTCTCTTTATTCCTTCAATCAATTTTTATTGTTTACTCCCGCTATTCTGAGCATCCGTAGAAGACACTTTTAAAACATTGTAACTATGAATAGAGTAGTTAATAGAGCCTGAGTGAAGTATAGAGTGAATAGCAAAAAATAAAATGGAGTGAAAAAAAATAGAGTGTCTAATGCGGATGTTCCGACCGAGCAGCGCTCTCGATTCGGAGATGGCTTTGCAAGTGACGAGGTACTCCGACTCCATTCAACCAATAGTACGAACAAGATATCTTTCTAAAAGATACAAATAAATACTAACTTTGTTTAGAGCAAAACGTGATGCACAACTTGGTTCTAATTATAATTTTAAAAATTATTATTTTTTAGCAACATTTTTTTATTTTTAGGCTTATATTGTTTTTCCTTGAAGATCTAAAAAAACCACACTTTTAAAATATTTTTTCGAGAGAACTTAACTTTTCATATTATAATTAAAATCAGATTTTCTTTCCAAAGAAATAGATCATATAGTTTTTTTTCCCTAATAGTTTCTGACGTTAATGTGTAACTTATATGTTCCTAAATTTTTTGGGGTTTTTTGTAAGAAAGGGTAGAGCATAAAAAAAAATTTGATCGTTAATTTTATGGATTTGTATATCTATTTAGAATTAGCACTATCAATAAGAGTTGTAGGTAAAGAACGCTAAAAATGAAATGGAGTGAAAAAATGGAGTGTCAAATGCGGATGTTCTAACCGAGCAGCGCTCTCGATTCGGAGATGGCTTTGCAAACGACGAGGTACTCCGACTCCATTCAACCAATAGTACGAACAAGATATCTTTTTAAAAGATACAAATAAATATCTTTGTTTAGAGCAAAACGTGATGCGCAACTTGGTTCTAATTATAAATTTGGAAAAAAAATTATTTTTAAGCAACATTTTTTATTTTTAGGCTTTATATTGTTTTTCCTTGAAGATCTAAAAAAATCACACTTTTAAAATATTTTTTCGAGAGAACTTAACTTTTCATATTATAATTAAAATCAGATTTTCTTTCCAAAGAAATAGATCATATACTTTTTTTCCTAATAGTTTCTCACGTTAATGTGTAACTTATATGTTCCTAACTTTTTGGGGTTTTTTGTAAGAAAGGGTAGGGCATAAAAAAATTTGATCGTTAATTTTATGGATTTGTATATCTGTTTAGAATTAGCGCTATCAATAAGAGTTGTATGTAAAGATCGGTAAAAATGAAATGGAGTGAAAAAATAAATTAACTTATATGTTAGGAACTTAACTAACTTAACTTTTAAAATATTTTTTTGAGAGAACTTAACTTTTCATATTACAATTAAAATCAGATTTTCTTTCCAAAGAAATGGATCATATAGTTTTTTTCCTAATAATTTCTCACGTTAATGTGTAACTTATATGTTCCTAACATTTTTGGGGGGTTTTTGTAAGAAATGGTAGAGCATAAAAAAAATTGATCGTTAATTTTATGGATTTGTATATCTGTTTAGAATTAGCACTATCAATGAGAGTTGTATGTAAAGATCTAGATTTTAACCCGATCCGACTGCTGGGTCAGATTCGGGTCAGATTCAGGTCGACCTTGCTCTGATCCGGCCCATCACTGTTCACGGGTTTTACCATTCAAGCAATCCCTGGTCTCAAAACCAACCCAAGCCATCCACGGCCCAGCTCTTTGTGTCGTCCCGAAGGCCGAAAGCCCAGCATAAAACTAATAATATGGTTTTAGTAAACGTCTAATGAAGATTAGTGCAAAATAGGTGATGTTGGATCACACCGGTAGATTTCAATGCATAGAAATTGAAAAAGATTCAAATTTTGCTTTTATTCGGTTGTCAAATTCTAACAGATTGGAATAAGGCAAATCAATAAGAAAAAGAAGAAAGTGGGGGCTGCCTCACCTCTTATGTGCGGAAATATCCATATAATTGTATACCCCTAGGAAGTAGGATGGTGTAATGTAAAAAACAAAATTATAGTTGCCAGGTAGCCAAGCTTAATTTGCTCCAAAATATCTAGCATAGTATTTAAAGGGCCCAAAACATTGGTACGATATCTATGCATGTCTTAAAACCAATTCATGATATGACAATGTTATTAGGTTTCATAAATCTATTTATTATGTCAAGTGGGATGCCGTGATTTTGTGTCACCGGAATGAGCAATTTGCCAGAGCAGTGAACCCGTGTTTGTGTAATGATCCGGCAGCTAGCGTAGTACGAAGGGAGCATGATAGTTTATGCTCTACTTTCTGGTAACACGAGTTACTTATACTCATTGCGAGCTCGCCAGCGACGAAGAGTTCATCATGCTGTCCACGAGCAGAGCACGCGGACGAAACGGGGACAGACGAAAACGCACGAGCCCCAGGCGTGCTCCCCTAGCTTTTCACCCGTGGGTTACACAAGACAAATCACGCCTGACAAATGTCTCCGTGCTACTACAATTACAATGGATTACCATAGCCAATGCGTACATGTCAGTGGGAATCACGTATTCACGCCATCACATGGCTAGAACGCGCCCTACGTGCTTTCCCTTGCTTCTGCCTATTTGGTTGAGACGATTCTATAAACACGAGGATAGGACAAACGTTGGATTAAGATGTCTAAACACGTCGAGTCCCGCGTGATTGGATTTTATATAAATTGTTCAAGAATATAGATTGTAACAAATGAAAAAAATGAGAAAATTGCACTTAGACCCCTTGAACTTGTAGCATTGTCTCACTTCATCACCTGAACTCGAGTTTTACTTTTTCACCTCCTCATACTTATATCCGTTTGCACTCCAAACTTAAAATTGTTAGGGCCTTAGTCAAATGCGATGTCATCATATTCCTCACCACCCCCTCTCTTTTTCAAATCATCTCTATTTCGTCATACCTATTAGTGACCTGAGCTACGGTGGGGCTTGCCAAACGGTGTTGGGGTGGGGAAAATGGCAATGTGAGTCGTGCCAGTGCTGGAGGTCATGCTAGCAGTGGCGACGGCGACGTGAAGCTGGAGGAGATGGCGGTAGACCCTCTCTCTCTCCCCCCACCCCCACTGTTGGAGTTCCTCCTTTCTCCCGACCAGTGGCAACCGTGGTGACAGTGGCGACCTTCCTCATATATCTCTCTAGGTTGTCAGATCCGTCGCCTCCTCCCTCCTAGCCACCGAAGCACCCTTCTTCAGGCACGTCGTCTGCCCTAGGGCCGCCACAATGGATCTGGCTTCCCTAGAGTCACTGCCAGACCGATCCATCCTAGGGTCAGTGCCATTGACCTGGCTTACCCAAGGATGGTGCCATATGGATCTACTTCCACAAGGCCGTTACCATTGTTCTGTCCTCCAGGGTCCTCGGCTCTGTTGTCCTTCTCCTCTCCATGGCGAAAACACTCAGTGGGTGGAGCTATGTGAGAGGGATACAGGACCGAGGAGAAATGATGTGGGAGAGATCTGAGGAGGAAGAAGTTGATGTAGCAACCAGATCAACTTTTAACGGCTATATGTTTGTATTTAACGAACACAGTCGCAACTACATCAACATTTGATGGAGGCCCTAATTGTTTTAGGCTTAAGTGCAAACGGATACAAATTTGAGGGGGCGAAAAGGTGAAACACAAGTTTAGAGGGCTAAGTGAGACAACGCTACAAGTTTAGGGGGTCTGAGTGTTATCTACTTAAAAAATGTAGAGTTTGGATATATAATGGGCAGAGGAGCATACAAGTTGCGTTGGACTTTTAAATGAATGGAAAAGTAGATTAGGCCTTAGGTTCGGGATCCATCAAATTCTAAAGGAAAATTTCAAACCCTTTAAATGCAATATTTGAAATCACATCGATATGTTTTTTTTTGCTTTTTTTAATTCACTCAATTCTTAAAAAATCTAACTTAGGATCGAGGAGATGCTATTACCACTGACAAGCAAGATCCCATGAGACTTTGCTAGCTGCTGCTCCACCTACATCCTGGACTCCATTTTCCGCAGCTCGAGTGGTTCTGCAATCCGCACCCCCGCAGCCTGTCCATGGCCGCCACCACCGGCGTCACTGCGTCAGTCAGATCGAGTGGCTCTGCGGCCTGCGGGAACGAAAATATTCTGCCGTTTGTCGGAGCACAATTCCCCGACAGCCGCTCGCACGGGCTGCATGGCTGTCGGCCCGGCCCGACGGGCGCGACGCCCCCTGCGTGCTGCGGCCATCGATTAGCTCCCAAGCTTTTTCGCGCCTCGCTCGCCGCTATACATGCAGCTCCACCGCGGCGCGTGCAGGCTGCAGAGGCAGAGGAGGGGAGGGGGGTGGGAAAGAAGCGGCGGATGGCGGAGGAGAAGAAGGCGCGGCGGGAGGAGGAGCTCCTGGAGGCGGCGCTGGCGGCGGCGGCGGCGGCGCTGCTCGTGTCCGGGGTCAAGAGGCTGGTGCCGGCCGTGCTCGTGGCGCGGTGGCCCGCGGCGCTGCTCGCCACGGCGCCGTCGCCCCTCCTGTTCCTGCTCCTCAACGTCGTCATCGCGTCCATCGTCGTGGCGTCCGTGCAGCCCAGGCGGGCTGCGGCGGCGGCGCCAGGCGCGGCCACGAAGAAGGTGACGAGGAGGAGGAGCAAGAAGCGGCCGGCGGAGGTGGCCGCCGTCGCGGATGGCTGCTGCATGGCGCTGGTGGTGAAGGACGCCGTGGAGATGGCGACGGCCGCGGAGGAGGAGGAGGTCCCCGGCAGTGCCGCGGAGGAGGTGAACAAGCGGGCGGAGGAGTTCATCTCGGCGTTCCGGCACCACCTCAGGGTCGATTCCTTCTCGTCGGGAAGCCGGCGAGGCAGTGCTGCTCGGGCTAGCGCAGCCTGAGTATTTGCGGCTTGCAAACCATGCATGCATCTTGTTCTTCTTCTTTGAACAATTTCCTTTCACTCTCCTTTTGTGATTCTCTCTTTTCATCCTTCTGAGCTGTAGTTACTCCTTTTACATCAAGTTTGACGAAACTTAAATCGTGCTTTATGTTGTCAGCACTGAGAAATATGCTTGATACTTGAGAGCATTTCAGCAATTTTTTTTAGGGACTGTCTGATGCCAAGGCGACCGAGAAAAAAGAGAAACTCAGAGTCCATTTCGTTGTAACCCCATGATCTTCAATGGACGACGGTAGTAGAATTCTGTTCTGGCGCTGCAAATTTCTAAGTTTAGACAATTTAACGTGCCATTCTATTTTAAGCCCAAATCTTAAGCCAAACAGTGGTAACCGAACCCGATGCAAAGCCTTCGAAGAAGAATGACGGTTGAAAAAAAAAAGACAGAATGTGTAAACCCCAGACAAATTATAAGCCCAAAATGGTAGGACCTGATGCAAATCTTTCAGAGAAGAATCACGACGGAAAAAAAAACACAAACTATGCAAAACTTTACCAGACACAAAACTTTACAAATCTATAACAAAAATTGCACATTGAATAAAAGTGCAATTTTACTGCAAATGAAATGCAACTAGCAAGGGGCATATTTGGATCTATTTTTTTATATTAAAATCTAGGTAGTAGTATCATCACACAAGAATACAAGGTCGGCAACAAAAATAACTCAAAACATGACTTGCACGAATCTACAAACAAATTTGCACATGGCGTAGGACTGCGATTTCAGTGCAAACAGAGTGCAAGTTGAAACAGTGTCTTGGTAACATCTCATAAGAAATACTCACTCCGTTCTTTTTTATTTGACGCTTTTGACTTTTGTACACGTTTTTGACTATTCGTCTTATTAAAAAAATTGTAAACATCAATTTTATTTTGTTGTGATTTGTTTTATCATCAAAATTAATTTAAGTATGACATATATTTTTACATGTTTGCACTAATTTTTTTAATAAGACGAATGGCCAAAGGTTTGCCCAAAAGTCAAATGCATCAAATAAAAAAAAACGAGTGAGGTGGTCCGCGCGTTTGCGCTGCTAGATTTGTTTTGGCATATAGAGTTTATCTATAACTTATAATCTCTCTCTAATATATCAGATTGGATTTAGGCATATAGAGTTTATCTATAACTTATAATCTCTCTCTAATATATCAGATTGGATTTAGGCATATAGAGTTTATCTATAACTTATAATCTCTCTCCGGGTAGGGCGAATCAGGTTTTTGGGAAGCGCTCGGCGCGACTGCTCGCTGCTTCCTTCTTCCGCTTCGCGAGGACTTCTTCCGCTACGCCGTCGCGATCTGCGTCGGCAACCCCTTCTCCAAGACGGCGTCCGTTTCGGAGGACCAGAACCAAACCTCGCCGTCACTCGTACCGTACGGCGACGACGACAACGTCCAGTAAGTCATCCCCTTCGCGAGTACACCAGAGAGATTTACGTGCAGTTTTCTGCATGTGTATCTAGGTTGTGCTTCTGTGGTTTCAACCTGTTTTATCTATCTCTCAGAAGTTGTTCATGTTATATCTTGATTAAAATAAACCTGAAAGTGCTAATTATTCCAACAATTTGCGCATGGCGTAGGACTGCGATTTCAGTGCAAACAGAGTGCAAGCTGAATCAGTGTCTTGGTAACATGTCATAAGAAATACTCACTCCGTTCTTTTTTATTCGACGTTTTTGACTTTTGCACACGTTTTTGACTATATGTCTTATTAAAAAAATTGGACACGCCTTTTGACTATTCAACGCTTTTTTAAACATCAATTTTATTTTGTTGCGATTTGTTTTATCATCAAAATTAATTTAAGTATGACTTATATTTTTACATGTTTGTACTAAATTTTTTAATAAGACGAATGGTCAAAGGCGTGTCGTGTTCAAAAGTCAAATACGTCAAATAAAAAAATGGAGGTAGTATCAAGTAAACAATAGAAACAAAACAAAACAAATTACCACGGGTTAGTAATAAAAGAGATTAAGCTCACTGGTGTGCAATACTACATGATGCAGAGACTGTAACTGTTAAATTAATCTGACCATGGCAGCTTAAAGCCAGCATTGTCACCCGCTTAAAGCCAACATTGCCTGGAGCCCTTCGCAGCTCGCTTGAAGCATGCCGCGCGCTGCTCGATCTCGTGGCCACCGGATCGGCTCGCGCTTGTTGCAGTCCAATCACAATTCACACGGGCGCCAAATCCACCCGCTCGTGTCGTCGCGCATGAAATCAATCGTCGCTTACTCGCTTCAGTGCTTCATTTAGGGGTTTTTTTCATTCATACCATTATTAAGTGGCATATATTCAGAACTGCCATTATAAAGTGCCTATTGTTCAAAATGCCATTTTCTCAGCAATCTAATCTCAGCGTTGCCATTCTCGAGCCATTCTTTGTATTTTTTACGCATACACCGACGAATACGAACCGAAATATGGAGAAATACGTAGCTGACAACCGGGCCCCACCTGTCATCCTCTCCCCACCTTCTTCTTCCTCTCACCTTCGTCCTTCTTCCTCCTTCACTCCTCTCTCTTTCCTCTAGCCCGAGCTCCAGCTCGCCGGCCTCCACCTTCTTCCTCCCACCTTCCATCTCCAACTCCGCGTGAGCACCCATCTCTACTCCGGCGAGCAGTGGCAGCGATGCGAGCAGCGGCCATCGCTTGCATCACCGAGCCGTCCAGCGCCGCCCGCCCGTCCAGCACAGCCACCTTGCGCCGGAGCTCGCCTGCATCGCCGCCGCCAGCGCGCCTCCATGCCACGCCGCTGTAAGGAGCCCTCGCCGAAGCAACCCCCCAAGGAGGAGCCGAGAGGAGGAGGAGGCAGGCGGCGGGGAGCTCGCCTCCTCCCCCAAATCCGGCGGCGGCAGCTGGGAAATTTGGGGAAGAAGAGGAAGGAATGCGCCGCCGGTCGTGCCCCGCCGTCGGCCTCGAGCTCCTCCGCCGCCGCCGATGACGACCTCGAGCCTCCTCCGTCGCCGCCCTGCTTGTGCCCCCCCGCCCCCCTCCTCCTCCTCCTCCTCCTCCGCCGCTGGAAGCCTCGAGCTCCTCCGCTCCTGCCCTGCTCAGCGACCTCGGGGGCCGCGGCGGAGGAGCTCCGGGGGACGACGACGAGCTGGGCTGAGGCGGCAGCGGAGTAGGAGCTTGGGGTGGCGGCGGATGAGGAGCTCGGGGCGGTGACGGCGACCTTGGGGGTGGAGGCGGAGGCAACGAGCTACGTGGCGGCGGAGGAGGAGCTCCGCGCCGACGACGTGCTGTCTCTCCGGTGACCAGTGGCGGCGATGAGAGAGAGAGTGCAGTGGGGAGGAGGAAGATGATGTTGAGGGTATGACATGTGGACCCCATCTATTAGGATGTATTGTGTTTGGTATAAGTTGGAATTGCTTTAAAATACATAAGAATGGCAGCGCTGAGATTAGATTGCTGAGAAAATGGCATTTTGAACAATAGGCACTTTATAATGGCAGTTCCGAATATATGCAACTTAATAATGGCATGGATGAAAAAAAAAACCCTTTATTTAGATGGGATCCAGAAGAGAGATTCATGGGACTGATGGGCTGACCTCGGTGCCTTACCGATGTGAAAATGCTCGAGTAAGGAAAGTGAGCGAGAGAGAGTTAGGAGAGTGTGTGAGTATGGCCGTGTGGAGGCTTCCAATATGATAATACTACCTCCGGTCACACAAAAAAATCGCCGTTGACTTTTGGACACGCCTTTGAGCATTCGTCTTATTTAAAAATTTAGTTCAAATATGTAAAAATATAAGTCATACTTAAAATATATTTAATAATAAACTAAATCATAACAAAACAAATAATATTTATATAACTTTTTTGAATAAGACGAATGGTCAAACACATGTAAAAAAGTCAACGGTGACTTATTTTTATGGCCGGAGGGAGTAATATTTTGCACACATGTCTGTAGCTGCATGAATCTCAAAATAAATCGGATGGCTATAAAATTGATTGACACAGAGAAAAAATTTAGGCAACTGACAACTAGCAAATATTTTTTTTAATTTTTTGGTTGATGCACAAATAAAATTACAAATGAATAGAAAAGTTATAGGCAGGCACCTCAAATCATCATATAAATCGAACGCATGACGTCTGCATGATGACATCGTTGAAACTTGAAAAAATACATATTGCAACTTGAAAACATATTGCTAAAACGCGATGATATGAGAAGTTTCACGAGTGCAAAAAACAAATTTTAGTAGAAAAAACCAAGTTTCAACGAACGAAATTCCAAGTTTCAGTGGGCAAGACATCATCATCGTCATCGAGGGAACTTGGAAAAGCACACGTTGAATTTGAAAAAAATAATTACTAAAACTCAAAGAACCTACTTCTGAAACTTAACAATACACAAAGTTTCATGGTATAAAATTTAAATTTCAGCATGCAAAAACCCAAGTTTAAGCAGTCAAAAAATAAAGTTCCACACATACATTGTTAAGGGTTCCATATGAAAATGGGTATGGACCTCTCGATGTAAATAAAAAGTCTCTAAAAGCATATTTAGGCCTCGCTAATTTTCTTTACAGATGCTATTAATTTTGGTGTTGATGACCATGGTTTTTGAAAATTCTTCGACTGAGATCATCTTTGTTCAAGTTTTCTTCAGCATCAACCTCAAAGTTAAGATTAAGGGACTATTTTTTAGATTAGAGTGTTGGTTCTTTTTTCTTATTGGCCGAACTCAAGAGGAGCTCCAACCTATTTTTATTTTGGGTCATAAGTTCCTAAACTTTTCTAGAAGATGCTTAGAGCTAAGTTTCCACTTCTAAATTTTGTTCCCCGTCGTAGGCGACAAGACTCCATGTCAAAGACATCCCGGATGTCTGCATTACCAAGCACGAGGTCTTTCCCGGGGCTCCACACATGATCCCGGAGACCGCTCTTGGTCAAAGCGTCCCGCAAAGTCCTTCCTGGAGCGCCACACGTTAACCATGACTGTTAGATGAGAAGTTTGAGATTCTTGCCCAATGCAGACGATCAGAAAAAAAGGCTCAAGATTCAAATATGTTCTGCATCGGCCAAAACCAGTCGACAACTGTTGTTACAAGATGAAATTTCTATGAGTAGAGTGAACCGTTATTTTGTCTCCAAAAGAGAAGGCTGCAAAAGAAGGTCATGTGAGGGAAGAGGACGAGCAGCCCCCTACTTTGGTGACCCGACCACGGGCAAATAGGAGAATTAGAGGTAGAATTACCAATTTTCCCTCGAGATTCTTCGTGCTCGTGAGGGCAAAGTGGGTAGAGGAAATTGGATGTATATAATCTAGGCACTAGAACTTGTTGTAAATGAAGTTTATTTAGAATTGTAAATTTTTTCCAAGCTCCCATTTCATTTTATATTGTGCTTCCTTGTTAGGTTGTCATGCTCGAGGCAAGAGGGGCACTTGTCCCCGCACAAATTTACTGTCCGGGTTTCCTCGATGGCACATAAGATGGAGGTGCACATGAACTGGGTGGCGGCCCTAGTTCTGAAGCGGCTCGCCGGAGTGCACATTGCCCGGGACTACTTCTCCAACCGCATTTGTCCGCTACAGCATAGGGATCATCCCTTCTATCAGGTCACAATATGGGACGACATTACCTGGAAGGACAATGAAGGTAAGTCGCTAGTTCTTGCGGAAGCTTTGTTCGATTTTTCTTTCTTGATACTTCTCCTCACTTTTTAGGTCTAGTTGGTTCACTTAATTTGACTAATATTAATTGCAACAAAAAAAAATTTAAAGCAACATATTCACTCTCCTCTAGGCCTGCTTATTCTTTCAGGTTAACAAAAAAAAACACAAAGTTCCACAGGCGGAAACATTCACGCATACTTGTTTGAGGTTCTATACAAAAATGAGGAATAAACCTCCTATTTGCCTTCTTCTCTAGATCCGACAAGTCCCCACCCTATAGGCCTATACTTATCGGATCCAGCCATCGACGCTCTAGGATAACAAGACTCGGTGCTTCCCCCTTCTTTAAAAGAGGAAGAGATGGTACATAGAAGATAGAGAGAGAGGAATAGAGATAGAGATGGAGGAGAAAAGCACGAGAGGAGCAAGGACGTCGCGACTCGTGCTGGCGGCAAGCCAGCGAGCAGGTCGTCATATCTACTGCTTTGCAAGAAATGTACAAACATGTAGACATCGTAGGGATGGCAATTTTATCCATGGGTTCGGATACCCACGGGTACCCTAACCGATGGGTTTGGATATGGGTTTTATTTTAGACCCATATGTTTCAAATTTCGGGTTTAGGTTTATTTTAACACACATGGATACTCACGAGTACCTAAAAAATAATAAAAATTAAATATAATGCGACATGTCACCATATGTTATCAATTAATATGTATTGATGAAAGGCTAAAGTTTAAAGATATAAGTTTATTATGTATTTCGGGTTCGGGTAACTATCGAATTTGGGTATAGAAGTGAACTTATACCATGAAATAACTCGGGTTCAGGTTCGGATATAATTTTTAAATTTTGGGTTTGGATACAAGGAAGGTACTCGAGATACGCGACCGATCGCTATCTCTATGACATCGAGGGACCAAAGCTTGAGCATCTGTGGACCACGCGGCGGACGGGAAAAAGGGAGATCAAATTCGCTGACGCATGGGACGGTGGGATCGTTTGCCAAGGGCATAACACGAGCATTCGATCGACGCTTTTGCTCTTTCAAAAACATGGAGTACAATACAAGCTGGTCTAGGCTTTTTTTTTTTTTCCCTTAGACCATCATTTAATATAGAATTTATTTTAAATTTGAGTTCGTCCCATACAGTAGTAGAAGTTTCGTTCGAAAAGTGGAGTTTTAAGAGCCCAAGCTGCTGCTACTTTTTCCCTAGAAATTTCAACGAATTGCCTGTGGGAAGTGAAATATAAAACTAATCAAGATAATGGATACAAAAATATGGTGGATAAAGAGAAGATGTAGATACAAAGTTATTTTTTCAATAAAATATTATCGATAAGGAAAAAAACAGGGGTTGTCTCAGCAAGCTAGGCATAGTTCTTTTCACTTTATCGTAGCGTAATGTTTCACTTTATCAAAATTTGTCTTTTTTATATAGCCTATATGGTGTAATAATTTGTAATGAATTTTTAAGACTTTTACTATTCCTCTCAAAAATCCTATAACTATTTCTAATTATGTTTTTAAAACATTTAAACCCTTTTTAAAAGACTCTTAAATTTTGTTTTTTAGTGTGATAAATTTTGTTATTATAGTAAAACGTTACGTTATACTAAAACTGAAATGTACTATGCCTTACTGTAAAGTCTAAAAAAGGTCAGCGTACGGCCCATTAAGCCCACTTCTCCGGTTTGTGCGAGGCCCAAATAAAACGGGCTGGATAGGGGCTGGGGCTTCGCCGCTTCTAGATGATTCCTGGACTCATCATGGTCGCAGCAATAAAAAGCTAACCCAAGTTTCTCTCTCTCTCGCTAGGGTTTGCTGCTTTTGCAATCGCACCGTTTCCTCGTCCTCGCGATCGGATCCATGGCGGAAGCGGCGCCTTCGGTGACGTCGGGGAAGGTGCTCACCCTGCGGAGCTGCGACGGCGAGGAGTTCGAGGTGGAGGAGATCGTGGCGATGGAGTCGCAGACGATCAAGCACATGATCGAGGATGACTGCGCCGACAACGGGATCCCCCTCCCCAACGTGTCCGCCCGCATCCTCTCCAGGATCATCGAGTACTGCAGGAAGCACGTCCAGGCGCGCGGCGCCAGCCAGGCCGCCGGCGCCGACGGGACCCCCGCACCGGAGCCCGCCGCCAGCGGGTCCTCCAAGGCCACCGAGGAGGAGCTCAAGGCCTTCGATGCCGACTTCGTCAAGGTCGACCAGGCCACCCTCTTCGACCTCATCCTGGTGAGAATTTCCCCTGAGCTCACCCAAATCCCCGTCCTAGATGCATGGTCTCTGCGTGGATAGTTTTGGACCTCATATTGGTTAAGAGTTTCCCCTGCGCTCATCCAAGTCTCCGTTCGCGGAGTTATTTAGATTGGTCTGCGTCTGATCGTTGTTTAGACAGGTTTTGGCCTGGTTGAATCATATTACGTTATTGGGAACGAGGGGCAATTGCAGGTCGAGTTTGGCTTGTGCTGCAATATAGTACAGGACTGTTCTATTTTGCTGTGTCGTTGCAGTGTTTCTTAACGTGTGTGATTGGGAGTTGTTTTGAAAGGGTTGCAATTTGGTGGTTTGGATGGTTGGTTTACGGATTGAAAATTGATGTGGTCGTCTCACTGCAGTTATTGGTTTAATGCTGCAGTTATTGGTTTAATGTTTTGATGTATAATGAAGCTATCAATTATGGTTGATCGCTCTATGTTATTGTCAAATGTGGTATGTCTGTACTCATAATAGGAAAATTGCTCAAACGACACTCAATTTGTTGCCAAAAAACAAAATGACAACTCAATTCGTCTCTGTTACCTAAAATAACACCGGGGCAACGAATTTGATTCCCAAATGACATTTCCGCATTTTTTACTTCTTTTTCCACCTTTTTATATTTTCCTTCCTTTTTTACCCCTTTTCTATCTTTTTCATCCTTTCCTCCTTTTTCCCCCCTTTTAAAATAACATCGCCGACGCCCCTTCCGCCGTTGCCGTCGCCGCCGCCGCTCCCGTCGCTGTTCGCTCGCCGCCGCGGTGGATCCTGTCGCCGCCTGCCGCTCCCATCGCCGTCGCGCCACAGCTCTGCCGCCGCCGCGGCTCCCGTCGTCGTCACACTCGTCGCGGCGGAGGATCCCGTCGCTGCCCGCCGCTCCCGTCACCATTGCACCGCGCCTCTGCCGCTGCCCGTCGCAGTCGTGGCTCCCATCACTTCTGCCCGTCACGGCTCTTGTCCCTACTGTCTCTCCTATTGCCGGCTTGTAGGTGCTGCCGCCGCTGGAGTCGAAGGAGAAGCTGGATCAGGAGAAAGAGGAAAAAGATGAAAAAGGGTAAAAAAAAGGCATTTGGGAATAAAATTCGTTGCCTCGGTGTTATTTTAGGAAACTAAGATGATATGTCATTTTGTGTTTTGGCAACGAATTGAGTGTCGTTTGAGCAATTTTGTCACTCATAATAGGTTGTTGGCTTTAATCTGTTTTTGTTCTCTTTCTGGGTTGTTTCAATTTATAGTTGCATATCTAAGTTTGTTTTTTCAGCCTCAAAATTGTCTGTTGGTTCTCATCTGTTTTGGTTATTTTCTGGATTCAAATGTCTAGCTGAGGGCAACGTGCGGACGTCTCTCACTCCCTAATCGGCCACTCAGCTCCTCACGCCTAGCTCTTGCTTTGACCAACCCATGCGTCTTCCTCTGGCTGCCTAGTCCACTGATTATGACAAAGGTGTGGTGGTAGGGTTCCACAGAGCGCCTGCATACCACATAGGTGGCCTAAATGCTTGCTTTGGTGAACACTGATTACAAGTTGTAAGAAGGTAGCACAAATAGTTATGTGCGTCTTAGGTGGATCTATTGTGATTACTGGAGTTGAACGTATTCCATCTTTTATGATGGGTTGTGGGCTTGTGGTGGTGTTCTTAAGTGTTTGGTAAAAAAAAGGTTTGACCATGAATGAAGATGAATATGTCTTAATATTTTGTTATTTTGGTTTTAGACGAGGGCAGTGCCCCTGTTTAATTCCTTCTGCTTGAAAATAAAAAATGATCAGCCTTGGGTTCAGATTTAGTCCTGTTAATGTTTATAATGGTGAATTTGTGGACATCTAATTGTCTATTTATTGGTAGGTTTACTTTACATTTGACATAAGCACCCTTTCCTGTGGACTTGCTTATTACTTGATTTTGCAGCATTATGATTTTGCGATAATCTTGTGACATCCCTACGATATTTGAATTGGTCTGTTATAGTTAAGATTATCTGATCAGTTGTTCTTTTTAGCCTCCAAAGAAACTTTTATTCATATGCTGTGCAGGTTGCAACTCATTTTTGCAGACTGTGCTTCTTAGATTTGGGTAGAGAAGCAAGTTGTTGAGCAACTGAAGAGTGCATAGTAGCAAACTAGCAATAACCTGTGTTTTGACTTCTAGTTGTCTTTTCTGAATAGTGAATACCCATTTCTTAATTCTGTGTTACAAAATTATGAACATATGCCTTATCTTGCATGACTGATGCTTAATTCATAATTAAATCAAATCATTCATGTATCTATTCAAATCAATTACCCGCCTTCTCCAACTGTATCTGCTTAATTCATAGTTAGATCAAATCATTCTTGCATCTATTCAAATCAATTACCTGCCTTTCATACACTTATTTTGTTTGACAGGCTGCCAACTACCTGAACATCAAGGGGCTGCTGGATCTGACTTGCCAGACCGTTGCTGACATGATCAAGGGGAAGACTCCGGAGGAGATCCGCAAGACCTTCAACATCAAGAATGACTTCACACCCGAGGAAGAGGAGGAAGTGAGGAGGGAGAACCAGTGGGCCTTCGAGTGAAGCTCATAAGATTAGGTGAACGACCAGCAGGAATGCTAAGCATGGAGCTGCCTAGGAATTGTTTCTGCTACTTTGAATTATGTTGTAATTAAGTGTTGGTGGGTCGGGAGCGCTGACTCTTTGCTGACTCCGCAATCTTTTTCCGGGTTGCTGCACTTTGGAATAGGAAGAAGTTTAACGGCTGGCTATTCTGCATCCTATTTCTACCGTTTCCATTCATTTACATTCAGGTTTCATGCTGTAAATTTCTACGGTTCTCCAGTTCCGAGATTGTTGCAGCAATGACTCTTGTTTCGTGGATGAGCAGAACCCTGCATTTTTGCCACTGGAGCACGCTTGGTGCTGCATTTATGTCACTGGAGCACGCTTGGTGCTGACGTTTGTGATTCGACTTGTCAACCTGATCCTTAAGCCGCCGGCTCAAGTTCGAGCTGTTGTGTTGCGCAAGTGATCTGCGGTTCTTCACGGTAGTTTTAGGATGCTTGCGCGTTGTGTAAGTGGCAAAGTGCTGTGTTGGCTTTTCGTCGGTGATTTGATCGACGCCGCTGCGATCCGCCATGGCCATACCTAGGTCAGCTCTGTCCGGTGCTAACAGTGGTAACATACGGAAGCCGAACGTCGGCCTATCGTACGGAAGCATGAAGCTGAACGTCAGGCTGCTGGATGCGCATATATATGACGATATGCTATTAACAAAGTAGGAACTCAAGCACGCATCGCCCTTTCTTTCAATCACAAGGAAATTTCACCTGACGCAATTAGAAAAAATTCTGCCTCAACAGTAATTGGATTTGCTGGCTCAACCGACGTTTGCCTCAGGTACACCCATTTCCGTAAAAAAGGATGCAGGTGAGTTGACCATAAATACTTATACAAGCCTCAGCGTCTCAATAATTTTTTTGAACCAAACTCAGCGTCTCAATAATATATTAATCTCATCATCTGAGCTCACTGCATCAAGCTCAACTATATTCTCGGAAGGATTGGTCACTTTTCTTCTTTTGCTATCTTGTTCTTGCCTGTTCATTCCCGGTTTGGTTAGCACCTTGGAGCCGCAAGACATTGACCTACACACAAGAAAAGATTGGTCACAGCTCTAAACTATGAAAATCGATACAACAGTTTTGAGTTCTAGGGTGACATGGAAGGCACATAGGCTACACATGTGATACTTATTTTTTGGGGATTTTTTCCCCACTAGTTGGCACACATGTCATCCTTCTCCAAGCATAGAACAGCAGGGAGGCGAAGTCGTCGCTGGTCTGGTCGTTGGCATGGTGGCAGGCCGCTGCTCAGCTCTCTCCATCTCTTTCCCTGTCATCGTGCTGCACCAACAGCTGGATTATGAAGGCATCCGACTCGGTAGGTGATATGGATGCCACCCCATGCCCCGTTGTCATGCCACATGAACCAAACAGTTGTGTCTGTCATGTCACCCAAACCCACCTTTTTGTCGGCCCATGGATCATTTATAACCGGTTTTGTCATTTGAGGAATTGAGTTTACCCAGTACTGGTGTGTAGAACCAAATTATGTTAGCATCCATAGTTGAGGAACAAAAGTGACTTCTTTCCTTCAGTTTAATATCAATGCTAGGTAGGGAAGTAAAAAAACCATTGTAAGCAAACCGGAGGCATATTCACCTGTTGTTTGAGCTGAAATTTGATCTATGCCGTTTGATGGAACCGCTGCTCGAGACATTTGATTCCATGCTAGCTGATCAATGCAGAAGGACAGTATCAATCTAAAATGTAAGGCGATCACAGCATGTTTTACCATTAAATAGGTGTTGCTTTGGTTCAACTATTACAGCTATAAAGAAAAAGGGGGAAATGGTTTTGATGTACCTGTAACATGAGAAAGGAATCGTATACCCTGAGACTGGTTCTTAGTAGTTACTCTATCAGCAGTACTGCAAAATAAAATAAGAAATGACCTATCTAACATGCCAATTGTCATAATTTTATACTATTCCCTTATGAGCTTGTAATTGACTAATCATATGCCTAGTATTCATTCATTTGAGGATCCATCCAGATCATGCAGTTCAAGGCAGAAGGACTTTATAAGAATTTCTATTCACAGAGCATATGATGACATACATGATCTCTGAAAGGTAACAAATTCTTAGTGTGATTGCTTCCCCTAAAAAGACAATTTAAAATCACATGGTGGAAGGAGCTGTGTGAGAGAAGTTCTTTTAACAGCAACCAAACAGATTATAAGAACAGCAAGACAAGACTAAACATATTGTACATGTAATAGATGTAACATAACGATATTCATATTTCACACCATCTTCCATTCACCATGAAAGTATATTTCTCTCAGAAAAGAGAAGAGAAATGGGTGAACAAATGAAACATGCAGAGATGGCAGCTGGGATCAAATAGAAGTTTGTTACTTAAATACCTTAAAACCCTTTTTAGCCCATCAATCGACATTACTTTCACTGGTTGTGATGGATTTCTTGGATTGGATTGCTCTGAGGAAGGATTGATCATGTAAATCCCATTTGATCGAAGTTTCGAAGTAAATTGGAAATTTCTGGGGGGAAAATATACATAATCAGCCATGGCCCAAAAAGGGTACCAACCTACCATAGAATTCTACGAAATAGGAGCAACAAAAGCATATTGCATATGAAACCGTTTAGGAATCATGAATTGGTTTCACACTACACTTACCCACCCTTAAGCTCCCCTCTGCCAGTAGAGTAATTCTGTGATGTTTTCTGCAAATAGAAAACAAGCATAATAATCATATGGCATGCCCATACGTCTGACTCTCAGCTGCAAAACATGGACAGTTATTATATCCTTACTGATGAATGGAATTTGCAATATGATCCTTTACGCCTAAAAAAAAAAGACAAAATGTAGTCAGTGCCACGACATCAATGAAAACCACAAATGTGCATCCGTCTTGTGGTTACACGTAACACACAAGAGATGCTACAGCTTTCCAACTAAACGTAACATGTAACCTGAAATCTACGATAAGAAAAGGGTGTTCAATTATGATTTGCTTCCCTAATTGAAAAATTGAGGCCAGGAACAAACACTATCAAACAACTACTAGTACATCTCAGTCTGAGGAACAATGATGCTCTCTGAAATAGGTGATCAATAACATTTTGTTTCGGTTTTTTGGAAGCTTCAGGTAAAAACAACACTATCAAACAACAATGCTGAAGCCAGAATGTAGCTCTCCCAGGCTCCTACCTCGACAAAGGTCTGGCAGTACTTATCAGTGTCATATGCATATTGCACTAATGTTTATATCTCCAAAGAGATTTAGCGTGTGCAAAAATAACTCACGGTTTTTATGTAAAGTAATTAGTTACTGATTTTCCCTGAAAATTATTGGGAACGCAGCTGCAAGCCTACAGGTTGAATTTTTCAAATATGTTCCATTTCTCATCATAGCAAAGGAAGCACATACTTGTTTATGGCCATGGTGCAGGCCATCCCATCCTTCCTTTTCCCTTTACAGATCCCAAATTCTGCGGACACACCCATTTTCATCATCTGCCCCACTGAAGCCACACTCAAAGAGAAGCCCTTTCCCTGAACGAACATCGCCAACACACAAGAACTCAGCATCACTCGGGACAGAAATCATTCAAACGATCCAGAACCAAAATGCGACTACAAGCATAGGTAAGGTACCCCATTATCCATGCGGACGTTGCCGTTGAACAGCGCGAACACCGCGCCAACGGCGGCGCCGGAGTAGTGGGCGTGCGCGTCGCCGAACAGGAACACCGACACCTCGAACTCGTTGAGCGCGCCCATCTTCCAGATGCTGTAGTCCTTGCCCTGCGCACTCACCCGCGTCGTGCCCTTGTCCAGCACCACCCCCGCCGTCGCCCAGCATCCCGAGAAGCTGTCGCTCCCAGCCAAGTTCCTGCGCAGCAATCGACGGGTCCGTGAGTCTACCACCCGACACCAAGTAAAAGAAGCGGAGTAATCTGGAGCAAAGATCCATACTTGATGGCGGAGATGCGCACGAATCGGATGTCGGCGAAGCGGTTGGTGATCTCCAGCGGCGAGAGGGTCAGGCTCCTGATGCGGAGGCCGGAGTAGGTGTCGACGATGGTCTGGGTGGATTTGGGGTGCTTGGGGCGCTTGGAGACTGGGGAAGTGGAGGCGGCGGGGGTGGCCTCGAGGTAGTCCTTGACGGCTTCGCGGAAGACGGACATGTCGGTGCCTCCGCGGCGGACGATCCGCGGGGGCGTGATGGCGCCATCGGCAGGGTGCGGGGAGGAGGGAGGGGTCTCGAGAACGGCCTCGTCGCAGTCCTCGCCCAGGGACAGGAGGAGGTCCAGGTCCTCGCCGGCGCCCGCCATGGATGCGGACAGGTGTGTAGGGCACTGGGAAGTGGGAATCTGCGTGCGTGCGTGTGTGGAGAGAGGCGCGAGAATATGGAGGCAGCGAGGAGGGAAACGAAGAATTCGGAGGGGGAAAATGGGGAATTTTGGAGGGAGTGCTAAGTATACTTGTGATTATAATTAATTAAAATAATTTATGCAAACAACATCACTTAAGGGCGTTTGGTCTAGTGGCATGATTCTCGCTTTGGGTGCGAGAGGCCGCGAGTTCGATTCTCGCAACGCCCCATTTTTATTTTTTTGTGGGTGCGGGGTGCCCCGTTAAATTGAAGTGTTAACATTATCAGATGGACCCGAAGTCGTAGCCGTACATGTCGAACCGAGGCGAGCCCCCCACCAACACCCTGCAAGGATATATCAACTTCATCAGTGTAGACCGCTCGCGCAGCCTCCGTCGCCGTGGGCGGCGAACGCGCCTCGCCGCCATGCCTTCGTGCTCCCGCAACCCTTCGCCCACAAGATTTCCCAAACTCCCGCCCGTGTGCTCTCGCTCGGCTGCCTCTTCGCCCTCGCGGAGCCGTTCGTCGCCAACCGCCGCCGCCGCTGGGGGTACCCAGATCTGCCCGTCCAGATCTTCCTCCTCCAGATCCGCGGTCCTTCCCCCACCTCCGCCTCGTGCGCAGCTGCGGCCCTGCCTCAAGTTCAAGCGGAGCTACACCGCCGTCGTCGCCAGGGGGTCCGACATTTAAAAAGGTCCGTTTTGCCTCTCCTCCCCCGGTCTCCGCCGCGCCGCCCTCATTCACTCCATCCGGTCGCCAGGGGAGGCCTGACACTAGCAACCACCCTCATTCACTCCATCCGGTCTCCGCCGTGCCGCCCCGCACTGATGCGGCCTCGGTCGAAGCCCCCTGGACATTGGTCACCTCGCGCCGTCGCCTCAAGGCTGCGCCCTCACGGCGCATTCATGGCAGTGGACCTCCCCCTCCCAACCGTCTTCACTTCGCCACCAACCGGCCCGCGCGCTGCTTCCGCTGCTTGGCGAGAGACCACCAGGTGGGCTCGTGTCGCGATCCTCTTCGTTGTCGCCGCTGCGGGAGATTTGGCCATAAAGCCAACTCTTGTCGATCTTCTCTGCCCCAGCCGCGTCCCCGCTCGCCTCCCTCGCCCCCTACTCCCAGCCTCCGCCTTTCCTCCTGCCCTCCAACCTCCCCTATGGCTCGTGGGGATTCCGCAAACCGCCCTCGCCGCAGCACTGGTGCCCTCCTCCGCTCGCCTGTCATGTCCCAAGCGACGGAAGGCATCGACAGTCGCTGGGCGGTGGTGGCCATCCACGCCGGCGGCCAAGCCGACCCGGAGAGATGCCGTGACGCGGTGCGGATGGCGGCTTTTTTCGCCGGGCGTGTCACCCGTGACCATGCTGACCTTGTCATCGCCAACCACTACCCCGAGGCCTTCATGGTCCGCTTCCCTACTCCCAAGCACCGCAGCTGCGCTCTCCGCCTTGGTCGCTTCGCGCATGGCGCCCTGGAGGTCACCTTCAAGCCCTGGCGGCCTCACCTCTGCGAGGAGCCCACGCCGGTCCGCTTCAGAGTCCGGCTGTGCCTCGAAAATGTCCCGCTCTATGCGTGGAACGAGTAGACGGCTCGCGCAATCATCGGCACAGCCGGCGCGCTCCAAGCCGTTGAAGATCGCTGCCTCAACCCCGCCCGCGACATCACCAACTCGCTCAACGTCTGGGCCTGGTGTGCGAACCCGGACCGCCTCCCGAGAGTCCACTACCTCAGCATCATCGACTCTCCGGCCGGCGCGGACGCCGAGCGCCATGTCAAGACGGCTTCCACCTCCAAGGTGTTCATCCACCTCGACATCATTGAGGACTACTCTGACGGGCCGCTTGGACACGCTCGTGTCTCCTACCCGGCGTGGGTCTTCGGTCGCGCCGACGGTGATCCCCCTTTGCAGCCTCCGCAGGGGGGCGTCTCCCCCCCGCGCCCTCCGCGCTACGATGAGTCCGATGACGATGACGACGTCAACCCTCGCCACCGCCCTTACCGCTCCCGTCCGCGCGTCGCCCGCGTGGCGCACAGCGTGGTGCGCAGCGTCTCCGTCATGGGTCGCCGCCGCTCCACCACCCCTCATGGGCGTTCTGAGGGTGGCCAGTGCACACCACACTCCCCGTCCTACATCCCTTCCGGCGACCCTTCCGTGCTTGGGCCCCATCCCTCCTCCCGACCATCCTCACCATCGCTATCTTCGCAGGACAAGGTCGCCCCTCTGT
The DNA here is from genome assembly GCA_005191435.1 of Raddia distichophylla. NCBI lineage: Eukaryota > Viridiplantae > Streptophyta > Magnoliopsida > Poales > Poaceae > Raddia > Raddia distichophylla. Next base: position 911,142 of record SPJY01003929.1, read on the forward strand.
TCGGCACGGCAGCCGCTGTCACCGCGTCTCCGACACGACCCATCGCCGACTCGCTCAAGCTGGGCCGCGCCACCCTCCTCGCCCTCCTGGCTGGCCTTCGCCCAGGGGGGCCTGCGTCGTCGCCCACGGGCTCAGCGGCTCAGGCGGCAACTTCGGGGTCGTCGGTGTCTCCCATGCTCTCAGCCTCCGCCTCGGCCGCCGGAGTGGACGAGGGATCCACCCTGGTGGGTTCTCTCCATCCTCCTTCCTCCGCACCGTCCGATGCGGACCAGCTCATTCAACACCTCTTTGCCCCCTCCTCCCCCCTATCCTGCAGGTACCCCGCGCCCCTCGCGCCACGCGCGCCCGCAAGGCTGCTCCTCTTCGCCGCAGCATTCGCCTGGCCGGGCGCATCGACCGCAAGGTCCCCTCCGAGGCCAAGGCCAAGAAGCTGCTCGTCCGCAAGCTCCAGCCTTGGATTGAGGCATGCGCCTCCCTCCCCAAGGTTCGACCCTGCGATGACGCCTCCCTCAAGGCCCTCTTCACCGACGAGCTGTCGGTTGCCGCCGTTGAGGTCGCTGCTGACCTCGCAGGGGTCTCCCTTCCACCTGGAACCAACCCAGGCGAGCCTGGCCCAACTGCCCTGCAGGCCGCCCTGAAGCCCACCTCCGCTACGTCTCCGGGCCCAGAGCTGTGCTCCATCGCCGATCCGATGGACGTTGACGCGCTGGGCTTCGCTCCGTCCTTGGGCCTTGCTCCGTCCCGGATCCCGCTGGCCTCTCCTTGGGTGGCTGGCCCACCTGATGCTTCTGGACCTTCGCTTTCGGAGGACGTCGACGCGCTGGCCTCGCCGCCAGCCACGGTGTCCCTCCCAGTTGTTTAATGCTTCGCCTGTGCTGGGACGCCGTTCCACCGTGCCTGGTGGCTTTTGCTTCTTTTGGGACCTCCCCGGTTTTAGCTTTTGGGTATAGCATGTCCAACTCGACGCCGGCTATGGCTTTTGGGTTTAGCAGGTCTTCGTCAACCTCGACGCTGGCTCTTCGGCACTTCGGCCCTAACTCGGCGGCCGCTAATCATTCGTGGGGCCTCCACCCCTCTTTTGCTGTAATTAAGTGGAACTGAATTTCGGCGCTCTGCTTCGGCTTCCTCGTGACAGTGTCGATGTCGCTCTACTTTCTTCCTTCCCGTCTCAACGAAAGCCTCCCCTCGGTGCCCCCCCTGTTCCTCATGTCTGAAAACCTTCGTCTCCTCGATTGGAACGTTAGCGGCCTTAATAGCGGTGTTCGCCGTTCGGTTCTCCGCGATCTCATCCATTCCACACGTGCGAACATCGTCTGCATCCAGGAATCTAAGCTTACCGACATCTCCCCTCAGATCGTCCTCGATTGCGCCGGGCCTCCCTTCGTCAGCTCCTTCGCTGCCCTCCACGCTCAGGGTACCAGAGGTGGCATCCTTCTTCTAGCCCACAATGACCATTTCCGCATTGACGACCAAGATTCCTCGCCCCACTGCCTCTCGGTTACTGTCTCCTCCCACTTAGACTCCGCTCGCTGGCGCCTTACTGTGGTCTATGGGCCTAACTCCCGTGCGGACAAGTTCGGCTTCTTGAACGAGCTCATGGACCATGCTCCTTCTGATTCCGACCTGCCTTGGATGGTGGTTGGCGATTTCAACATGATCCGTCGCCTGGAGGATAAAAGCAACAGCAACGTTGACCCCTCTCTCATCGCGGCCTTTAACCATACCCTTGACTCCCTCTCGCTCGTTGAGGTTGCTCTCTCAGGAAGAAAGTTTACCTGGTGCAATCAAAGGCTTAATCCCACTCACAGCCGCATCGATCACCTCTTCTGCTCGGCGGATTGGAATTTCCTTCAGCGCAACACCTGCCTTCTGGGCCTCCCAGCCATCATGTCTGATCACTCGCCTCTTCTTCTCTCGGAGTCTTCCACCGTTAGGCCGCCTCGCCTGTTCCGGTTTGAAAATTATTGGGTTGGCCTTTCGGGTTTTTCAGACACAGTTCAATCTTCTTGGAATCGTCCGGTCATCGCCTCTTCCCCCCTTCGTCGCCTTCATATCAAGCTCTCCCGTACGGCCAAGGCCCTCTCTCTTTGGTCTCGTCGACGTGTGCGATGTACTGCCCTTCAGCTCGCCATCATCAAGGCCCTTCTCGCCCTTCTGGACGTCGCTCGTGAAGGTCGTACCCTCTCCTATAAGGAATGTGATCTCCTCGCCGGTCTTAAGGACCGCTTCCTTGGTCTCACGGCTCTCCAAAAGTGCCATATCAGACAGCGCGCCCGGATTAATTGGCTTCGGTCTGGAGACGCGAATACCAGATTTTTCCATATTAGGGCCAGTGGCCGTCGCAGGAAGAACCTTATTTCCTCTCTCTCTACTCCCCAGGGCGTTGTCACTTCGCAGGAGGATCTGACCTCTGAGTGTTCACGCTTCTTTTCGCTCCACCTCGGCCACTCCATGCCCAGATCGTCCTCCCTCCTCTGGTCCAGGCTAGGCCTTCCTCATCACGACCTTGATGCCCTCGATTCCCCCTTCACAGAGGATGAGATCCGCAGAGCCATCTCCTCTCTCCCAGGTGGTAAGGCTCCTGGGCCAGACGGCTTCACCAGCACCTTCTACAGAGTCTGCTGGCCGACCATTAAATTCGATGTCATCGAGGCCTTCAACCAACTCTTCCGCCTCGATTGTAGGCACCTTGGCCTCCTCAACTCTGCCAACATCGTTCTCCTCCATAAGAAGTCCGTCTGTGAGAGCCTCCAGGACTTCCGCCCTATCAGCTTCATCCACAGCTTTAGCAAGATCTTCACCAAGCTCCTCGCCAATCGCCTTGCTCCAAAGCTCAACGACATCATCTCTCCAAATCAAACTGCCTTTATCAAAGGTCGGTGTATTCAGGATAATTTTCGTTGCGTCCAAGGCACCCTTCGCCAGCTCCATCTGGAAAAAACTCCTGCTCTTTTCCTAAAGCTTGATTTTGCGAAGGCCTTCGACTCCGTTCACTAGGGCTACCTGCTCGACCTCCTTCAGTGGCTAGGCTTCGGCCCTCGTTGGCGTGAGTGGATCTCCCTCCTTTTCGGATCCTCCTCCTCTTCGGTCCTCGTTAATGGGCATCCTAGCCAGTCCTTCCCGCACGGTCGTGGGGTTCGGCAGGGTGACCCCCTATCCCCGATGCTGTTCATTCTAGCCATCGACCCTCTCCAGCGTCTGGTCAGCTTGGCGGCTGAAGCAGGTGTCCTCTCCCCGATTGGTTCGTCTCGCCTGACTCTGCGTACTTCCCTATACGCAGATGACGCGGCCATCTTCATCTGCCCAGATCAGAGCGAGCTGCGTGCAGTGCTAGATCTCCTATCCGCTTTTGGTTCGACTTCCGGCCTCAACATCAACCTCAGCAAATGTTCCATCACCCCCCTGCACTGCGACGCAACCGTCATTGATCCCATTCTTGGCCACTTCCCTGGCATCACGGGCTCCTTTCCTTGTAATTACCTTGGTCTCCCTCTCCACTTCAAGCGGCTGGGCAAGACCCACTTCCTCCCCCTCCTCCATAAGGTTCGTGCTAGGCTTCCGTCGTGGAAGGCCACTTCCCTGGCATCACGGGCTCCTTTCCTTGTAATTACCTTGGTCTCCCTCTCCACTTCAAGCGGCTGGGCAAGACCCACTTCCTCCCCCTCCTCCATAAGGTTCGTGCTAGGCTTCCGTCGTGGAAGGGACGCCTGCTTTCCAAAGCGGGTCGTCTTACCCTCGTAAACTCGGTCCTCTCAGGCCTCCCGACCTACTTCGCTACGGTTTTCCTTCTCCCCAAGTGGCTGATCGCAGAGATTGACAAAGTTCGCCGCTCCTTCCTCTGGAATGGTTCCGAGGCCTCCTCCGCCGGCCGCGCCTTGGTTAATTGGCCGTCCATCTGCCGCCCCAAAGATCTCGGGGGCTTGGGTGTTCTAGATATTGCCCTCTTCAACCGCGCCCTCCGTCTTCGCTGGCCCTGGCTATCTTTCAAGGATCGCTCTCGTTCCTACTCTGCCTTTGATTTGGACCTTTCCAGATCAGAGACCCACCTCTTCAGAGCAGCCTCAGTCTTCTCCATTGGGGACGGCCGCACCACATCCTGGAATGACCGCTGGCTATCTGGTTCCGCTCCGTCCCTCCTCGCCCCTAATCTCTTCAGGCAAGCTAGGTGTCGCAATGGCACTGTCGCTTCTCTCCTCCCCGGCCACCGCTGGCTACGGCTGTGCGGACCCATCTCGACCTCTGCGTCGTTCGCGGAATCCATCATGCTTTGGAGTAAGGTTCGGCGTACCGTGCTCTCAGACGCTCCGGATAATGTCACCTGGTCTCCTTCTACAACCGGCCTCTACTCTGCGAAGTCGGCTTATTCCATTCAGTTCTGGGGCAGCACGATCCCCCCTCTCGCCGGCCCCATCTGGTCAGCCTTGGCTCCGAATAAATGCAAATTCTTCGCTTGGACCTTGAGCCTCAGTCGCCTCAACACCGCTGATCTGCTGGCCAAGAAAGGTTGGCATCATCACCACTCCTGCTGCCTTTGTGATGGCCCACTCGAGACGATAGACCGCCTGTTCGGTTCTTGCAGCTTCTCCGCCGTCGTTTGGCAGGCCATCTTGCAAGGTGGCGCCCCGCCTGCCGGCTTGGACTCCTTCCTCGACTGGTGGATAGCTCGGCAGGCAAACCTTCCTAAGGCCGTCTCTCGTCAGCAAAACGGCCTCATCATCCTCTCCTCCTGGGAGATTTGGAAAGAGCGAAATCGTCGGATTTTCCACCAGCAAACCCTGCCCGCCTCTCAAGTCTGCACTCGCATCAGGGATGAGATTGCCGCTTGGAACGAGGCCTTCCCCTCCCGTAGTATCACCTTGTAATTCCACTGTAATTCCCCCCTGCTTCTCCCCTTCCCTCCCCTGTAACCCCCCTACTCTCTCTTCTTCCTTGTACAGTTCTTTTCGTCTTAATGATATGGCAGCGCTCCTGCCCTTTTACTCAAAAAAAAAGTACTATAATTTACAAGATTAATTATTTTGTTCTGTTGTTCATGTCCTTGAGGTTGTTCTGTTTAGCCTCCTCTCGACAAATTTCTGGCTCCGCCATTATATATTACCCTATTGACCACACCAGTTGACCAAATTTTAAAATCTAACCAAAATTGTATTTCATAAATTTTTTTGAAGATTTACAATTTAAAAGTTTGTGCAGATTTAAAAATTTAAAAATTTGTTCAAATTTTAAATCCGTTCATATTTTCAAAATTTTGGTAAATTTTCAAAATTGAGTAAGGTTTTAAAGTTTTCAGAATCTGCAAAAATTTCAAACTTATTTATACAAGTTTTAGAAATTTTTAAATTTGTTTAATTTCAAATTTTAACTAGGCTTCAAAAATATTGAAGTTCGATCAGATTTCACATTTAGAATTTCAACAAGATCTTCAAATTTTTATTTCTATCATACTTCAAACCTTTTTAGGTTTCGAATTTTTCAGGTTTGGTCTGATTTTATTTTTTTAATTTGGAAGATTTAAAACTTCAAAATTCGATCAAATTTCTAATTATAGGGGATTAGAAAATCAGGGGCAAATGGGTCATTTAAACGAACATATAACTTTGCAATATTATATAGGAGTCTATCTAACCTGGAATGACCGCTGGCTATCTGGTTCCGCTCCGTCCCTCCTCGCCCCTAATCTCTTCAGGCAAGCTAGGTGTCGCAATGGCACTGTCGCTTCTCTCCTCCCCGGCCACCGATGGCTACGGCTGTGCGGACCCATCTCGACCTCTGCGTCGTTCGCGGAATCCATCATGCTTTGGAGTAAGGTTCGGCGTACCATGCTCTCAGACGCTCCGGATAATGTCACCTGGTCTCCTTCTACAACCGGCCTCTACTCTGCGAAGTCGGCTTATTCCATTCAGTTCTGGGGCAGCACGATCCCCCCTCTCGCCGGCCCCATCTGGTCAGCCTTGGCTCCGAATAAATGCAAATTCTTCGCTTGGACCTTGAGCCTCAGTCGCCTCAACACCGCTGATCTGCTGGCCAAGAAAGGTTGGCATCATCACCACTCCTGCTGCCTTTGTGATGGCCCACTCGAGACGATAGACCGCCTGTTCGGTTCTTGCAGCTTCTCCGCCGTCGTTTGGCAGGCCATCTTGCAAGGTGGCGCCACGCCTGACGGCCAGGACTCCTTCCTCGACTGGTGGATAGCTTGGCAGGCAAACCTTCCTAAGGCCGTCTCTCGTCAGCAAAACGGCCTCATCATCCTCTCCTCCTGGGAGATTTGGAAAGAGCGAAATCGTCGGATTTTCCACCAGCAGACCCTGCCCGCCTCTCAAGTCTGCAGTCGCATCAGGGATGAGGTTGCCGCTTGGAACGCGGCCTTCCCCTCCCGTAGTATCACCTTGTAATTCCGCTGTAATTCCACTGTAATTCCCCCCTGCTTCTCCCCTTCCCTCCCCTGTAACCCCCCCTTCTCTCTCTTCTTCCTTGTACAGTTCTTTTCGTCTTATTGATATGGCAGCACTCCTGCCCTTTTACTCAAAAAAAAAACATTATCAGATGAACTTTAAAATCAAACAGCATACACCTTCTTTGTTCCATTTTGTAACAAATTAGCACACACCTTTTTGTTTTGTTTTGCAATCAAGGTGTTAAATTGAAGTGTTAACATTATCAGATGAACTTTAAAATCAAACAGCATACACCTTTTTTGTTCCATTTTGTAACAAATTAGCACACACCTTTTTGTTTTGTTTTGCAATCAAGGAGCGTACACCTTGTTTGGTTTTATTTTGTAATACCTTGATATTTTTAGGTGTCCTTAAATTCTTATTTTAAGTATAACTTCTTTGCTTTCTTTTTAAATAGGTAAAGATCAAATTAACGTAGTTGGTGGTAAAACGGTTGAAACCAATCCGGGGCACCAATCATCAAATATAAGGCATGAGTAGAACACAATGAAGTACTCCTCCGTTCTTTTTTGTTTGACGCTTTTAAACACATCTTTAACCATTCGTCTTATTCAAAAAAATATTTAAATATTATTTCTTTTGTTGTGATTTGTCTTATCAATAAAGATACTTAATGGCGCGGACTTGGGGACGGACGTCCCACACGCACGCGCGTCGGACGCTGCCCCGACCCAGCCCAAACACAGCGCAGCCCCCGCGTGAGCACATCCTCCATCCCGCCTCCCCAGCCGTCGAAACAATTCGCGCCCCGCCGGAACAACGAACTCCCGCCATTGTTCCGCCCCCAATTTCCCCAGATCGAAGCCGTATCGCCTGGCTGGTGACGTCAGCGGAAGATTCCTTTTAGTTTTCTCTTTCAACGGCCATAGATTTTGACTGGTTGCTCCAGTGCACGAACCGTTTGCACCGCTGCGTTCCTCGTATTTTTACGAACAAAACAAGACTAATGTTGGTACAAAAAAGTTATTGAAACAATTTGTTATCCTAATAGAACAGTTAATTTAGCTTGTTGAAACAATATGGCTAGCTTGCTGAAACAATTACTTTTACCTAGTGGACGTATAACCAATTGGAACAGTTGGTTTAGCTTATTGGAACAATATATATAGCCTGTTGAAACAACTAGTTTAGCCTATTGAAACAATTTAACTAGCACGATGAAACAATTAGTTTAGGCTGTTGGAGCAATCTATCTAATCTGTTGAAATAATTGGTTTAGCCTATTGGAACAATATTTTTGGCCTGTTGGAACAATTAGTTTAGCCTATTGAAACAATGAGTCTAGACTCCTGGAACAATCTATCGTCTGCTGGAACAATGAGTCTAGCCTATCGGAACAATCAATCTTGCCTACTGAAACAGCTTTTATACATGTTGGAACAATGTATTTGGTCTGCTGTAACAATATGCTAACCTAATTGAAGCAATAGACTAGACCCAATTGAAACAATATGTCTTGTTTGATGGAACAACTTGTATACTTATTGGAACAATGTATTTGATCTAATGAACCACAACTTGTATACCTACTGAAACAGTCTATCATGCTTGCCATTGAAATATTTAGTTTAGCCTACTGGAACAATATGTTCGGGTTGCCGAAACAATTAATTTTGCCTATTGAAACAAGTAATTTTACCATTCGAAACAATTTGGTTCATGGGAAATAAAAAAATCAAAAAAATTAAATAAAATGAAAAAGTATTTAAAATGGGTTTACAGTGATTTTAGATGAATTATGAAATTTGTTCTATGCATTTTGGACTCAAGATGAAATGGGTACAAAAATGAGAAATTAAAATGAAACATAATCAAATGCATGTTCCTATATCTAGCAGCAAACAACAGGAAGGCGTTCGTAGTTGGTTGTTGGTGGCCTGTGGTTGGCTGGCAATGTGCAGAATCCAATTGTTTCGTTAGCTGGGCCGCACGCTAGCTGCTAGCAAACAGACGGATCGGATGGTGCGCACGCTGGGCCGCGGGAGTCCGACCGCGTCGGACGCCCGTACCGAAGCATTTCTGATACTTTAAACATTACTCTTTTTTGCATGTTTGCATTAATTTTTTGAATAAGACGAATGATCAAAGGCATGCTCAAAAGTCAAAGGCATCAAACAAAAAAAAGGAGGTAATATAATTTTTGTTATTTTTACACAAACCATTTGCCGTATAAATTTTGTTACTTTTACACAAACCATTTGGTTTTGATTGGGTTTATAAATTTTGTTATTTTTACGCAAAACATTTGGTGTAACATTTTTAAATATTTTGTAGTTTTTTGAGATTTTATGGGGGATTTTCGAAGATCTCAGAATTTTTTTAAAAATATTTTTTAGCTTTTTTTTAAAGTAAATTTTTTCAACCACAAACAAAACCAAACTACAGCCGCGTATTAAAGAGGCCATAGTGCGAAAGCGGAGCTGAGGTTGAGTGGTACAATGCAAAGTAACATTATATCCCAGCCTGCTAATTATTATCAAATGAACTATACGAATCGAAGGAGCACACACCACCTTCGGTTTCTTGTTGTATTAACTGAACTAATATCAAATGAACTTTACAAAACAAACAACGTTAGGAGTGGATCAGTGGAGAAGGGAGCAGCAGATCAACTGGAACAATAAAAACGCATACAAGGCATGCCCGTGTTATTTCTTGTTCTATACATCTCCATGTTACGCTAAACTATCCATTATTCAACGTCTAGAACGATGGTTAACATGAAACAGTAACAGAAGAACAAACGGAGTGGGAGAGACCAAAGGAAAAAGAAGAAGAGAGAACTCCAAGATGATCATCAGCTATTTAACATTTGCATGTTAATTCCTCATCGCCCGGATCAAGCACGCCTCAACCAAATTCTAATCACAGTAGGTTAGGCGCACAAAGCATCGATGCGAATCCCGAATCAAATGAGTGGATCTCGGAAAGGGCGACCGATCAGCAGCATCAGTCTTGTTATGCAGATGCCCTCTTCTTCTCCGATACCGCGCAACTCACCTGCACCGCCAGTGTGGCCGTCGTCCCAGGGCAGTTGATGTCCGCGCCGTACACCGTGTGATCCACCGGCAGCACGCAAGACTTCTTGCCTAGGCATTCCTGCGCATTCGGAGTAAGGGATCAATCACCAGTGCAACGTGATCCATGATTAGCTATCAGTGTAATGGATGTTGAACATTGGCATGAAGAAGTGTGTGTGTACCTTCTCAACGACCCCCTTTGCATCAGGAGTGTGGCAGGTGCCAGCAGTGATGTTGCCGCACGCGCCCTCCGGATTCCCAAAACTGGCAAAGACGACCTCCTGGATGGTCTTCTTTCGGGGGCAGGTCAAGGTGCCTCTGGTGCTGTGATCTTCGGCTATGAGTTTGATCTTCTGGTCGCCATCCGTGTCCCACGTCTTGATCTGCGCCGGATTGTGCTCCGACATGAGCACACAGATGTCGTCCCTCCTCACCGTCTGGATGATGATGCCATCCGGCTTGCCAAACTCCTCCTCGAATATAACCAGTAGGTTATCCTTGGGTTTCAAGAATGGACGTGGAATGTGGTATCTGAAAGGAGAGGGAAATGGTGAATGAATTTGTAGGACAAAAATAAAACGGTCTTGTTCAGCAATTCTGGACTTGCTTACAGTGATTGAGAAGATTTTCCAGCAAGAGTTCTGAATGAGGTCCAGTAGCGACCAACACCTTCGCCATTCACAAACATCATGCCCTTGCTCATTGAGCCCATGTCAAGAACAACAGGATCTTCTCCTTCTGGCTCATCAAAATACCTCTGGCAAGACAATGACACTAAGAGTTGGAAGCAAAGATTGAAATGCATGTATGGTGTTTCTGAACTCTAAAACAGCCCTTTTTGTGGTTCAACCTACCTTATACCAGGTGGCTGCCCGGTCATTCTGGGCCGGTTTCCACTGGACACTGCTCATGCCTTGCTCAGTGTAAATTTTCATGTCCTCGCCTTCCAACCCAGCCTGTTTGAAACCAGAGGTGGTCAGCAGAATACATTATGCATCACTGCACCGAGAAAAAGCGTATATTTTTCCTCAAATATTAAAGGCAATAACTTGTACCTTATGGCCCCATCCGTTGCCTTGTAAGTCCAAAGTCCCTGTGTTGAGACCCTGTATTACACATTCCTGAACACCACCCTTTACTTCAACAAGTTCACCACCACTGTCCTGCAAACCATAAAGAAATAAGCAAATTTAGAGCTAATATAACTGTGTCATCCTACCATCCACCTCTCCACCAGTTAAGATCTAAGGTGTCATTCTTTTCATCTTATCTTATCTTTTTATCTTTCACTTTTACATGGGAAGATAAAATAGGATGAAAAGGACACCTAAAACTATGTATGTCTGCCCTTTCCTTTTTTGAAAAAAATACACCATATTGACTAATAGAACATTGCAAGTAGAGTAATCTTATATTTTATACACATTTAAGCAGTCTATGAGATACTACCTTCATTCCCATTGACGATGACAGCATTGTGAGATGGTTGACACCTATTTTCAGATCAAGAGGCTTTTCAAACAAGAAGACCTTCTCTCTCTTGCTTCCACGCCCACTTCCTAAATAAATATTTTATTTTAGGGCCTCCTTTTAGTACAATGGTTAGTGATTGCAATTGGTCAAATATTTTTGGATTAATAAACAAGATCTTTGTTACAGAGTTGGTCCAAGTTACCTACGAAGGCATTATTGGCAAATCCCATCACCGCGTGTGCATTGCTCTTGACCTGAACCACAGGTCGGATGTCACGTCTAAAGGGCAAATCATCTGACTCCAACCGAAAGCTGCACATTGTTACAAAGGGAAAAAAATCAACTGTTGTGTTGCTTGTGAAAAGGAGCAAAGGAAATGCAGACGTGATATGCAAACAATACCTTGTTGTGTACCACAAGTAGTCAGTAGCATCCTTGGTCTGGTTATATTGCTCCAGGGGTTCTTTTGTCCTGATCTTAGTTTTGCGAAACCTCGGAACTGTCTCTGAGTACATCTCCCACACATTATTCTTACTCGTCTCATCTGCGGTATGGAATGACCTTTCACTGTGTTGTACAAACACCTTATAATAACATACGCATATCACGTCAGTAAGGCATGCTTTTTATCACCATTGAAGCAAAGTTGTAACTAAGGTTTAGTTTAAGTGTATATAATACACATACTCTCTTCGTATTGTACACCACGTTCTTGCAATCTGCAAGTATGGACACGGAGCGGCTAGGCACGTAGTACTTCTCCCCTCGGAAGATCACAGTTCCATCTTCCCCTGTGTTGTTGTTGGAGAGAAAAGACAGGCACAACTTTTCTTCAGGCAACTCATAGTTGTGTGCCTGCAGATGCAAAAAATTAATCAAACCTGAAACAAGATTGGTAGTTAAGTTACAGAATACTATCACAAAGATATGCCAAGTCTTTAGGTGCAAAAATGATGGAAGCAGTTGTTCCCAACCTCATACCCAGGACCCAAGATCTCAAACGATTTTTCCCCCGAGAGGAAAGCTTTCTGGTACGACTTGATTATTTTGTGCAAGTCCCTGAGATGCCCAAACTTAGGCTCCTTCGGCATACCTAATTAAGAACATGGACCACATAACATGATCGTCAGGGTCAATATAAGCACAGATGTAATATACGAAAGCTGAAATGTTTCGAAAAAACATATGAAAGCTGAAAATTTAGAAATATAACGAGAGAAACAATTGAGCAAAGCTAAGCTAACCATATTCATCAATGGGAGCTTCATCATAGTATCCAGTTAACACATAGGAAGCACCCGTCCTTCCAAAATTTGTTCCACCGTAGTACTGTTCACACCAGTTAACATGTAATTCCATGAGAAATTATAAATCTTCTGTGTGAATTTTTAATGTATATCATTGAAACAAAAAAAGGCATATTCATACCATGTAGTAGTTTACTAATGTCCCACCCTTGGCAAAAAACCTTAACACAGAATATGCGATGTCCTCAGCTGAACGCTGAGCCAGCTGATCACCAAATGCTCTGAATCTGTGTGTGCCAAGTAATTAATTATTTTCAATAGTAATGACAATAAATTAAATGATAATAAAGATAAAAGTGTCTCTTCTGGAACCGAAAGGGAAAAAGCTTTTATCTTTATAGATCCACATTCAATTACCAAACAGTTCACGGCTAGGATGTTGCAAAAATATAAGTATAACTGGTAATCACATCCTAATAGCATTCAATGATATGTTTGCATGTTCATAAGCTAATCAAATCAGTAAATATCTCCAGTGCTACGTATTCCGTTCCATTTTTCATATTGTGCATTTTCATAAGTAGCAACGCTAAAAGAATTTTTTGGCAAAAAGGTAGAATGTTGAGTATGATTACTTGAACTTACTGTGTAGTCCAATTCTCAGTCCACAGGCGAGGCTTATTTTTGTCACGCAGTGTCCATGTGTCCCCACAGTGTCTTCCGTTGCAAGTAGGGATCTAATAAAAGCAAAGCACAGATTAAAAGATTAAACCAAACCGAAGCAATACAACTCAAACATGAAGCCTTCACTATTTCTATGTGCTCTAATGTTCTTGAGAATCTGAATATAGCATTTTATTGCTGTTTTTGTGATAACACTGAGATAAACGTTTTACAAGCTATTGAACAACTTATGCTTAGCTTTTTCACTACAAATTTGGTCAGAAAGTTACCACTTCACCAGGAGCAGTTGATTGTTTGCACATTATCCACGGAACTCCGATCGCGGTGCTAACGGCCATTTCAGCTGCCCATTCGAGGTACTTATCACCTTCTACTATATGATCTTTTTTTATATTTCCATACTCATTCTCAATCTGTAACATTTGCGCAAAGCATGAATCACCCTCTAAACAGATTAAACAAATGGCATCAGGTAAATCGAACTTAATTGACCTGCGCTAGAATGACAGGTCCTCCTTGAGGCGCAAACATATTCGCATCCTTCAACTTTTGCACTATGAATCTTACAAACTTCTCCATTTCTCTCTGCGTGAGGAAGCAAAGTCATCAGCTTGAAACTCTTTCCACCGCAAATGCGTACCATACTTGCAAATCTAAGGTTACCTTGTAAGGCTCATTGTTCGCCCGAAATATGATGTGGCCGATCTCCCTAAGCCAATAAGGCAAACCACTGGGAATATAACATGTAAAAAATAGAAGAAGCAATCAGATTGGTCAAGCATACCAGAACTGCAAGGTGCAAAACTTTGGTTTTCTAGGACGAACCCATGGTTCCATTCTGCCTGGATGAAGGGCCCAATGCGCACAATCGCATACATATCGTTGTCCTGGATTATCTTGAGGAACTTGATCAGGTCGAACCGGCCTTCGAAATTGTACTGCAACGCAGCAGCAGGTGAGCCAGAACCATTGAGCCAATGACGGCGTTGCTGGTAATCTTGCAGTGGTTGGGTACTGGTGAAGAATGCATATGGATATGGTGATTGGTGGTCACCTTCCCGGGCTCCGGCTCGTGGCCATTCCAGAAGATGTACGTCTCGATGGTGTTGAGGCCACCTGCCTTGGCCAGCTTGATGATCTTGGGCCACATCTCCGGCGGGCTCCGGGGGTAGTGGACGGCGCCGGAGAAGAAGAGGTCCCTCCTGCCGTCGATGATGAGGGAGCGCTCGTCGTAGGAGACGACGGTGCCCTTCCTGGTGAGGCTCCACGCCGCCGCCGCGCCCGGGAGGAGCGCGGCGGCGACCGCGAGCAGCACCGCCGCGGCCGCGACCCGGACGGCCATGCGAGCCGCCGACGCAGAACCAAGGGAAGGGGGTCGAGGGGGAGGACTGGGGAGGCCGGGGAGTGGCGGGGAGGCGACGCTAGCGAGGAGCCGGGAGAGGAGGCGGCCGCTTTGAAGGAGGGGAGGGGCGGTTGCCGTTGCGGGGGAGCGGCCGCGCGGGAATGGAGGGGACGCGAGCGGACGCGCGCGCCCGCGCTGGAACGGGCGTTGCGGCGAGAGCATCCACGACGACGACGACGACTCGTTCGTGCCATGCCCACGCTGCAGCCTGCCGCACTCGGAAGTGCATCCTCTGACATTGCGATTTATACGGCAGACGTCATAGACGCAGATCCGATCATCCATCACGCGATGGACGGCAGCAGCTGGTCCACTTAGGGTGTGTTTGCTAACCGCGACCCGGACGATCCCGTCTAGCACAGTCCGGTTTTTTGTTTGGTTGGTCCAAACAGGATCCGATTGTCCTGGTTTGTCAGATCATTCCGATGCTTTGTATGATGGTCCGCTTCGTCCGATGGAAAAAGAAGAGTTCGGCTCGTCCTCCCATCGGTGCGCCACCTACCCTGAGCGCTTCCTCTTCCTCCTCTCCCCCGTGACCTAGCGCCGCCACCGACATGACCTAGCGCCGCCCGACCTCGACCTCCTCCGTGTCGCTGCCTTATCCGTAGGTGACCCTGTCTCCCTCCTCCAGTACCCAAGTGTCGGCGTTGTCTCCTCCCCCATCGCCGGTTAGGCCACCGCCCACCATGACCACCTTCTCCCCTTGTAGGTGCCATCTCCACCTTCTCCCCGTGCAAGGCGCTTCACCCCTGAGGCCCCCTTCCCCCATCGTCGGCTCATCCCTTTTCTACTTCATGGAACAATAGCTAGAAGCCAAGATCCGGATCTGGTGAAGGGAACAATAGCAAGAAGTCTGCGGTGGTAAGTGAAACATAGTAAGCAATTTCTTGATTTGGTTTTGTTCTTGATCTTTGTTCTCAAATTCTGATAGATTTTCATCCTAGGGTTTGGTTTGCAAGAGGACCTCCAGAGAAGGTGAACACTGCAGTTTCTCTAGGTAAACACTTTCTTGATTTCATTTTCTTGTTCTTTGATATGATTTGGCACTGCTTTCATGCATTTCACAATGCGAGACTCCGCTGGGCATTCTAGGATAGTGTAGGAGATCTCAAAGGCTGTTGGATTTTGAGCAGGGGGCTCTGGAAAGAGGACGGTGAAGATCAATACACGACTGTTTATTTTGAAGAAATCACTGTCTTCATTTTAATTGACATCTCTGAGAATGATCTCAAAAGACCCGGCCATGAAAATGAAATAGTTTTTAGGGCTGAAGAGCCATTTGTGCTACATACTTTTTTGTTTCCCATATATCTTTAACCACATATCTTTACACCCCTCTTTTATAACCTAAACTACATGTGCTTTGATTTCTCTTTTACTTTATTTTCATGGGGTTATTTTGCTTCTACAATATTCTAAGTTCTGTTTAGAATGAGTTCTTTGGCGATATGTAATTTTACTGGTTGTGAGGAGGGTCCATTGTGTTGTTGTGACAAATGTAAATTAATGTGAGAAATCAATATTATAGATAAATTTTGCAGTATAGATAAATTTTGTAATAGAGATAAATAGCATTTTTTTGTTTGCTTTTGTTAGTCTGTTGGTTTCGTCAGTAAATCTTATGCCTGAGATAGTTCTCTTCGGTGATATAGTCCCAAACCAATCAATGTTAGTTTTGTTTTCTAGCTGAAAGCAACGCTCTTGGTACCAGTTTGTGGTTTTAGAACTTTAATACACGTTTTACTACTTGAAGGCTATTGGCTAGCTACATTCTGTCGCTCCACGTTCATGGGCATGCCTGGTTCAATTGCTTATCAATGGAGTACAAGACATGCGCTTGCACATCATTTTTAATTTTGTTTTCTAGCTGAAAGCAATGATTGTTTTGGTATCAGTTTATGGTTTTAGAACTTTAATGCATATTTTACTATTTTCGAAAGGTTGATCGAAATGTTCAGCATAGTTCACATGATGAAGGGTCCATTTCTCTTTAAAGTGTTCCATGGAAAATACAGGCCAAGCCCAAGACAGATATAGCAATGGTTAAGTTATGTGCTGCATTGTACCTGACTAGCTACTGCATGCGTGGGATAATTAGATCATTTCAATTCACTTGACCTTATTGCTAGCACAATGACCATTATTTGTTTTTGAACATATAATGTAATTGAACATAGCATGGATCATGATGGGTGTTTTTGTATTTGTGGTGATTGCCCTCCTGTGACAAGTGATTTTTCATGATCTCTATTTGTATTCCTGCAGGATGGTGAAACTAATCAACAAAAGTGAGCTATGGTTGAGACTTGGGATGCTAATTTATTTTGATTTAAGTGACATGTGCGCTATGAAATACCAGTCTTATATGCTAGCCTTTATATATGCATGATCTGTTGGTTCGTCTTGTGAATTGTAATCATCTTTTTGTCAAGACAAATCGTTGGCCACTCTGAATGTCGAATTTTGAATAGTACATTACAGAATCATCTGCCTATGCAAGTCATGGATTAGTTTGCCATAATATTTCTAATCTTGAATTTTGCCATATGAAATACTCAAATTTGGGCATTGCTTTGTGGTGTACAATCTGCGTGTAATTTTCGTGTTTAATTTACATGTAAAATCTAGAAGCGTTGCATCTCAATGAGTCTGTTTAATTTAGTTGGTTTGTTATGGGGCTAGCGGTTGTTTTACCCGGAGCAATGTCATCGCAGCATTGCATCACCGTGGTTTGCATTACATCCGGATGCATTTACCATGGCAAGAGAGCATTCCATCCATCCAGACCTGACCAGCATGACTTGTGTTGAATACTAGCCGGGAGCCTGGGACATACTTGTGCTGAACGGATAAAACCAACCAAACAAAACCACTATCATTGATCCATCCATCATGGCCTTGACCCATGCCAAAACTCATGCTGGATGATGATGGTTGATACAACCAAACACACCCTAATTATATTTTTGGGTGATGTGGTCCGAAGCAAGTCTGAACCGGTCCAGCCCATTCTCGTGCCTACCAAGGTGGAGGCCCAACTGTGAAATCAACAGTTCGGGACAAGGAAACTGGAATTAGGTTACCTTTCCCAGTTGAAACCACCGCCGCCGCCGCCGCCGCCACTGCCACCACTGCCGTGATTCTTCCCTGTCACTGCAGTCGCTATCTCCTTCAACCGACGGGCTCCCTCTTCCTCTCCTCCACCGAGGTAACACCTGCGCCAACCCCTTCCCCTCTTTGCCTCTTGCTCCCACTCTCCTGTACCCATGCGGCTGTCAGCCTGTCACCCCTGCCCCTTCCCCATTCCTCACCCCTTCTCTGCTTCTCCCCTTGATCCCCGCGGGCTGCGGCTGCCTTGGCTGCCTTAGTGGCTCCTGTTTAGTTAGGTAGTGCACTACTGCAATACTGCTGCGGCTGCTCTGCCTTGATGGATGATGCATAGCTTTCACTGCGGCTTCCCTACCTTGATGCCATAGCTTTATAGGTTACTATGTACTTATTCAGTTATTTGGTACTACTACCATTTACCAATTGATGGGCAATTGAACATGCATGGTAGGAAATTGCTTATATTTAGTTTGCCCGCCTAGGCGAGCAGCACTATTATTACTATGGGTTATTATATAGATGTTGATTGTGGATAGAGTCAGATTGAATTTTATCTGAAGCGAAATTGCGGTTCCGTAATGTTCACTGGTTATTTAGTTTGCTAAAATGTATTGAGTCTGTCTGCAGCACAATCTGAGAATGGCTTGGATTCAAGTTGCTAGAAGGCCCATAACAGCACTCGTGTTTCGTGCTCAACTACAAGCTGCTCAGGGATACTCTTCCACAATGTCTCAAACTCATCTTTTGGGCAGCCATGTTGCTCAAAATCCCATTTTTCGTAGGAGATTCAGTTCTGAAGTGCCTGTTTCTCAGCAAATGAATTTTATTAAACAACTCCGAGAAAAAACATGTGCTCCAATCAAAGATGTCAAGGCTTCCTTGGTTAGTTGCAACTGGGATATTGGTTAGCTCTTCTATATCTCATTGTATTAATGCAGTTTAATTTGTGTATTTACTTGTATCCACTGTTCCTATGTCAGTTTGTTGATTCTTTTCAGAGGCTGCACAGAAGGACTTAAGGAAGAGAGGGGTAATTCTTGCTGCCAAAAAATCATCGCGGACAGCTGCTGAAGGTTTGCTAGCTATTGCACAAGATGAGAAGAGGGCTGCTGTGGTCGAGCTTAATTGTGAGACAGATTTTGTGGCAAGAAATGATGTTTTCCAGTGTCTGGTTGGTTTCAATCTCATTAATATGATTGGTATTAGAGCAACTGCATACTTGTCATTGCAAAGACTTGCAATTCTGAATTTGCTCCTGAAATAGCTCATTGCTGTGGTATCATTACAAAGGTAGAAATAGGCTATTTATACCATTGCTGGAGTTATTTATTTCTTGCTCTTCCACGGGACATGTGGTTGTTTTTCTTTAATAGTAACAAGAGATTTCCTTCTTTTTTAGGGGAGGTGCAAAGTGACCATATGGTGCTGTAATAATGGTCATACATATTTGATGCTTGTTATTGTGTTAAATCCTGTTTTTCTCTTTTTTAATGGCATTGTAATAATTAGTTCTATTGACAACCTGAAAATTGTAGTGGTAAATATGCACCTGTTCCATTTGTATTTTATATTCATGGTAAGAAGTTCAACTGCTTTTCTTGTTTTTTGTTTTAAAACAAGTTGCACATCGAACTGTATTAATGACCTAGACATGAGGTTCTTTTAGATTCATATCCTCAACATGGGTGCATGGAAATTTTAACACTAACATTTGTATTTTACATCTTCATGGTAAGAAGTTCAACCGCTTTTCTTGTTTTTGTTTTAAAATGATTCGCACGTCAAACTATATTAATGAGTTTGGCATGAGTTTATTTTAGATTCATATCCTCAACATGGGTGCATGAAAATTTTAACACTAATTTTATGTTTGTAACATGACAAAATAATTTGTTCATGACTTGAGTATCAGTTTACTTTTGGAAATGGTGGTCAAATTCAAAAGTAAATTGTTGGTATGTCTTGTGACGCTTGTCAATTAATATTGCAATATGTTATTACCATCCTTTGTTGGCATATTTTGTTGCAAAGAAGGTTGTACGTGCCTCACTTTTAGTTGTGTTAACTCATCAGATTGTGTGATGGTTCTACAACATATTGACTGTCATTCCCCTGATTTGTTTAAGGGTGTTGTGGGCCTTCAATATGCCACTCCAGGCACCTTTTTGCGAGATATGCCAAGAGAAATATGTATTGTTTATTTGAGCATGTAGCTTATCATGTTGGTTGTGGTATGATAAATGTAAATAGGACTCTTCTGCCCATGCGCTAACCATCCTGTAGATTTTCAGGTGAAATTGCCTTTATTCAAGGAGATTGAGTTTTAAACACTAGTGCAATTGTATTATTGAAGTTTGTTGCCCTTGCTATGTTACCTTGTAGGATGTTAATGATTTTTGACATCATATTGAACTTTAAACATGTTTGTTGCCTGAGCATGATACGGTATACTCAATTTTGTGCCCCTCCATTGATCATTTATGCTCAGGCGCAGTGGTACAAGACTACAAGCTTGATAACTTTGATTTATATTTCTTTTTTTATTTACCATGCAGGCTTCATCTTTGGCCAGGATGGCTTTATCAGCTCAGGGTCCTGGTGAATTGGTTTTTCCTTTTGGTCCGGAATATTTGGAGGTATTCATCAATTTATGAGGCATCATTTGTTTGTATATTCTTACGCTGCACATCAGTTCCTTTACTTAGTCTTAAATAAATATAATAAAATAGTGTAATTAATAGAAGTTTGGCCAATCCTACTGGTAATGACTTTGAACTTGTCGTTGTATGAATTATGAACCATTGTACTTAAGTTTATGAACCATTGTACTTAAGTTAGATGAAGTACCCTATCGATTTTAAATTCCATTTTGTTGGGAACGACTTCAAATTTCCTTTAAACAAGCTCTGTAACCAAATTTGTGTTTAGTGATCTACTGCGACTTATCTTGTCATTTTGATGAATTGATTGAAGTGTCAATCTACTTTGTACCATTGTTTTTATGCTAACTAAATAAACTAAAATTTGTGATTGTTTCAATCAGTTATATATGAGATGCCACAGAAATTTTTTAGCAAATAACCAGAGTTGCCATGATAGATATGACATGGCACCTGATAATGCAACATAAGACATTATGTGGGGATTGATCATAGTAAAGCCGAAGTAGCCTCTAGCAGTTCAGATAAAGATATTTTTGTCCTGATTTGTTCGAAATTCTGAATAGATGCTGTGACGACTAGTTATTTTTAAGTGAAGTTGCTTTAGAATTGGGTGGATGAATGTATGGCTATGCTTTTGAGGTTGTCTCCAGCTATTCAGCTATAGGTGTCAAGTATCAAGTATGTGTAATGGAGAAAAATAACTTATGGAAGTTTGGTTGGGTTTCCTGATTTACTTTTGCTGCACTAATTGCCAAATGATTAAGTACATGTTATTTGTAGTGTAATATTGTATTGCTCGTATATGATAGTTAAGTATTATATTTGTCATATTAAATTTTTAGATGAACAATGTCTGATGTGCTGTATAAAACTAAAGTGCTTGAGTATTACAAATTACCAATTTATTTAGGGAGATGTAATACAACTTCATATGATATATGTTGCCTTTACCCCATGATTTTGCCCATGTGCAAGAAACTATACAGTTATTTTAATCTTGCAGAACATGAATATCAATCTAGATCATCCTAAACATAGTGGGGAAACCACTGTCCAAAGTGCTGTTACAGAAGTTGCTGCCATGGTTGGTGAGAACGTAAAACTCAGAAGAGGTTTCATGCTGTCGACAACTGCGCATGGTGTTGTTTCGACCTATCTACATACCCGCCCTCAGCCAGGTACATGAACAATGAAATCTCAGCTCTGAATTTTATGAAGAGTATATGTTCTTAGCTCTTTATTTTATTTTTGCTTCTTTGGTCAAGTATTATTAAACACAATTAATAATTTCATGAATAATGGCTTTGTCTCCTTGCTTATTTTTATCATCATTTTCATATAAATATTTGTAGATGACTGGACATTATAGTAGATTTTTTAAATCTCTTAATCTATTCTTTTAGATGAAT
Organism: Raddia distichophylla; assembly: GCA_005191435.1. Lineage (NCBI taxonomy): Eukaryota > Viridiplantae > Streptophyta > Magnoliopsida > Poales > Poaceae > Raddia > Raddia distichophylla. The sequence continues at coordinate 932,603 of SPJY01003929.1, forward strand.
GTAATGTAATGTTCTTTTATTGGTTACAAGATGCAAGCTCTTGGTTCACTCTCTCAAATCTGTTGGCAGAAATATGACAATGCATCAATGCAATGATACTCCTGATTCAATCACAATTTCATGAGCTACCTGCTTAGTGTTGCACTGTACTTTATTACAAGAAAACAACGTTGCCATTCACCTAAGATATTGAAGCCCTTTTATCTGCATTCCTGATAATAATACAGCAAAATAGTGTGTTAAATTAGTCACTTCTGAGCTTCTCAAACTACTGTGATTAATTTGATTCCTGTCAGAGCTCCCATTTCTGTACTCCTACAAAAATCAATTTTATTATATTTTGATGAACCATTGCTCTTTCACTTAAATGAACATGCATTTTTCTTTTTAAGGTTTGGGTCGTATTGCTGGATTGGTCACATTAGAAGTTGAGGATAGCAATGCTCCCCTTGATGCTCTTAAGAGAGTTGGATCATCTATTGCGATGCATATTGTTGCAATGAGGCCATTATTCTTATCAAAAGAACGGGTTTCTGCTGCAGCTTTAGAAAATGAACGTGAGATACTCCGAACTCAGGTATTTTATTTTGATAAATATTACTTTCCTTTTGCATTAGAAAGAATTACCACCATATTTTGGCTGTTTAGTGTAGCCACTATGATGCAAGAAATGAAATTGTGAATATGATATGTGAAACCATGAGCCTTTCGACATTCTCCTGCTGTCTTAGCAGAACAGGCATTAAAAAGTAGGTGACTATGAATAAAATGTAAGAAAATGCATGCATTGCCTTGAGTCGTTACTCGTTAGCATTAAGAAACAGGAAGCATGTTAATCTGTTATAGGAAAGACATAATTTGGAAGACATCTTTTTATTTGTGTGACAGTATGAGAGACTTGGCTAGGTTTGATAGATGTAAGGATCATTTTATCATGGAATGGATGGCAGTCTGATTCTAATGGGGTGATTTTGGCTGTAGAGTAATACCTGGATAACTGCTTGGTTCAGTTTTAGAAGTTTGTGATTGCATTTGCATCACCTATTTTCCATGAGCTGGGCGACTTCATTTTGTTTTATATCTTCTAGACTCTAGAGACATGTACTACATCCAATATTCATCTTCAATGTGAGGATGAATTTGTGCTGTCAAATTACTTCAGAAAGAAATGACATGCTCTTGAGTACCATGCTAGGCTGAAAGTTCAGGGAAATCCCAAATGGCCATGGAGAAAATGGTGGAAGGCCGATTGAGGAAGTACTTTGAGGAAGTAGTGCTTCTGGAGCAAAAATATGTTGTCAACGACAAGACAACCATTATGGTAAGCTGGTTAAATTTTCGTTATTTGATGATGTTTTGCTGTGAATTGTGATACCTAATATCTTATTTTCTTGATGTCATTCTTTTCCAGTCCGTGCTGAATGATTTATCAAAGGAGGTTGGCTGTAAAGTAACAATTGGCAATTTTCTCAGAATAGAAGTTGGGGAAGGAATTGATAGGTACAATATATTTCTTGCATGCCATCTCTAACTAGAATGTTATGTGCAAGTGGATCCCAATGAAGGTTTTTTTTCAGTTTTGACAAAAATTGGAAATGGGGGGATGATGATTTCACTGAAAATTGGGAATAGTTTGGTCGTTGGTCTGAATTATTTAAATTTGAAAATCGAATTTAAATAAATGAAATAAATACAACTCAACAGAATATGGCAGTGGGGGCCAAACCTGCAATATTGCCTTCTAAGAGTAGAGACTAGCCACTAGGCTAGCTTTGTTGTATAGTGATAATTTTAACATTCTTTTGTATGTTCATGCAAAATTTATCAAAACCGTTTCTGAGCAATTAAAAAAATCGGTCCACACAAAGTAACTTGATTCTCACCAAAAATTGGTTTTCTTAGAACAAAAAACATAACCCTGGTCCCAAGGGACATAGGTTGGCTTGAGTTGGATCTGGTGGATAGGATGGTAATTTTGGTTGATTAATATCTTGCTGGGATGCACCACATGGATTGATGGTCGATTCTTCCTGTAAAAAAAATAATTTATTATTTTTAGAAAGCAATTATTCATGGAATATACTTGATTCTTCTAAGTTCATAATTGCTTTTTGTTTATTAATATAATGAATCATTGACCGGTTTGTGTCCTGCAGGCCTCACGAGGCAGATGGATCAGAACCTATGGTTGGCATTGCCTAGATGGCAAGCTTCAGATGAATCAAATGACATTATTGTCATTTACGGTTCGACAAAATGTTTGTTTTATGATCATCCACAGCCATAATCTATTGTAATGCACCAGCATCATTTAAACGGATATGGAAGAGCCCAAGCTTAAGGTTTTTGGTAAAGATTGTCAAACACTTAGAAACATTTTGAAAAGAAGGAATTGATACATGGGAAATGATACGTATTGCATTTTCTGACCTAGCAATTTAGAATAAAATACCAGGCACCATGGGAAATGATTCGCATTGCATTATCTGATTTAGCAATATAGAAGAAAGTATCGGGCACCGGGCTAGCTATTTTTTTAGATGCCATTTGCAAACTTTGGAAATGTAGGCCCTGTTTTTTTAAGCTGATCTGAACGGCTGAACAGCTGAAATGACTGAACTTCGAGAGCTTCTCGGGGTAGTATCGAGTTTTGGATACATTTCGTTTGAAACAATGAAAAAATGGACTCAAAAACCTCAAAGCATATATGTTTTCAAAACGTAGATAAGTCATTAAGCTGTTAAGACGTTAAGCTGATAAGCTAAAAAGAACTGGGTCGTAATGTGCAAAGTGCCACCATTAAGTTTGGTATTTCTAGTATTCTCATTATACGACCAAAATGTCGTTCTGGATGAAACGGCTAGGCTTTCATTATACGCTATTTGCCACTTGATGTGGCCGAGTGGGTTGGGTCTATGAGATGAATTAGGTTGGCCTGAACTGTTCAATAGGTTCGATCCAGTGAACTAATATTGAGTTGAGACCAGCCGAAGATTGGGCTCGATCTAGTGAACTAATTTTGAGTTGAGACCAGCCAAAGATTGGGCTCGGTTTAGTTCATTGTGACCCGGTTTGGCCTGCTATTTTAGCACTATATCATGGATTTTCAAAATATGGTTGAAAATAGTACATTTTTTTAATAAAGTAAAAATTGGGCGTGTAACATCACGAACCACAAGGATCAATATGTATAGTTCGGAATTATATTTTTTGTATTATCGCCATGCTTTGTGAAGCACAGTAGTCCAACTCTATATATTTGTCTATTTCCTTAGGACTTTGGTTTTTTTGCATACTAACCAAGTAACCATGTTTAAAGGAAAAACATTATATGAGTCGTTGATAGATGCATGAGGGAGTTGTGAAATAAATAAAAGTAGACAAGTCAATAAATTCGCATGCATGCATTACATTTTAAAACAAAACTATTCAAGCTATATGACTTATATAAATAGAAGGGAGTATAATTAATTTTAATAGCATTGCAAATAAATGACTATAAAAGGGAGTATAATTTATTTTAATAGCATTACAAATAAATGACCTTGGCGGAGGCGACTAAGAGGGTGCTTTCATGGAGGCGTTCTAATGGATTCTGATCTTCCTAAAGTTTCTCTTGGTATGGATCAAATACCAGATTTTGCAATATCCTTGGGACTTTGATTCAGGTTTGCCATTTTCGTTTGGATCTTCGATCGGTTGATTTTGGACTTTGCTCTCGAAAGATCTCTGTTTTTCTTCTCCTAGCTACGTTTTCTGGATCAGCCTTAACATTAACTAAGCTTTCGTTCTCCAATGTTGTCTTGGGGGTTCGAAAGATGGTTTCTTTGTGAGTCGATGTTATGACTTTGGTTTCTATTTCAAAACTGCATCCAACAAGATTGGCCATGTGATCAGGTGCTACTAAATATTTCATTCTAGGAAAGTTGAATTTTTTATTTAAAGTGTAAGAGCATTAAGTAAAACTAGATACATATAGCATAATCTCGTGATTAATTGAAACAAAAACAACACCATGACTTAGCTTCCAAGCTCAACGCCTGAGATCTCGGGTTCTTCAGATACAACAAGTACTCATTGTCAACATAGTTCTCCGTTCTCATCAAAGGGATCGTCTAGCAGCGAAACACGGCCGAAATAACCTCATTGATGTCATCTTAATTAAGGTTGATGCTACGTTGTGACAAACCACAAGTCTCTCTTTGTTGGGAGCACCACCATTTAAATGGTTTCTCTGTAGAGAATGTATGCTTTACCAAAAGACGCAATACTTTTTTGTCAGAGTATCATAATAAGATCCTTCAAAAAACCAACCTCAAACTTGCTACGGTAGTACTTGATATTATAGTACAACCCAAAGCCTTCGGCCATACCTAATATTACAACACAAGAACCCAAAGAACAACCCCTAGACAATACTATGACGACGATGCATCCCTTTGGACCTCGCCTATGGTGCAAGTACAGTGGCAATCCCGAGGTTATCCTCCCTCTAGATCAGGCTTGTCCCATACCGAGCTTGCCGTTGCATGGAAAATATCAATTAAATCCACCACAATGGTTGGTGGTTAGCCTTGATGCGGCAACCAACACAAGCCCGAATACCCACCTTACAAACCATCCACTCTAGATCCCAATTAATAGTTGGTCAAAATTTAGTTAAGGAGTGAACGATCTCACCACAACCCACCAAGATCCTACTTCCCATTCATAATGATGACTGTGGAAACAATTTGACGCCCCCACTCTCCACTCCAAGCATTGAAGCCACTAACCAAGAGAAATTTTGGAATACATTACAATATAATCCTAGTGATGAATTTCAGGTAGTGGTTGCACACTACAGAATCATGATATGCAATTGGGACCTCTATAGTAAAACATCGCATGACTATTAACATAGCAGGTTTTACAAAAACTAGAAAATTGGGAGCTATGGAAAAGTCCTACATTCCAGAACTTTGGGTTCTTGCTAGATGCCAGTGGCATTGAGGTACGCTCCTTTGTCGCATGAATCATCCTTGATATTTAAGACAACAATAAATAGAAAAATAAAAATGTAGATATAGATATGAAAATTACATAAAAATTACAGTAGGTATCTTTAAATTTTATAAATTTCTAGAAACTAGAATAACTAGATTCGGAGTTCGGATGCGTTCACAGGGAAATAATGATGGAATACTAGAAATTCCTAGGAAAAAAGAAAATGCATTGTACCAGCGTGGCACCACATTATGCCAATTCGACTTGTCCATCGAGTGAGAGGGGGAGGGTGGAAGAGAGAGGCTGGGGGGAAGAGGTGGAAGGCCGGTGGGCTAGCAAAGCTTAGGAGAGGGTGTAAAGGAGGGTGACCTAAAAGGTCTTGGATTGGCCTAGCCGGCGTGGGCGGCCCAGCAAAAGAAGAGGGTGAGGATCAAAGAGAGAGAAGAGAGGGGCGTGCGACCTAGAGAGAGGGGATGCTAACAAGTGGGTCCATCCTATAGCCACCTAGAGCAAAGGAGGCAACGAAGAGAGATCGGTCCGAGTGATTTCGGTGCCAGCTACGACGCTTCGCCCGGAGAAAGGAGGGGGTAAAGAGAGAGGGAGGTGAGGGGAAGGTAAGAGCAGCTCATACTCGCACCGAAAGTCCAATGCGTCATGGCAGAATTGCTAGAGGGAGACAATAAGGGGAAAATGCAGGTGGCCGATTTCGGTGAAAGAGAAGTGACACCGGTGACAGTAATAAGATCCTAGGTACCTAAGGTAGGAACAGGGAGGGGAGAAGTATTGTGACATGAAAGACAATCGACCATGGTAGCGCTCTGGCCTTGACGTTGAATTCCAGCAAGTTCAACGACCTTCTCCAGCTGCGGCTACACAAAATGGAGGGGGTGAGTGGAAGGAAATACTGGGAGGAGAAAGGCCAGGGAAGCTCACCCTTAGCAGGAAGGGAAAAGAGGCAGTGAGGGTGGAGGAGGAGGAGCTTGTTGTGTCTACTACTTCAGAGTGAGCCAAGAGAGGGAGGCTGAGGGCGGGAGTGGCTGGGAAAAAGGAAAAAGGAAAATAACAAGAAGAGAGTAGGGCCCCTAAGGGAAAATGCCAAAAAGACAAAGGGCAATGTGTTAAGAGCTAGGGGTAAAAATAAAACATGGGATGGCAAAAGTGGAAAAGGGCACATGGGGAAATTGGGAAAATATGAAACACGAGACCTACTTGCAAGAGTGCATTTAATGTAATGGGGTCTACAAGATTAATGATGATGAATGAGGTGGGACGCACAATTTTAATTACCATGAATGAGATAGGAGTCACATCAAATTATTGAGGTAGGGCCCTCATGTAAGGGAAAGAAAATTTGTAGGAAAAAAGAAATGGAAAATGACATGTGGGTCCATTTGTAAGTGAGAGAAGGATAAAGAATTCATCCAACTAGTTTATTTGAGGGGGTCCACATGTAAAAGAATGTAGAGGAAGAGAAAACAAAGGATGACATGTAGGACCAACATGCAAGGGTGAGATACGATTTAAGATTTAAAAGAATTATTAAATTTTGCAGAAAACAATTTAATTTTGAAAAAAATGGATTTAAACATATGAAGCAAATATTTTCTTATATAAATATGACACGCCCATTTCCAATGTTTTTTATTTTTTAACAATTTTTCATGCTAAAGAAAATGCCACATGCAAATTGTTTTTATGTTCTTGAAAAAAGGATATCATAAAAAATTAACTTGAAAACCTTAAATTATGAATTTGTTAACTACAGGGAACAAGCTTGCCCGTCAAGCTTTGCTTCTGATTGTGGGACCAGTGAGCCCCCTTTCTGCTGTGATCTTGATTTCCAAGATGTTGAAAAGATCTTGGTGTAAGACACAAAAAAGAGACAGAAGAGGGTCCTAGTTCAGTTATCTTGGGTAAGGAATAATAACCCTACATCCAATCCTTTGCTATAGTCAAGAGATCACATACATGGTTTGCGTGAGAAAAACCCTACGCAAGGTTACTCTCTAGAAGAAGATAGTGCTGATTGTGATCAAGTTCATCATATCGATGTCGTACTGTCATGCAGGAGGAGGCTTTTTATACTTACCCTAGGGATTCAAATCCAGGAAGATGAGCATATACTCCATCCGTTTCAAAATATAAGGCGTGCATGTATTATTTTTAAATGTTAAAGTTCATAACTTTGGACTAATAATTAAGCTAAAAACATATATGTTTAGTGTTATGCATGTGATATAGTTGGATTTGTATTTAAAATACTTTCATATTATGTTAATTTTGTATTTGTTGACGATATCTTGTAAAAGAAATTAATGGTCAAAATTCTACATTAGTGACTGTCAAAAATTATACGCCTATTTTGAAACGGAGGGAGTATATATGGTAACCAATCCCTAGAAATCCGTGATATGCTGACACTGTCATAGAAACTTAACACGTTCCACCTCATGGGTCAGGCCGTAACACAAGGAAGCCTTAGTCGTCAAGCCTTACCTTGATCAACGTCATCGAACAACGCCTAACCTGGGGCGTCACCTGTCATCCGAGTATCCATAAGTTTATAAGCAACGAGTAGGAGGATACCCGGGGAACACCAAGAGGTGTTTCACTGTCCGGAGAAGGCAGAACTCAATATCCGACAGAATTTAATAGACTTCATATTTCTAATGTATGAAATATTTTGTTGTGAGAATGCAACTACGTTAGACAATTAATTTAGTTTTGTTTGAAACAAATTCACATATTCATGCAATTAATTTTGGAAAATCAAGATTTTTAAAAATAATATTCTTATTTTTGAAATATTTTATATTGCAATCTATTTTTTATGCTTGTTCAAATGCTAAGATGCAAGTAAATTTTTAGTTTTGAAAATAAGGATGTCTTGGCTCCAAGAACATATAAATCAATGGACTCTCATTTGGCTCCGTTTGGTATGCAATCGTCGTCGCTGTGCACGCGTGCAAGAATCCGTTCCCGGCCGCGCGATCTAAATCCGAGGGCGACCTGAAAATTTGCAAATAACCCCCCGCCGCAGACTCCTCAACCAGCCCTCTCCTTCCCCCATCGCTCCCACCTGTGGGCTGTGGCACCAAGCGCAGACGAGTAGCTTGATCCCCAACCACGGCAGCGCTTCTTTGTCGACCACGGCGGCGCTTCTCTCTCGACCACGGCGAGGCTTCTCTCTCAACCACGCTGCCTAGGTCTCTCTCCTTCCCTCTCTCCCCGTGCCGTCGTTTTTTTCTCGAGCAAACCCTAGCAATCCGGTTCTCTCTCTCTCTCTCTCTCTCTCTCTATGCTGGTCGAGTAGATGCACGGGGCTAGCTGTTGCGTCCTCTCCAATTTTTGTATGTTGATTTTTTTTTATCATCTTGCAGGTTCCCAAGCCTCCTATTGCCCTACAAGGTCCAATTATCCAACTTTGTTTGCAGCTTGCTATGAACAGAAGATTACTGTGGCTAAAGCTCTGGAACATGATAGCCATTTGAGTACAGGACGTTGTTCAGAGTGTTGGGCGGCATTGTGGAGGGATCACACACAATTTGATTTTCAGCTAGATTGGGAAAATTTGCCACTACAGATATGAAGAAGAACAGGGCAAGTTTTTTTTTTCTTTGTGTGGTAGGTTGGGCATTGGACAGAATCTTAGAGGTGGATGAATGTTTAACAGAAATCTTAGAAATGGATGAGCATTGGACTGAGAATGAATTGTACAGTGTATAGCTGAATTGAACAGATTTTTTTATCCAATGTAATTGAGAATATATTGATATTTGATGTTCCAGTATTATATTGATGTGAGAATATATTTTTGCATTGATCTGAGGATATACTTTTAAATACTTCTGAGTATGTATTGTGTAATCTTGGAAAAAGACTCAGCCTGTGCTGACAAAACATGGCTGCACGTCCATGCTCCTACTATTCTCTGAAATCTGATACTACACATTTCAGAAGAAATATGATGTTGTTCATGCTCCTGCTATTCTTTGAATGTAACAGTGGTGCTTCCATGTAAGGTTCAAGAAAGCGCTAAGCGCTAAGCGAGCGCTCGAGTGGTGAAAAAGCTTAAGCGTGCTTAAGCGTGATTAAGCGCGCTTAAGCGTTTTTTCTAATATTGTAAAAAATCCAATTATAAAGCTAAAAAAGGGGGTTTTGGAGGGGCGGCTGCAGCAGGAAGGGCGGCGCGGCCTTGGCGGAGGGGTGGCCGCGGCAGGAAGGGCGGCGCGGCCTTGGCGGAGGGGCTGCCGCGGTAGGAAGGGCGGCGCGGCGGAGGGGCAGCGCGACAGGAAGGGCGGCGCGGCAGGAAGGGCGGCGTGGCTATCTGGATGGGTATCACATCAAACTGGGCACGCATGCGGTCTTTACTCTGCCCGCGCCCGTTCTTTCCAAATTTCCCCGCGATCTTTTCCTTCCCTCGCGATTCTTACCCGCGCCGGCTCGCCCACGACGCGGAAACGGACGCTTCAGCAAGCGCATCGCGCCCTTAGGCGGCTGAGCGCTATTACGCGCGTGATTAAGCGGGGCCCGCGCTTAATTGGGCGCTTAGGGGAAAAGCGAAGCGCTGACCCCACGCTTAGCGCCTAATCGCGCTTAAGTGTGCGCTTAATCGCGCTTTTTTAACCTTGTTTATACACCATTCATTTACATGATCGAGTAGCTGGCAAAGAACAAAATCACGTAACCAAGGCACAACTCATGAATATTATCAGGTCATGCAAAAATCAGTACATGATAACTTGAGAACATAATAGTGTTAGGTGCTACAAAATTCAGAACTGAGCATCCTATAGTTACTTCTTGCCTTGTATGTAAGTGTGCAGGGACCAATTGGCACAAATTTGCCTCAATATTGCCCAAACCGCTCATTAAATATTCAATGCCTTCTTTTGATGTCTTAGCCATTTTTATGAGATCTTCAAACTTGCTTTGTGCAGTTGAAACCTTCATTCTCATATCCTCATCCATTGAGTCAATGGGCTTCGCCTCTAACATATTGCCTTCGTTATCATGGACCTTATCCCTGCATTTTTAAAATGAAAATGTTTAGCTCAATCCATTATAATTAAAATTTGAAGAACATCATATTTTAAATCACCTTTTGCATTTCTTCCTCCATCTTTTAGTGATATAGTGGCTTGGCATTTCAATTACTCTTGCACCCCTCAGTACACGAATAATATGGCGGCAAGGTATTCCAATAGACTCAAAAAGCATACATGAGCAATTAGCTATCATAGTCGATGGGTCATAACGAGCTTCTCTGACCTTATTAGAGTTATCACTCACGGTCACAATTTTCATTCCCTCCACCACCAATGTACTTTGAACATCACAATGGTCTCTTGCTGCGACTACCTCCTCTTGAAATTTCTCAAAAACCTCATGTGTGAAAAACATACTACCATATTTCTCTATTTCCCATGAAGTAAGCAACTGAGGGTTAGTATGTAGACTAGTATTGTCAGCTAGCAACTCCGCTTGGTGTTGACATTGCAAAGCCGTGTCAAATCTAAGCCAAAACTCAACAAATGCGAGCTTACAACCTATAAAACGGTTGAAAAATGAATTTGCACTCTCAGATCTGGATGTGGTTCGTAGAATACCCGCAAGGAATATGTCCATGAAATATGCTAGTATCCATGATTGGCGTATATGATACCTTCTAGCCAACCATTCATTACCTTCCAATTGAAAATCTGAAATGAAAGAATGCCATTTTGACTCAAATTCTTCTGGTGTTTCTGAATGCCACACACATGAGTTCACCCTATCCCAAAACAAATGATTCTCTTTTAAATGTGGACCAACTTTCTCGGGGAGTTTTTTTATAGAACTTCTCTGCCATGTGAATATCATCAAACAACATCCCCACCGTGGGCTTCGAGTCCATTTCACTCGTAGGTCTGAAATTTGAGCACTGCAACATGACATCAGATTGGATACAAATGAATTTGAAAGCATGAAAACATTACTAGGATAAAAAGAAACTCACACTGAAAGGAATGCTCTTCCTTTTTGGCGTACTAAACCCATTATCAATAGCTAATGGCTTCCCAGAGCTAATGGGTTTCATATAAAGATCATCAGTGTGTTGGCTTTCGGTGAAGTTCACTTCAACGCTGCCATGATTAGGTCATACAGAACAGGGGAATTACATAAGCACATGATGAATCTATATATAAAAAAGGATTAGGAGGGTATAAGAGAAGATTACATGGGAGGAGTGACAATGTTGGCAGCAACTCTCGGCGTTGTCTCAATGACGGCAGGGATGCCCGATACAAGGCCACTGGTAGCAGCGGTGTCCCAAGCAAGACCGGCGGCAACTAATGGATCACCTTCATCATCATGGATCATCGTTCCAGTGTGTTGGGTGCCACTTATTTCCATCACCACGGGAGGAATACGAGTAGTTGGACCAAGGGTTTAGAGCTGGGTGCCATCATGCGGGAATACGAGGTGCGAACGATTGGGGAACGATAGGAACACGAGGTGCAAGGAAAGAAGGAAGGAGAGAGACCTGGGCAGTGCGTATCGGGCATCCCCACCGTCGTGGTTGAGAGAGAAGCGCCGTCGTGGTTGCAATCGATCTTCTCGCCGGGTGGGAGCGATGGGGGAAGGAGAGGGCTGGTTGAGGAGTCTGCGGCGGGGGGTTATTTGCAAATTTTCAGGTCGCCCTCGGATTTAGATCGCGCGGCCAGGAATGGATTCTTGCACGTGTGCACAGCGACGACGATTGCATACCAAACGGAGCCCTCTCGTTTCTTACTTAAGAAAAGCAACGCAGAAGAACCTCTCCCTCCTAACCGTGCTCGTTTTGTGAATCCTCTTGCAGTTTATCAGGATGATCGTACTGGTTCCTCCTCGGGGATTTTTTGGATTTCTTTCTCGGTAAAATGATTCATGATTTATTTGTCAGAGAAACGGACCAAAGATTACTACTGGATCTATTGAAATCTTTGGTTCAACTAGCTGTTTATAGTTTGGATTTGTGTGTGACCTGAATTTATGGTTTCTTCCGCTCAAGCTTCAAAGTTGAGCTCAAACATTCAAATTAATGGCCAATGTGCTATTTGCTTGGGGAGGATCATTTTTCTTCGTTAATTTCCCAAGCCTAGTTCGTTGTCTATTATTCTATAATAGAAGAAGTTCACTTACAGACTTCAACTATTGCAAAAGTTCAGTTTTGCCCCATCAGCTCTAAAACCGGGCATCCAACCTCACTCAACTATCAAAACCGGTCAGATTACCCCCCCCAACCCCAACAAAAATCACCATGGTTTTGGATGACATGTCATCCTAGTCAGCATTTTTTTGTACAAAATAAATTCACAAAATTTAATAAATTATAGAAAATCATAGTAAGCATAATAAAATCATATAAAAATACCAAAAAAATTAGCAAAACACGTAGAATCTAAATATTAAATAAAATTATAATGTTTGTATATGTACTTATATGCATTTTTTTTGCTGAAGAGTGTCTTTTATTGATTAAAAATTAATAATTTAGGAAAATTTTGTTTGTAGAAAATAATAAAATGCAAAAGGTAAATATGCTATTTTGAATGTTGAATTTAATTTTTTAAATTACAATTAAATGGTCAAACTAACTTTGAATTTGAATTTAAAAATGCAATTTAAAAGGTCAAGCTAACGTCGCTATATTTCTGATAGTTTTCTCATTTTCCTATAAGCCAGACTTTTTTTTCCTAAAACCTCCAACTATTTAATCAATAAAAGATATTATAGGGCAAATATATTTTTTTCATATAATTATGCATATAAATTATAGTATTTGGATTCTACGCATTTGCCAAATTTTTTGATATTTTTATACTATTTTTTGATATTTGTATGATTTTCTACGATTTATTTGAATTTATTTTTTGAAAAATTGGGTGCCATGTCATCTAAAACTATATTGATTTTGGGTGGAGAGGGTATTTTTACTGGAATTGATAGTTAAGGTAGGTTAGATGCCCGGTTTTAGTGTTGAGGGGGCAAAACCGAACTTTTTCAAAATTGAAGGGTGCTGAGTGGGCTTTTTCCTTCTATAGTTATGGGTACTATTCTTGCAACCGTTTAAAGAAAGCCCGTGTCGCCATAGAGGCGTCGGCTGGAGGCCCAAGAAGTTTAATCGGCTGCAACAGTCGGACCTGGTTGTTTATTTGCCGGACATCGGGAATTTTTATGTTGATTCCAAAAGACCAATAGTGTTTCCTTGCAAACAAGTACCTCGACTCCTGCACATGAAAGCTCTTCCAATATTGCCTTCCTTCTCCCAGACAATGAAGACCTGCCTCTAGTAGTCAACAACCCCAATTTACCTCGTGTTGGCCCCTTTCAGATAGATCACATGGAGGAAGAAGATCATCATGTTCAAAAAGATCAGGCAGGTGATGCTGGGCAGATCGAATAACCCAAATTAGGAGGCATGGGATGACTAGCTAGCTCAGAACAATGTGCCTCAAGCAGTGGTGCAAGAATAAGTTTCTCATGCAGTGTTTATTAGATTTGGATCCTCCTCAAGCTCTTCTATGTTTAGGCCTGACATACAGTAAGTGAGATGCTGGGCAATTATGCCTTATAAGAATTTATGATTTAACACTTATGTCACCTCCTCTTTTGCATAGGCTAATGAACCGCTGAATGTCATTTTTTCAAGGTATGTGTTTCAATTTGTCGACGATTGGAAACTGAGCTTCCCATAGAGCTTAAACGAGGGATTAGAAAGCTCCCTATTGAACCAAGCTACAAGAGGGGTTTGAATGGAAGCCTCGAAAATTTTCTCTAGACCGGTGCTTCTCGAATCACCAACCCTCAAACTTAGAACACTCAACAACTGCATGCACCCCAAATGGAGATAAAATCCATGAAAGCATGTGAGGATTTTCAAACCATGACATTGATTGTTAAGAGTCTAAACAAGATGGAATCTAAGATAAAGTGGAATTAACAAAAACTAATTAAGCCATGTGACTAGAGCAACTTTAGAAAAGTAAAAGTAGATTCCAACAAAAACTTGTCAACTAATCAAGAGGGGCTTTGCTTCCCTTTTTGACTCCAATAATTATGAAAAAAAATTTAAGAGCTATGGACGAGTCTTGTAACACTCCATAAAATTTCAGCTTCAAACACCTGGTACAAAATATGAAAATTCTTGCATTGAGATCTGTCAGGAACTTTGTGTAGAAAATTTAGGGCTCAGTTTTCACCTCATGCCTCCCAAACGGTGAATCTAATGGACTCCAAATTTTTATGAAAAATAGATACGTGAGTAACACGCCTTTTCCAACTAGAAGCACTCAAAAATAATTTTCTAGCTTTTTTAAAAATTCCAACACTGACTCTTACGGAGGAAAGTCTTTGGATAGATTTGCAACAGAGGTCTAATACTATATGAGCAACCTCAAGGGACCATGGATCAACAGTAAGAAGAAGAAAAAGGTGAAGAAAATAAACTAGTTGCAAACAAGCACAACAAAAAAAAAAGATCAAACACATGAATTGACAAGAACTTTGAGGAACATGGTGGATTTAATTGCTTTGAGCTGGGGGTAATACAAAGACACACCCTTGGTTGGTAAAGCACTTCAAAAGTATACCACAAACCACCCAAATCTCAGCCACTCTCCCTTTCTAAGTAGCTAGGTTGGGAGGTTCGCCTGGCCTCCTTATAGAGCTATGAGCACCCAAATGTTCTCCTAATATATCATGATATATTAAAGTTACCTTTGGATTCCTTATGGATAGATGAGATTTGATCACTCTATTACAACACACCAACACAAGAACATGCCTCGTATGTTACCCAAAATATGCCCCACATATACCTGATACAAGCCCCTCTTGAGCCCATTCATCGGACGTAGCTGGTTCAACTTAGCTGCTAAGTTTTCGATGCCCTCGACCCTCTGTCGAGCCTCAGATCCTCACGACAACTAAGCCCATCATCCACATCATCTTTGTGAATCCTTTAGTCCATGTTCGACTACCTCGCGCAACCTTATTATCGCTTTGGACTCTCAAACTTCCAGTTTACATCCCGACACGTTGCCAACAACAGTTCACCCTAGACCTATACCACAAATATTAGTCCATAAAAAATAAGTAACTTACCTTGATCACCTACAAGTTAGTCCATCATCATCATTCACAACACTACATTAAAATACAGTGCACAACGTTTCAACCTGCAAACAAAATAGCCTCACTAGACCTGATCCTACGAACTTCTCATATCATGCACAAAAGCACATTTCAAAAAACAAATCAAATCCAACTTCTATGTGGAGACCTTTTGAAGCATCTAGGTCCCCCC